>KZ506106.1:307264-361670 GCA_002844005.1 Limosa lapponica baueri
ACTCCCAAGTCCTTCTCCTCGGGGCTGCTCTCCAGCCATTCTCCACCCAACTTGTATTTGTGCCTGGGGTTGCCACGTCCCAGGTGCAGGACCCTGCACTTGGCTTGGTTGAACTTCATGCAATTTGCACGAAGTGTATACTTGTGTATAACTTGTAAAGAAATTTTACTGAGTATCTGTGTAGCTAGTTACTCTTTTAATCTTAGAATATATTAATATTCCATTATCTGAATCACACTTAAAAATTAGAGAGTTCATACCATTCTATGAAGCTGTTATCTTCAATTGTTACCAGTTTTATCAAAAACAATCACCTTATTTGCATTTATTTTAAATGCAACATAGCACATTCATAATATGTCTTTTTAGTGTCATCGGATTGAAGAATAAAATGACAACAGGATTTATGCGATCAGTTCTGCTTTCCTTACTCAGACAAAATTTGCACTGATTTTCAAAGGAGAACTGCAAAAGAGGGAGTATTGGTTTAGGCTATGGAGTAGTGTGTTACATAGCCAGACATGCTAGGGCAGGTACATGCATTGTTTCAGTCATTACCAGGAAGAACTAATATGCAGATATGTCTGGAGTGATGAAAAATCCTTATGCAACTAGTGTTTTTTGTCATGGCATTGATGAACAGAAACATTTTGTCTGCATCTTTCCTTCTTTGGTGTTCCCACCTAGTTCTTATTCCAGTTTGAATACCAATCCCAGCTGAAATATCTGTTATTATTCCTATGAGGACATATAGAAATTAAAAAGAAAAAAAGTTAGAAAGAAATATATTTTTGAAGAGCTTTACAGTTAATTAAAAACATTTCCCTATTGGTCCTTCTGGATAATGTTATTAATCCTTTCACACATACTGAGTTTCATGCAAATTGTTCCATGCAGGTAGAGATACCTGTGAAAACCAATCCGAAGATATCTCCTCAACGTGCATTTCCCAACACCGTACTTAATTAAGAATGTTATCCTAAGTGAATTTAATGCTATTAGTGCATCTAAAATTTACTGCTTAGAGAACTTTAATTAAGTAATCCTGATCTTCAAGCAATAAATCATCAATGAGACAGGCAGAGGATAGAAAGTAGTTTTGTGGTGGTTTCTTTATCATAGCACTGCAGGACCCATCAGTATAGGCACGTGTCTGTGAGTTTCTATAGGACTTTGCTTGCTGTTTTTCAAGGACATCTGTGTTGACAGTGAGAACTGAAACAGGGGTCTAGCGTTTGGAGTGTGGAACCCAGGATAGTCTCTGCTACTAGAGAGTTTGTACTAGAAAAACTGGAGGTAGACGCGTATATATTTCCAAAATGATTGTCAAAACCAAAACTGTATTCTCTGTTGTCATTATTTACTTAGAAATTGGAGAAAAAACCATCACTAGTATCAATGTGGAAATTAGTTATATTAAAATATAGAAAAAGATTACACGTGTTGAACTAACAAATGAAGTTACCAATGAGCATCCTTCTAAACAGGTAAGACATTCATTCTGTATTATATGTCAACTTTGAAAATATGCAGTATTAACCACAAAGAGTGTGATCAGCTCAGTTTCAGTATACACTACTAGACATAAAACCCTAAGTCCAGACATTTAAATTGCAGCTGCAATTAAGCAAAAAATAACAGCAAGAAAGAAAAGACATGTCTTGCAATAAACTTATAGTACTTGATAACTATGAGAACTTCAAGTTTCCCATTTCAAGTCAGAAAATACAAGCAGGACAGGTGCTATGTGATTGTACCCAATAAGATTTCAAAGACATCTTTGGCATGAGTCCTATGGAACCTCGACTAGATCTTCTTCTGCTATATCAACAACATATTTGAGCCTCATAAAGGGAATTTTTATTTCTTCTTATGCTGTGCAACCAATAGATCTTTACTAATATTTATAAAATGGATTACACAAGTTTTATTCGTACTGTAATAAAACATAATTAAGTGTATTTGTTAGAATTATATGTGTGTGTATGAAAATGGCATCATATAACCATAAATATATGGCTTTTTTCAAAAGCCATTCAGGTTCCTAAATACCCCAGGTTTTGGATACTTAGTCTCATAGAGAAACATGATTGTCATAAAATGTTTTGCACCATAACTTCTCCATCCCTCACCTGACATGCCTCATAAACTAGGACTCAAAACAATTTCAGACTTGCACATGCAAATCTTAGCCGGAACATTTGTTGTAAATATCCTGTGTTAATTAATGAACAACATTTCACAGTGTTATCCAAAGAGCTCTGAGGAGAAATAGCTAAAATAAAGATAAAACAACCGAGAGAACATGGGGAATTTAGGCCACTGATGAATGCTTTGTTATTGAAACTAAAATAAAAAATTTACATGTTAATAGTAATACAGATGAGATTAAAAGTGTTAATGTTCTTACTATTTAAGAGTTTCTTCTCATTTAGGATTAGAACAGCCAAAGCAGTCTCTGGCTGTGCTGAGAAAAAGTTACATACTTGGGGAAAAAAATTGGTCCACTATTTCAAAGAGTCTCAGAGTTCAAAAAGAGAAACAGAAGGAGAACAGAGCAGCCGCTATGGAAGAAAAAGAGGAATTTAATTAAATAGTAAAATTATTTTGCCTGTGCCAGTTCAAACAACAAGTAGGTAATCCAAAAATTCAGTAGGAAAATCTAAATTATTTTTAGATGGCAAATAAAAGCAAAGATGAAAAACCGAAGATAGAAATATCTAGATGCATAATAAACATAGAAAAAATCTCCCTGACAATAACATGTATTTATTTATAAAGTATGTCTTTTTGTACAGCTGCAGCACTTAAGACTTATAAATTCTCTTTTCCTATTTGTGGGATCTCTGGACAGTTTAATAGAATTCCCTGTTACAGAGGTAGCACTTTTAGGCTCTATAATTGTACAGTCTGTGGAGTGAAATTCTAACTTCTCTGAAGGGAACAGAAGAACAGTCTCCTGGTGAGCTTAATTGGTGCAGGCTTTAATTTTCTGAGTGTAGATCTTTCATTTTATTCCCTCGCTTTCTGTTGGTATTTTTGAAAAGGCACAAATGCAATATTTTACTTATCATAGGAACAAGGAATGGCTGGTATGAAGACTATATTGTTCTAGAAATACTTGCCAGAGACATGGTGTCTCAGAGAACCTGCTGCAGAAAAAAAAGTTCTTTCTTTTCCTTTGCCTTCAAAAAAGAAAAAAGAAGAAAAAGCTCCCCCTGTAGAAGAGACTCTTGCTGTTCTTGCTTTCCAGACATGAGGAGAAGAAACAAAGAAAATTATCCTACTCACTCATATCCTCCTCAAGATGATTTCCCTCCACACCTCATGTAGGAGGTGTATCTGAACGCTCTAAAGGTTATAAAATGCTCCCAATGTTCCCCATTGTTTGCATGATTTTACAAGACTGGAATTTTAAAATGCAATTCTCATATGTAGTCAGGTTTTAACAGAATGCCATGATAGGACTATTCTGTGTAAAAACAGTTGTCAGAATTAGACTTCAATATAGAATGGAAGTTCTGAATCAGATCTCACTATTGCTGATTATTTAGACTCATGAGTTGTGTTAGCTAATCTAATATCTAGCAGCATTTTACAAGTCTGATATCATTAGGGTTAATTGAATAAAAAGGCTTTTTGTGAAGTCTGAAATCAAGTGTTTGCATTGTGGTAAAACTAATAACACTTCACCTTCGTTCTACTGGTGTGGCCTTAGGAGATAAGTGTTTAGAATCATGTTATAAATATGTGTTGTTATAATAAGGATAATTATCAGGATATTTAGTATGAATGGAAGCTAGTTATATAGCCATCAGAACATATTACAACTGTCCAATTAGTATAATTATTTCTAGAGCAAGAGGAGTATTAAAGATGTGCTTTTGTTTTCCTTCTGCAGTACCAAACAACAAGGTTTAAGAATTATGCACATTACCATTCTAAAACTGTTTGAGATTTATGCACATTACCATTCTAAAAGGTTCCTTTCTTGGTTTTAGTCATATGTTTACATAGAAAATACAACAAATTAATTTCTGGCACTTTTACAATTTTATTAGTTCTGTATACTAATAATAAATTCTAGATATAGTATAATGTATTCTATATATAGTCTATATTCTACGTGTATTCTATATAAACGTTTAATTAATGTCTGGAAAACACTTTCATACCTCACAGGCACTACCTACTCCTAACGGCAAGAGGCAGCTAAATAAATATTTCCAAACCTTTTCTTCATTGATGCTTATAATTTGCCAAGCTGCAAGAATTTATTGTTAATAATTAATCTTCTTTATGTTACCTAACTGCTAAGTGATTATTATGTTGCTAAAGTTAGCAAGCTATCAAAGGTGCAGTGTTAGGGAATTAAGTACTAGAGTGGCAAATGTGCAAGCCATTCATATTAGCCATAACTGCAGCCTTACATTTGCCCTATCTTTGCTTTTTCTTTATGGCCAGACTTCATTTAACAACTGTAGAGAATTATTCAGGCATTCACTTTTTTCCTTAAAGGTACATTGGAGTAGATTTGGCCAATGGATATTTCTTGCCTTTATATTACAGTATGGTTATGAGTGTGGCCTCTCTGAAATTTTCTTTGTGGGATAAGAAGTGAGCAACCTCAACTGCATAAAACATTTTTATGCTTTATGTGCCTATACACAAGTGCCTTTTCTCTTCTGTTATATCTTACCTGAGACTTTTGCTAGATTTTCTGCAGGATTCTAAGGAATTCATATTGGCAATTTGTATTCTGACAATTATATAATCATTCCTGGAGATGGAAGGATGAAGAACTACTTTCAGCAGTTCTGATACCTTTCTGGTCATTTGTGTATATCCTGCTCAACTTCTCCTCTAGAACAGGAGTCTGTATTTGTGCTGCCTGAAAAGGTGGTCAACTAAGATGCTACAATACCTGAACAGTACATGTCAGATCCACACAGAAGTTCAGATTTCCTCCCTCATCTTCTCAGGCTCCTCTACAGCCAGGAAAGGTGACTATTGACTTCCGAAGGCTCCTTCTATAGATTTCATAGGCCTTCAGTGCCCATTGCACTGCTTCTGTTTTCAACAAAACTCTCACTTTGATTTGGCAAGGTCAAGGATGTCCAACTCTCTTCCGGTGCACAGCTTTTAACTTTGGTCACTGAAAGAAATTGATCTTTGAATATTATTGGAGTTTAAGTATACACTGGCTTGAAGGAGGACACTTCTAAACAGAGATCAGAGGTTGTGTTTTGTTGTTTAGAACACTTATTGCACTAAACTAAAACCAGTTATTTAACTCCAGTGCTCCTAGGACATGGAAATTCATGATATGAAATTTTGCGGATTGTGTGTTTCCAGTTATAAGCTGTTGGTGTCTACCTCTGCTTTTTGCATCCTAGCAGAGGTTTTAAACATGCCTGTCATTATTTTTGACTGTGACACGTTCCCAAATCCTGTTTCCTTGATTGAGCAGAAGAGGAACTAGCTACACCAAAGGCCCTACATGACACAGATATTCACTTTTGCTATTGTCTGATCCAATAGATTTCAATTAACCAGACCCTTACCCTAAAGTCCTCAGGTATCTGCCCTCAATACACTTGATCTCTTATGTCTGCTCTCACTCTTTTTTCCCCATTTAACTACTCAAGACTCTTTTGTTGTTGTTGGTTTTATTATTAATTAGACACCCATCTGTGATTTCTTAAATTTTTTACTAAACTTACTTTATTTGAACCAATGAAGCACAACTCTCCTTCTATTCAATCAGTTGTTTTTAATTGATCTAACCAGATGCAAGTTCCTAGCCAGTTAGCTCATTTCTTCAATTAATGAAGCCAGCTGTCTCACAGTCATGTTATTGATCATTTTCAGGCCTAAGCATCTGTTATTCCAAGCATTTTAATGGTCATTTCCAATTGCCTCAGATATCATTACATACAATCATTACACTGTCTTTTTATTAATTTAATTAATCCTAGTCATTTTCACTTCTCTTATCGCTCTAACACTCCAACCTGTTCTTCTTTAAAAAAAACCACTCTTGCATAGCTAGGAAATGTAAAAATATTGCTTCTAATTTCTCCAATTATTTTTTTTCAGAACACAGCGCTGGCATAATTCCCCAAAGAAAACCTTTGCTTAGTAGGGAGCTACTGCATTTCTGTGTTACACTAATGCCTCACTCATTTTTCCTTCCCACCATGTTTGGCTTTACTTATTAAACCACTTATTTTTTTGGATAGACACTCTCCCAGTAAAAAATTTGAAAAACAACAAGTATTCTTTGGTTACTGTTAAGGTCCAAAATAATCTACAGGAATAATGGTCTACTAGCTGGAACACCCCCGAATTATGCTTCTGCTCATGAACCTCAATTATTCCGATCACTGGACCGTAAAAAGAGATAAAAAAACCTCAGTTTATATTTAATATCTTTCAGCAGTTTGAGACCAAGACTACCTCACTGTAAATCTACTTCACTCAGTGCTCTCTTTTCCAAGGAATGAAAAAAGAAAAGATATGGCAAGAGTAGATGAAATTATTAAGAATATGAACCTCATCTACAAGTCAAAAGGATAAAAAAGAGGAATGGATTTTTGACTGAATCTGGTATCTTGCATAGAGTTATTTTTCAGGATAGTGATATTAACAGCATTGTGGTCCAGCATTTTGCTCTTTTGAATGTTCAAGATTAATCAAGGATGAAAGCTAGCAATGTTTATTAGAACTATGTACAAACAAATCTCTCAGCAGTCTCTTGCGTTTTGCAAGTAAAGATTAAATTTAGACTCTACATGTTACTTAAGATCACATAGGATTTTAATTACCTGAATAATCCTTGTAAACTGCATGGGACTGCAAAGATACTGGAATTAAACTCATTCATTAACTACAATCTAAATCAGAACTTGAGCGCAGTGTCCCATGAAGAGAGTGGAGAACTGCATAATGTTACTTAACCAGCCACTGCTTATTCAGAATTTCCAAAACAGATCACCAGGTTTTTTCCATCTGGTAGCCAAATCTATAGTTGCCTGCTTTATTTCATGCCATCAAAATCTTTCAAATGACAGAGGATATAATGGAGAAAAAATAAATAGACCCAACTCTTTTCTCCTTAAGAAATATAGAAGAAAGAAGTAGCTTTGCTGCATCTGTTGAAGTGCTACTAGTGGTAGAAGAATTATGCTGCAAATGCTTTATTTCTAGCAAAGAGACACAGCAGATAGTGTTCTGTCTGTGAGAAAGAGCAAAATGCACTTTTTAACAACTACTGGCTAGTGCTTGATGCTTCAGATGGTGTATGTGCTAGATGAGCTGTGGCTTAGTAATGCCTTTTTTCATCCTATTTAATCTTCTGTTCCGTAAGGCTAATACAGCAAGGTACTGAGTGCTCTTTGGCATGTGCCGAGTGCTCCAAGCATCACCACAGTACAAATGCATTCTTTCTTCCACAGCATTTTGCAGATTTGAACCTTTGCACTTGTGATTGTCCCAAGGCACATCAATGACATTGTACCCTTCATTACAGACTTTAAAAGTCACTGCCAGACATTGCCCTCCTGCAAGACATTGAAATGACCAATGAACTCACAACTTCAGGAGTAAAATGTAAATTCAATCTGTTTATATTAGCTTTGCCACACAACCAAGAAAACATTAGAGCCATTTTCTATACATTTTTTCTCTTAAGATGAAGGGGAGAAGGGGGAAAATAAGTGAAAATACTAATTGTGCTTAGTTTTCAAAATTTTAGTTTTCCTTTCTTTCATTCTTCCTTTTGTTGGCTTCCCATTTTTATCAATCTGAGTATAAATTTTAGCTCTGAAAAACTAGAAAGTCTTAAAATACATATTTGTTTAAAAAAAATCCTCATTTCTCTGAGCATATGCTAAAAATTATGAGCCTGTGTATGAAAGCTGGCACTGTGATACTAGGTCTCAAAGGTTAAACTAAAAGACTTCAACTGAAAACAAAGATGGAAAGAGATGATAAAACTAAATGTGTAGCATTCTCCTTGTATACTGCAATTTCAAATGAGATGTGCCAAGGGTCAAAACTCTAATATAATGGTTTGTCAGAAAGCCTGTGCATAAAAAGAAATTCTGAACACTCCAGCAAAATCCTGCTGTTCAATCACTGTTGTGAATGACTAATGTTGATGCTTTAATAAGCGGATGATTGCAAAGCAACATCCTCTAGGTATAAGCTAATACTCTGCTTCCAGTTTCTTAGTTGTAGTTGACCCTATTAAAGAGCTGTTAATGACTAATTCTCTCTACTAGCATTTGTTGCTATTAAAGATGATGAACATGATCCTATGAAATGAACATGTCAGTTGCATGCAACATTCAGTCTTACGGTTCATAAGGTACCACATCATTAAAATACAGATGAGAATTAAACCGGAGACTCATTTTATGAATTGATTAATATAGAAGTACACAATAATTCTTGAAATAAATATGTCATAACTCAAATAATGCTGAATATTTATACATAAATTTCACAGGTCTGCTTAACAAAGGGAATAGATGAATATTTTTCTAGGTGGCAGAACAGTGTAGTTATAAAATATGTTAAATGTATTAGTGTTCAGTGTTGCCATTTACAACACATATCTATTTTTGTTTCAAATGTTAGCCTCTACATTGTGTCCTTCAGTGAATCCAAACTACCTACTGAAGCAAAAGACATTCATCTTACAAATTTTAAATTCCTGGTGTATAGGTCACTCATGTTGACCAATGTAACTTTCTTAGTCCTTCAGGGATTTGTCTGCCATTCCAAATTGGCACTCAGCATTGCCTTGGGTAGAAATCTCTTCAATATTTGATGGTATATAGTAGCAGACACAAGATTAGATAACAAACTTGTTTAAACCTTGTGGTTAACCTTTCCTGTTAAAAACAATACTGCAGAGCCTCTATGACCACAGGAATTGCATAGCCTTTGCTGACACCGGAAGAGGCCATAGTTATTGCCGAAGGCATCTGACCTAACAAAGTTTAATTGAAAATACAACTAGGATCCTGAAGAAAAAAAAATATGTTTTAATGTTGTTTTATGAAAGATATTATATCTAAAAAATCTTAGAAGCCTGTGAGTGTAGCCTATTTCCTTTTATTTCTTCTTGCATCAGTTTCAGTATTATCAAATGTAACAATTCCATGGCTGAGTGTTTGAAAACTTTTTGCATTGCATCCTATCTAATAAAATAATAAACAGAAAACTAACAACAAATGCAAAATTTGTACCTCTCTCCAAAACAGAGAAAAAATCAAAACACTGATATTCTTTTCAATGAAATGGTCTCATCAGTGTTTAAAAGAATAATGGGGTTTTTTTATATTGGATATTAGTGCTTGATTTTTCTGAGCATTAGCAAAAGAAAAAAAAATGCCAGCATGAAACCAAAAAACCCCCATATTTTTCCCTTACAAGAAAGTTTTTATAATTTACAAAGAAAAGACTGAAAAATAAAGAAGTTGTTCAAAGTTGACTAATAACTGCCATGTAACTCTCAAAAGGCATTGTGCACAAAATCTCATAAAACAAATACATGCTTACAGAAATTCAAATATTAATTTGCATTTTATAATTAATTCTATTGTGTAATTTTTAAACTACTTCGTGTTTCCTTTCCCAAATTTTCCAGTGATATGTTTTACTGGAAAATGTTCATAGAGTGAACTTAAAAGAGTTGCAATTATTTGTGGAAAGTTAATTTCTAATATCAAAGTACAAAATATGTACAGTAAAATAATTTTTATATAATTATGAAAAACGAGTAAGGTCTGTTGTTTATGTGCTGTATTGATGCTATATAAAAATGGTGCTTATTACTTCACAACACAAAATGTTAAGGAAGAACAGAAAAGACTTAAATAATTTATTCTGATTTCACAGATATTTCACAGATGGAGATGATGTTGGTAATTTTTTTAATAATTAATCAAAATTTATGTTTGCCTTATTTTAAAAAAATAATAAAATCACCTATTCATAACTGAGACTAACAGCTATTTATTTCAGAATATACACTCAAATGTACAGGAAAGGTCTTCACAGCAAGACAGCCAGTAATTTCTTATATTGACCTAGAGAGCAGGAACATTTTTTACAAGCCTCTGAGTTTTCATTCCTTTTTCCTTCTTCCTTTTTTTTTTATTTTTAACTTTTCTTCCAGAAGACAATAAATCATGTTGTCAAAGAAAACATATGGTTTGTCTTTATACATCACCTGTTGTCTGTCTGAATATAACATAAGCTCATTTAAACTCTCTCCTCACAAATCTTGTAGAAATACTGCAAGCTCTCTTTTTTCACCTTGGGAAAAAAAAATGAAAATTCATATGAAAACACCATTGTAAGACTTCCAAATCTGTTTCTTTCTGCTTGATTTGATTTGTGATAACTTTCTGTCCATCATTGAGATCACAGAAAATGATAGCAAGGGATTTCAGAATATTTTGAAGAAGTAAGTTTTTCAAAAGTAAATACACAAATAAAAAAAGACACAAATAAAAATTTTCTTTTCTTTTTTTTCTTTTTGTTATTGTTATTTAGAATGATAGAATCGCTAAGGTAGGAAAAGACCTTTAAGATCATCAAGTCCAACTGTCAACCTAGCATTGCCAAGTGCACCACTAAACCATTATTTTCCTAAGAACTGAATCTGAAACCAAAGACTACACAAGATTTACCACTCAGCTTTTCCACACTAATCCTGGAGAGTCTCCAACTTCATTATTATAAATACAGACTTTCTCTTATTGTCTTTTTTTTTTATCTTTTATGCTCTGTTTTCATGAAATGCTACACTACTTTGTACACAGAAATGCACTTTCAATAAAACAGATGGCGAGGAGCCCTCTTTCCTCTAGTCAATAATCTGGTGTTTTGACCCTTTCTTACAAAGCAAGGATGTTCATGTAAACTTTCATCACTGAAAAGTGCCTATACTGCCAATCAACTTCAGGAAGAGTGCCTTCTCTTTCTCTCCCCAATAGGCAACGAAAAGAGACTTGTGCAGCCCTGAATTAATCTTATGTTAGACATATTCCCTTTTGGCAAGCTCTGGAAAGTTCCCTCCTTCGCATACTGGATCACTGAATAACATTTTCTGAATCACCTAAAAAACTCCTTTCAGTCAACAGAGAAAAATACATAAACTAGGCACCTCATATAGAAAATCCGAATGACCCTCCTGCAGCTAAATCCTTAACCTTACATGGCAAAACATCTATGATAGATATTTTAAAAAGATGAATCTATCTGTTTTGTTCCAATATTCAACAAAATATCTCACTCTCTTTAGAGTGAGTAAGGTCTTTTTATTGAAAGTAGTCTTTTGGTACCAAAGACTGGGATTTAATCCAGTTTTAATATTCTGGTTTTTTGAAGTATCACAGTCTACAAAGGGAGTAAAGTCTGCACATCTTGGCACAAGTATCCTGTATTCACTAAAGTAATCTATCTGTTATTTACAGCTAAGCAAGAGCTTGCCATACAATGTCATCAAATTATTTTTAGTAATTAATTTAGACCATGTGTACATTAATTAATTTAGATAATGTAATGTATATTTCTCAGAAATATTTGTTTTTCCTGCTTCACTATACAGTTATTGATGATCATGGGAGCTGCAAGTAGAGAATAAAGGTGATATACTGTAGTAAGTATAAAACTTTAACAATTATTTTTGCGAGATTAAAAACTAATGTTGAGCTTATTACACTGGAAACTTTATATGATCTTATAATATCTATATTTAATTTTTGCAGTAAGCAGCTGAAAGCTATTTACTTTTCATGGTTAATTCTTTTAACTTTTCTTAAATACAAAACAGCCCCTGCAAATGATAGCAAGAACTTTTTTCAGAGCATGGCCACTAAACAAACCCAACTTTTATTTGAGATAAATAGTATTCTGAAGGGTACTAAAATTAAACTGCAGTATAGTTTACACACACAAGAGCTTTGCATTACTTTTTGAAGCTTCTTTGCTGCATTTAAGACTTATTAGCCTTTGATTTAATTTACCATTATAGTAATCTAGGTAGTGATTACTTTCCATATTCTCAGACTAGTTTTTAGCTCTGCCACTTAATACATCTTTAAGGCTTAATCTTCATTTGTTCTGGAATTTCTGGAAATTTCAGTGGTTTTTTCCACTATAAGTAACAGATAAAATTTATTTTTTCTTGACAGCATTGAATTCTGAAAATACAGTTGTGATTCTGTAATACAACAGAAATTTTCCAGACAGCTCCTACACCAGTAAGCAGCTTTGATTTCTTGCTACCTGCTTGTCCTTGCCATGTTGATAGTTTGAAGTAACTATATAAGGTAAGATCTAAAATAGCTAGCTGGGATACCTCTATCTGTATTTTGTGACAGCTCAGGATTCAGCATTTCCTGTGTAGGTTGGCTGACCAGTTGTGCTTCACTGGGATCCAGACTGCTCAGGATGTTTTGCTAATAGTATCTGAGTTAGCAATATAATCATAGCTTACGTATATCTGCAGTACACAATTGTTGTGATAAAGTACAAACATATCCTCATTGCTAACTGGTGCAGGGAATAAATATACTAAATCATAAATAGTAGCCATTGTAAAGACAATAGAGTGGAAGACAATGCTATTCTAATTTTAACAATTGTTACAGGAGTAGAATAACCTTGTACTAAGAAAAACATTCTAAAAGAGTGGCTGTGTCTTTTTCTGTCACTAAAAATGGTTTCCAATCTCTTCTTTTCTGAATAGAAGTAAAGTAATATTCTGCCCTATGCATATCTACACGTAATTTGAGAATGCTAATGTACTATGTAGAAGAAAAAGGTAAATAAAGGGAGAAAGGTTGATTTCCAGTTCATTAGAAACTCTGTGGCAGAAAATCAATATTAGCTAAATGGAGTACAGAGAAAGTAAAGGAAAAATCTGTTTCAGAGCTTCTCGCTAAAAAAACTCAATGTATGATTTATTGGCAATTGAAAACATGGTATTGTATAAGCCAACCTGTATAGTGCAGGTGTATGAAACTTAGTAGAAACCAATGCTTTTTCTGCAGAGCTGTAAAAGCCACAATCAATTTTTATGATTCATAAACTCTCAGTGATTATCAGTGTACCGCATCAGAATTATGAGCATGTGTCTTTGATATATAAAGGGAAAGGAAGTGGAAAGGAGCTCTTTGAACCAATTTCATTCCACTGGTAAAAGTTTTGGTAGTTTAATTTGGCACATGGCCTGTTTGAAGACTATGAGCACCTCCATAGGGTCCTTCCCTTCCATCTTCTGATGCAATAGGAAGAAAATAGCAATTGTTTGGCAGGGCTTTATTTATGTTGAAAGTTTCTCTGTAGAAATACTAATCTGATCATCCGTGGTAAAAGTCCAATTCATTCTTCTGAATTCATGATATTATCCTTGAAGTTCAGTCTAAAATAAAATACATTTGGTGTTTTGTTTTGGTTTTGTTTCTGGTTTTGTCTTGGGTTTTTTTTAAGACAGATTACATTAGGCTGGCATTAAAACCAGGTTGGATGTCATAAAACTATGTCCTAAAGCTATGCAGAAGAGGGTGGCTGAATGCAGGAATTTTTGGGTGAAATCTTATTGACTTTGTACAGCAGGTCAGAATAGACTGACAAGACTACTTATCTGACTTAGGAAAACTGCAAATTATTTGTGTTGGTTTTATAAAATAAAGTTTTTACAGTACAATCTACTATGGGATCTCTTGATATGTTTTGCTTTACCAACATCAAGAAAAACCTGGAATTATCTTTCAGAAACAAAATAAGAAAATAGTTTTCACTCAATTACTGTTAGCACACTATCACTTGCTGTATTAATAGTATTATTTTCTTCAAATATAGACAGTTAAAGTGATTTCAATGATTACCATAAAAAAAAGGAAAACCAAAAAACTTCAAAAACCCCACAAAAAACCAACCAACCAAACAAACAAAAAAATAACCAACCCTGAACAGACAAGCATTTTCAGCAGCAGTTACCAAATATGAGTAATGCAAGTCATGAGCAAGTGAATGAAACACTAAATCTTCGAGCATAAATCTGGAATAAAATTGTGTTGTTGATGGCTGGACATGAACAGTCAGGACATACATTTTGTAGTACAAGAAAGTAATCTACGTATCAAAAGGTCAGTAGTTGTAAGCATTAACATTAAATGTTAAATCAAATGTAAATTAACTCCTGATTCATCCAGATTGAATTTAAAATCAAGACAGATCAATGACCAAGGGTTGACCCATGTACGTGTTTATGGCCTAAAATACTACAGACATTTTCTGATTCTAATGGGAAGGTAGAAGAGTTACTAGGAAATAGCACTCATCTCACATAACTTTAGCCATTGAATTGCTGTGTCAGCTGCGCATCTAGTCTCCTTCCAAAGCAGACAGGGTAACATCGGTATCTTTAGAGGATGATTCATACTGTCCTAAAATAAGTATCTTTGGTACGATGAATGAACTTCTGGAGGCATCTTCTTGAGGGACCATACAATAAATTACAGCATTAGGCATAAAAAATGCCTAACTTGAACAGCAAAAGCTAGGTGAGATGAATTATACCTCGTGTGGTTATATTTTTTAAAGTGCTTATTTTTTTTTAATAGTGACTCTAAAGAAGATTTGATAGTATCCGATAATATAATTTCAGTGTGTCAAAATTTAATTTTCATTGTAATTTTAGATTTCCATTGGGAATAGAGCCGCATTCTGTATTTCAGCAGAAGCATTTTGTGGTAGTTATTATGGTCTCCTTAAAAAACAGTTAGAGGGCATACCTGATTCATTTTTGAGTTTATAGTCCTTTTGGGACAAGACCCTAAAGGTTTTTAGAGAAAACGATAAGATTAATCTATGTTTTGGATGTAGTGTTCACCTGGTGTAAATCACTGAGATCAAGGGAAGTGTGTCTATATATCAGATCTTTACAGGTGGATCATAAATCCTAGGTAGTGGCATTTTCCTGCCAATGCAAGAATGATTACACTTTAAGAGTAATTAAAGGAAGAGGCCTTTTTTCTCCAAGAATATTAGTTTACAATAAGCCTTTATTCCTGATGTATATTTAAGGAATAGGTGCCATATTTCTGATGTAAGTTTTGTCATAATTTATATGATCATAGACTATCATTTAATAACAGGGAAAATGGTGAGTAAGAGCACAGCAATAACAAAAATCTACTAGAGTAATTCTGTAGCAGCTGGTAGATTATAAACCGTGTGATTTCATTGTTTGCCTTTTCTACTGATCTTTGGCAGCCATAAAATAATAGACCAAGGAAAAGCAAAATTGCAGATATTTCTTCAGATCCAAAGTAACTGAACAATTGATAAACGAGATAACACTATATGCTCAGTATGGAAGAAAAAGAAAACACATTTTTTCTTTACTAGTTTGGGGAAACAATAAAGTCACATGAAACATGAAGCATTAGAACCAAATGGATTTTAGGTTTAATGATTACCACTGCTGGGATTTTTACATTAAAACAGTTACACTCACAGCAAACTGGCTGTAGATAATGACAGCTTACTTCTAAGTGATTTACCTTTTTGAATAATTCACTGTAACTATAATCATATAAAAGTTTGGAAAGATAAGAGAGGTGAGAAATTTAAATTTAAAAAAATGGAATAGATAAAAGGAAATTTACAAAATTATTCTTGAGCTGGACTACTTTCTTTTTTTTAGCTAAATAGATCTTTCTCTACAAAATTTAAAGTAAACCCAAAAAAGCTTTAGGTTTGGCTTTTTTTTGTGGTTTTTTTTTTGCAGCGGGTGAGTGTGTGTGTGTGTCCGTGACACACATGTAATAAATAACTACTTAATGGGGAAAAAGAAGAAAGGTAGTAGGAGATTCTAGAATAGGAGTCAATGTCATGTACAGAGCAAGTTTAAAAAAGAGTTCGTATTTTCTCCTTTTTTACAGTGTCAACATTGGGGCTTATACTTTAAGATAGGTAGCCAAATGAAGATAAACAATGCTACTTCATTTTTTATCCTTAGTATGACCAGTCTTCTTGTGTCAATTTTTTCTTCTCCATTTTTCCATCCATTTTCATTAACTACTGGTCAATTGTTATTGGTTTGCTCTTTTCTTGACAGTTTCTTATTGCAAGTTTTCTGTTTCCTGCTGATTTTGATTCACTTCTCACATTGACAAATAACACTTATACTGGACACATGAGGCATGCCAAAAGGCTTCATTTGACATAGAAAACACATTTACAAAAAATCTATTTTTATAGCCCGCTATCCTTCATAGTGGTTTTTCAATGATCAGGATAAGAAAATAGATCACAGAAATTTACCTGACATAGATCTACGTAATATCATTAAAAGAGAAGAATGTGTTACTGATGCATGAGGCAAATTATGAAATAAAATACAAATGCATAGTTTCAATCTCATTTTATCCTAAATGTTAAACAATTTTCCATTCAATATTCAGTCAGTAAGTATAAATATACAAGCAGCCAAACTAGCACTACATCTTGGTTACTGCATCAAAGAAGAACTTAAAAACTTTATAGCAGCAGTCATCAAACAGCTTTATCTACCTGAACACTGCGTATCCAGCCTAATCTAGTTGTATAGGCTGCCTCTGTAGTTGCTGGAGAGCAAGGCAGCTCTACAGGGTGATTTATATACCGAATTATATGTCTGAAGTAGATAGGATGCTCTAGTCTCTTTGTCTTCACTGATTCTAAAGAGAGGCTTAAGTTGGTGTCGTACAGTACATGTATGTATTCGGTAATTTTAAAAGCCATTTGGTAAATATTCTAGTCCTAACATTGCTCTTAGGCATTGGGTTACTATTCTGCACCTTAGTCATCTGCAAGGTGGATGCAATATGACCATGTCCATTTGCAAAGCTGTCTCAGATATATAGATAAAAAGTTTGAGGAGATCTTACAGGTGAATTCTTCTAGTCTTATCCAGTAGTTATTACCCTCACACCCATAACTCACATACAAAACAACTAATAAAATGTACAATTCATTCTTTTTCAGAGTGCATGATGCCTTTGTGAAAAGAACTATTGTTAAGTTCTTACATGATTGTGGTTGGCACTCCTTCTCAATCTGCAGTGTTCTCATGGGTACAACAAATGGCTTTTTGATGCCTAGTAAAGGAAGTCTGTGGAATTAAAACCAGCTAGGATTGTCATGATAGCATAAATGATGGTAGCAGCCGCAATGGTCGTATTTCTCTCCAGTACAAGGAAGGATATTCTGTAAACTGATCTCTATTTACAGAGTTTGCACAATTGAAACAGTCAAACATTCATATGGTGAGAAGAATCTTTCTGAAATAGCCACTGAAGTTATAGTTCAAGATGGCTTCATGAAGGCATTCCTGGAACAAAAATGTCTCCTTAACTTTCAGATCAACAGCCAATGTATAATTCATTGACGTTAAAAGAAACTATTATTTTCCCATGCATTTCAACTAGCTCTATCATTTCATAATGAAATGAATCCTAGCACCTTAAGATTCTTTATTTCTTTATTTCAGTTTTTTATTACAATATTTGTTGCAAATTTTAGCCTTTGTGTATATATCATAGTATGAGTATGTTATGTAAACTTTATAATTTTCATAGGAATGACTTAGGACAAGAATTTAGAAAGTGGTTAAAACAGCAAACAATTTTGCTAAATACTCTACAAGTTCTCTTTTATTGACTTCCGTGATTTTGATCTGAGGCTTAGGGTTTTTTTTTAATTTTTTCTATTAATTGTTATCAGCTTCCTTAAGAAGTCAGTTTGCATGTAGCTGTGAAGACCTGGGAGCTGTTCAATGTTAAGTGACAGTATATATGGGAACAATAAAAAATTTTTACCAAAATGGACAGTAATTTTACCAAGAGTTACAGATTTTGGAATTTCATTCTTGAAACACAGTTTTACCTCTGAGGCTGCAGCTTTCTTTGTTTGAATCACGGGTTCCTGTCCTCTCATTTTCTTTTGAAATTGATGCCTTCACCACTTTACTGATGGAAAAATTTGCTCTTGAGTAGAAAAAACATAAAACCTCCAACTCAATCTCAAACCACTCCTTGAACTATATATTGGGCATCAATGCTTATTGAGTAATAGCTCGCCATCTTTATTTCAAGTTGTTAACTAACTTTTCTATCAAACAGTTTAAAGAATTAACATGATTGGTGCTGTTAAATAGTATTAGTGACCTGCTTCTCACAAACTACACAGTTAAGTATGTTTCTTTTTATGAGGATCTGCCCTTTTCTTAAACTGGGGAAGTAAAGACTGGTTTTCTCCCATGCTTTACACAACAAGCCACAAACAAAGATGGTTTTGTTTCCATGTGAAGCTCTTTTTCCAAACTCAACTTCATCTAAAGGGTATTTAAATATAAGCTAGCTTCCCAATTCTTAATTTGTTCTGTGGAATAGTCTAGCACAAGCAAAATCAACAGTCTTTTTATGTTTTTGATTCAAAATTCCTGTCACTGAAGTTGTGGTCATATTTCCATTTTAGTCACGAGGTCTTACTCTCTCATTGTGTATGCTGCCTGATAGGATAGCATGTACAATGCTCAGCAAAACTAACTATCCTCTTGGCTCACAGTAAGAATTTTATAACATACTATTGCTAGGAAAGGGACCTGGCTATACATATCTTGTGAGGTCTGTTTAATCTTACTCTGCAAACTAAGTAAAGCCATAGATTTAGTGAGAAATTTCAAAGGAAGCTCCAGTGGCTGAGCCACTGTACTGCTAGTCATACAGGTACAAGCAGCTATGGTATTCCAGGGTGCTCCCTTGAAGGATCTAAAGGAGCTGAACCAAACACCCAGGAGAAAATCTGTCAGGCACACTGAGCTCTCAGATCTCAGAGAGTTTCAAGAGTTTCATGGAAGGAGGCACCTAAATAGGCAGAAACATAGTAGAAAGAATTTTGTCATGGAAGAATGATGGGGCCTTGCAACACGGCAGGAAGAAGGAAGGGAAATCAGTGTTTGTAGCAACATAGGTATTTGCACTTTTGGATATACTACAGTATGCCTCTCTGTTTTTAAGGTAGTGACATGTTGAGCACCTCCTTCCCCAGAAGCTAATAGCTGATGTCAGTCTTGGGCTGTACAAAAGACACCACGAAGGCCTTGCCCTGCTGGGTCTGCTTGTGAATCTCTGAAGGGCAATAGAGAGGTGACCTAATTGACTGGCACTGAGTGGATGCCTAGGTTACAGATAGTTACAGTTACTTGATACAAACCTCCCTTCAAGTTCTGTGAAAGATTAAAGGCTTAAATAAGGGTGGTATCAACTATTGACCATATTTTAACATCAAGCTCTATTCAAATAGTTAAAAGAAACAGACACCCAGTTTCAGGAGGCTTTTTTTTTCTACATCCATAGATGCAGAATGCAATGGACATGGCTGCCTGGATCTGCCTGTAAAATGCTATATGGGCAGTATTTAGACTCTTCATGAATTAGTTCTAACCAGCTTCACGATGAATGTGTTCAGTTGAGACAACTCTTTGCTGGCTGTTCTGGTAAGATGTGTAAATACAAGTTTCAGGTACTTCAATTAGTGGTTACCTAACAAGTGGATACTAAAACGTATAGCTGCTGGATGGAGAGGATGTCACACAGTAAAACCTCTAAAAGAGATCATTCTCAGCATGTTATCACATAACCTTTGAAAATGGATGTGAACATATTGTGTATCGAAATCATATCCACCTTTAATTGTCTGTGTACTTCAGTTTCATTTTTTACTTCTGTGATGATCAAAGCCTGTATATCACAAAGCCTGTGATATACATGCAGCTTGAAAATGGTGTGACAGTATAATTGGCAAGAAAATGGGCTATATGCTTGCTGTGACATGACACAATAGGCACGTAAGAGGGAAAAAATATGTTAAAGCACTTTTTTACCCTATAAACAAGTGTTAGAGTTTTTTTATGGTTGTAAAGCGAAAATATATTTTATCGGTGAAGTGGTAACATTATTATTACTATTACTATTAATATTATTACTACTACAATTATTTCCCTGCACAGTGTAGATTATACATTTTGTTTTATCGTGATAAATTACAATTTTTATTGTTGTTGAGTGAATAATTTCATTGCTCAGGCGTGATATAAAAATTGGCAGTTGCTTCTAAACAGTTTTTCTTTCACTTACTAGAAATTAATAAAATCATGATGTAAATTTTATCTTTGTATTATTATTTTTATTATTTACAATAGCAATAATAGTGATAATTTAGACTAAAAGTTTGCTGTGCAACTCCTTTTTATTTCTGTATCAGTAATATAAAATACAATCCAAGGTCTTTATGAAATTTCAGTCATTTTTGCAAACTGGTGGTGCTTAAAGTTCCCTTTTTCCTGTTTTGCTCTGAGCATGGATTGAATAGCTTCATTCAGATAATCAGATAAAATTAGACACTTTATGTATATCTAAGTAATATAGGTGTCCCAGGGGAATAAGCATATTTATGTATGATATTCTCACCTGACTCTCATGGACTCATGCATACTATGAATTTGACACTCGAAAAGCTAATATTCTGTAGAGAAAGAAAAGTAATTCCCCCTTAGTCAATAAGATTTTGGGTTTGTTTTGGTTTTTTTTTTGTTTTCCAGTGTTTAACAAGGTCATTGGTGCTTTTATTTACTTTCTACACTAATGAATACTTGCAGATATATCAAATGTACTGTGAAAATGATTCTACCTTATAAAGGCTAACTAATAAGGATTAAATGAGTCATGAGATGTCAGGAAAAGCATAGGTTTTCTATCACTTCTATTTTTATCAACTCTTCAAAATATTTAATTATTAAACATTTCCATACGTTTAAACAGAGAATTGATTTAAGTAAAATATTTTTTCTGGAGCCAATTAGAACTAATCTATACTGCTACCCATTTTGAAGTAGCCTTATTTCTTCCATGACATGGTGTACAAGCAATTTGTATACAAATTAGTATTTTCTTTCTTCTCTTGTACTTATAAATGAAGTTGTCTAGTGTTGAATTTTAAGACTTATAACCTTTAGGCACACTGCAGTGTACTATATCCTCAGGCCCCAAATTTGAAGGCCAGACTTCTTATGTATAGTATAGAGAATTAGTACAAGTAGTATTCACAAAAGCTAACAGCTATGAGCTACCCAAGATGGGAATGCCAAGATATGGAAGCACTCTGAGATAGGTATCGAGAACACTCGATATGTATATATATTTGATATATATATTCTCAATAAAGAATCCTCTTCAGGAAATAAATATCCAATTGCAGGTCAACTCCCAAAAAGTTTCTGTTCCACAAAACCTGCAGATAAAGAGTTTGGCCTTATTTTACTCAGAAGACCAGAGTCCAAAGCATTTGTCTAGGGGAGAGGAATCTGTTTTAAACATTTGTGCTTCCTGATTTAGAGTTCTGTTTTGATCAGAGGGTTGAAATCAGGTCTGTTTGAATTACAAATAAGTGTCCTAATCATTGAGGGGCTGGATAATCTGGTATGATTTTGTCTTGAAGCAGTTTTACTGTATATAAATTATTAAATATTCACTGGCATAGGAATTGAAAGAGAGGTCTCCCAGCATCCCAGGGGAGTACCCTAATCATCAAGATATTCGATATCCTGGTGTGAACTCCTCTCAGGGTACAATTGAAGCTATTTCTCTTTGTATAAATAATTAAACTGAATTTTGGAGAAGAAACTTGTAACCTGATTCTTCTGTATTCCAGGAGAGAACACCAACCAACAAGCTGTACAATCAGGTTTGCAGTTTCTCCTTCTCTCTTTCAGTCCCATTGAATGTTCAATTATTTAATACAGGTTGAAACAGTTTCAGCTGTAACAATTACTAGTCATACTAAAATAGCCAGTAGTCTGGATGTAAAGATGTTGCTTGGGATCTTTAACTTTTTGGATTCGGCTGTCTTTATAAATCAGACAAAGTAGGAATTTCATGATCCTAAATAACATGATTTGTGCCAAATGACAGTTTCCACTAAAATCAAATCTCATATGCCTCAGAACTGATCCAGTAGGTGGGAGGAGACAAACTGGTGGAAAAGAACCAGAACTCTCCAATAAGAATGTCTAAATCCACAGTGATTCTGAAATTGAGGAACAGTACCTTCAGTGGGGCCACAAAGCAGATTTAAGCAACAGAGAAGGAAGTAAGAAAATGGAGCCAGAAACTGATTTAAAACTACTGCTTTTTTAACACCAAGAGCTGTATGAAATACCTTTAAACATATGTATTGAATGTATATTTCAATTATATCATATTCTCCATCAATTTATGTATATTAATGGTAGATGAGTATGTGTGCCTCTTGGTGAGAATGTCTAAAATACAAAAGATATTTGTATAGTAAAGCATATAATTTCTGTACATGAAATGAGATGAAAACCAGAAGGCATAAGCATGTCTAAGAAAACAGAAGGAAGTATTCAAGTCTATCTCTTTAAGCAATTGAGACTGATATGTGATTTTCCAAACAAGGTGAAGTTGACTTGTAGCTTTAGTGGGTAAATGCATCAAACTTATGTGTAATTGCCTAAAGAGCAAAAGCTTAGCAAACAACTGATTGTGAAATGCAAAGGATGATGGATTATATTTTGTATATAGGGAAAAATAGTAATCATGGCTGTAGCAGGCTGAATTACTGTTCCTAACTTCTTGGGCTCTGGTCAGAAAAATGCCAGTGCTATAAATTGCCTGAATAAAAGGGAATTTTATATCAATTTGAGTCTAGAGAAGTCAAAACTCTTTAGAGAAATTGACTTTCTTGTCCTCTCTCAGAAGGAGAGACAACATGAACTGCACTACATTCCTACAGTGAAAGTACCTGAAGAATAAACAGTTTCATCTGTGGAAACCAGCCAGCCAAGGATATTGACTTGAGCTGAAAGAAGCAGACAGTCTTTCCAGAGGGGATTGGACAAGTGGACTTACTTCAGACACTACCAGCAATTCTTAAAATCAAATGGAAGTTTGGAAATTAATTAATAATTACAATTAATAATTAAAAAAATAAATATTTAATAAACCATGTGTGGCCAAACTGCAGATAGTGTTCCCTTAATTATTGTTAGACAGACACCATAGAACCATAGGTTCAGACGGTCAATCGCTGAGCTGTCATGAGCAGGGAATGCTGATCTGGCAGTTTGCTTAGATCACCTCGCGCTACGTCAGAACTACTTTGCCTATTTCAGGCACACCAGCAACAGGCTCTGACCAGATTCCTGATGAGCTCTCTGAATGTTTTGTTGTACAGTTTCTTGGTCTGATAGTTTAACAGGGTAAAATGTCAGTGAAAAAATAAAGAATACACAGAAAGAGACATGCATATATTTTTGTTGCAATTTGTTGGCTATCAATTTGTTTCATGGCTCCTTTTGTTGCAATTTTACACTATTAATGACTCAGCTGGCCTATCAAGACAGCTGTCAGAAAATGGGAACTGGCCAAATGCAATAGCATCAAATGCATAAAGCACGTTTCCTTGCCACTGCAAAGTCTGTATCCCCCATTGCAGTAACCAGATAGAGTATCACTTTCAGTAAATTGCAAGGAAACAAGCTTAAGCAAAAAAAAAGCATACTGCTCTCTTACTGTTTTTCAGCCTGTCTGCCTTTCTTTCTGACCTCACATAATCAGAGCTACTGAAGTTAGTGAATAATACACCATTATTAATTCTTTGAATCCATATATCTATGTTTTAGATGCTTCCAGAAGCTTGAATGTTGTAATTTCACAGAATGTGTTTGCATTTAGACTGAACAATTCTCACTTTCCATTATATTTGGAATGATATGTGTGAATTTACCACAAGGGTTTCATAACCTGGGTGAAACTTTTCTTGTAGTGTACTGTGAAGACTGAATGTTCAGTAAAGTATTGCACTACTATAAAGTTACTTCTTTACCAGTGAATGATTGTGTCATTCAACTCTTATTTCTTACAGGACACCTATCTTTACAACAAAAATATGACTTCATTCTCAAAATATAATGGAATTACATATTCAAGCATGTTGTGTAGGTACTCTTAGCCAGTGTAACGACAGTTCTAAACAATGTTCAAGACTGAACAGGTTTTCTTAATACTGTATAAATACAATTTAGTACTTTTCACATTCAATGCCTAAGAGGAGCTTGGAAACAATTCAACATACATTGCTTTTCAAATATATGTTAAGGTGAATTTGAAAGATGAATGGAACAAAGATGGAAATATTAATATACAGTTTTAGGGGTCTTCTTGATGATTGCAAATGCTGAAGTTAGTCAGGAGCTAAATAAAATATATAAGGAAGAGTGCCGACACAGGCCAGAGTGGTCTGACTAACTCTAAACAGCTTAGTTTGGGTGTTGACTACTGTGGCAGTCTTCCCTCTGGGAGCAATGAGAAATGGTATAAAATAACTTTGGAAAAGTTATCTAGTGTATCTCTGAACAACTTCAGTCTTAAAAAAAAATATTAAAAATAAAACCAAGTGTAGACATTTGCAGTCTCTTCTGATCTGCTTATTCTGTTTGTTTATGTTTTGTTTTTTCTTTATGAGAGCATTTCTTTTTCAGCTGTTTGTGATCACACTATGTTGTCACTTTCCTTCATGTGTTTCCATATCTATTTTGAGACTGGGCAGCATGTATGTGTCTTTCTCACTTAACTGGAACTGCAAGTTGTTGCACAAATTTCTTGGCGGGGTGCAATATAATGAAAATACCAGATCTTACCTTTGAAAAGCAAAACTGAAGCCTTTGAAAGCCAAACCCGAAGTGCAGGTAGAACGTAGAAAAGAGCAATTATTAGAAGAGAGGATGTGCCAATGGCACTTGCATGGTACCCTCTGGATTATGTCTATACACATATTTGTGTTTGCACATTATATAACATACGCTTAAAACCTTTAGAGACCCAAGGATCATCAGTTACCAGAATAAAGCTTTCCATTTGTGTTTGGCAAGGACACTGGGCTCATCTTTGGATATGGACATTGCCTTAGGTTACCCAGGCTTCTCGCACTTGCTGTCTAAAGTGCTGTGATGTGCTCTGCAAGTACATCACACTGTAAATATTCAAAATATGCAAAAAAACCCCATGAGTGCTGTCTACCTAAGTGACATTTCTTGCTGAGAGTAGACTATGGCTGATCTGTCCTGGCTTCCTGCCTATTTTTGTGGAAAGCTTAATTGGAAGGGATATGACTGCAAAAGCTCTAAAGATTTGTCTACAGAAGAGATTGATTACTTCCTAGTCTGTTGCTGTAACTGCTGCTGTCTTCCAGGGAACTTAGGCTAAGATCTCTTTGTTTTGAATATGAATATAATAACAATTAGACACATACTAACAGACAACTGGGCCAGTAAGAAAATACAGTGCTCTTTTGTTAACAAGCGGATATCGATATCATGTAACCTAGCTTTAGACACATTGGCTGTCCAAGTTGAACTTTTATTCATATTCAGTGGCAAAAACACTGACAGACTCTTACTATCAATAAAGATATACCACAAGAATAAGCAATCCATGACTCTATGTGGACCATTCAAGAAAGGCTTTGAGGCAGGAGCTACATCATGTGGCCAGCTATACATATCTGCAGTGGTCAATGACCTGGTGGGCAATCTGAGTCCTTCTCTATGGGAGGAAATCAACCACAAAAGTTGACATTATCTGCAGAAATGTAAAAAGGTCTCCAGGGACATATGTCCAGGGACAGACTCAGCACATGTATGAATTATTCCTAGATCCTTCCTGCCTCTTGACTTTTTGGGAGAGATGGTGTATATCTCATGGGCCTAGGAATGATGCTTTCCTTTTCTTAATTTTCAAACAAATATTTTTTCCTTATCATATGATAAATATAGGAGCAGAGAGGCTTCCAACATTTTAATGACAGTCTGTTAATTGGTATATTACTCTTTTAGGTAAACATTTTCATTATCTCACTACTTCTTTGTGATCTCTTATCTGTTCTTCATAGAATCACAGAACCAGAGACTCATAGAATGGTTTGGGCTGGAAGAGACCATCTAGTCCAACCCCTCTATCACGGGCAGGGACATCTTTCACTAGATTAAGTTGCTCAAAACCCCATCCAACCTGACATTGAACACTTCCAATGATGGGGCTGCTACAACTTCTCTGGGCAACCTGTTCCAGTGCCTCACCACCCCCATCATAAAAAAATTATTCCTTATATCCAATATCATTCTATCCTCTTTCAGTTTAAAGCCATTGTCCCTTGTTCTATCACTACAGGCCCTGGTAAAAAGTCTTTCTCTGTCTTTCATATAACCACCCTTTATCTATTGAAAGGCTGCTGTAAGGTCTCCCCGGAGCCTTCTCTTCTCCAGACTGAACAACTCCAACTCTCCCAACCTTTCTTCATAGGAGAGGTGTTCCAGCCCTTTGATCATTTTCATGGCCCTTGTCTGGACCTGCTCCAACAGGTTCATTCCTTTCCTGTACTAGGGACCCCAGAGGTGGATGCAGTACTCCAGGTGGGGTCTTATAAGAGCAAAGTTGAGGGGAAGAAAAGTGGCGGACTAAGGTCCTGTTGTCTGATTATATAGGCTTTTATAAAAAGACAGGGTATTTTTTGCCTCAAATACTAGGGTCTCAGCTTATTGTGGCTTGTAGGTGCTGTTGAACAACTGAGATATTAACATTTTCATATGTTGCTCAAGATTTTTCATTGCTAGTGACACATGAAGTAACACAACAGCTTAAAGCTATGTTTATACAAGAAATTAGTGATCCCATTAACATAATCACTGCAGCCACCTTTCTCTTCAGCAGCAGCTGTGCCATCAGAGAGTCTCTTCAGTTATATAGATTGTAGCAGTAACAATAGGTAGCTGCTGACAAAGAGAAAAGGACACTTATAAGGAGCAGGTTATGACAAATCTCCTGCTCAACAGGAGATTTGGATGTCAAATGGAAATGAAGTTACATTTCTGCCTATTATCTGGTAAAGCATCACAGGCAGATGTTTGATTTATGACTTGTCCTTACCTAATTTGGGTTTTTCTTTGAAAATTTTCTCTTGACTGAAAGCTAGTGTTATTTCCTGGCAGTCCAGTTTCTTTTTTTAAACTGAAAATGTTTCAGCCTTCTCCTCTTCAGCTTTTAGTTCCTGCTGTTGTTAGAGGGCATACTCAGGACAGGTTCCGGGACACGACTTTTGCATTAGGGAAGGCTGCTTTTAAAGTATACACACCTTTTTACAAGGTCCAGCGCCTCCTCATTATGCGAGGACATTGCTTGGGTTAGTTTGTCCAGTCCTTTCCTATCAGCATTAGACAGAAGACAGCTCTCTACTGGCTGCTTCCCAAGGTAATGTTTTACCATGCTAAAGAATTGACACAGGCCTTATGTGGTGTGATGAAGTGGAATCATGACTCGTCAGAGTTAATAGGAGTTTTGCTCTTTTCCTGACTAGACATAACATTTCATCAAGAGATTTTGGGGCATTTTTTTTTCTGATATCTTGTTATTTTTAACAATAATCTGTCTTGTTTCTATACTTCTTCCTGTGTGAAGACATGCATTTTATTAGACTTAGTAGAACAACAACAACAACAACAAAGCTTTAATGGCTACTTTAAAAGCATAATCTTAGGGTTTTCAAGGTGAAATTAAGAAGTATTTTGTGTGTGTTTGTGCATGCTTGCTTTGATTTGAGTTTGGCAAAATGAAAAGTAAGGATGAAAACCATGAAATAATTAAAAAACCATCAATTTTCTGAATTCTGAAATCAAAATGGGGTTTATATGCCACAGGGCTCAGTCCTGGTCACTGGCTAGAGAAAGTACCCCTGGTAAACTGGTACCCACAATCTTCTCCACAGCCTTCACCACAGGTGTGGTGCCCTGAGCAGTGGCACAGGCTGGGGTGGGTTGGCTGGGGAACTGTTGTGCTGAAAAGAACCTGGATGTGCTGACGGGCAGCAAGATGAGCATGAGCTCATGGTGCCTAGGCAGCAAAGGTGGCCAACAGTGCCTGAGCTAGCAGAAATATAGTCAGTAGGTCAAATTAAGGAATATTATCCTTCCTTACTGGGAATTGTTGTTTGGGCTTTTTTTTTGTCTGAAGAACTGAAAAAACTTAGGGGAAGGGTAAGTAGCAGCCTTCTGATACCTACAAGTACGTAACCAAAGAGACAGAGCCAGGCTTTCCATGGCAGGATCAAGTGAAAAAATGAAAGTCATAAATTGAAAAAGAAGCGGTTCCAACTTCCTTAGCTGGTAAAAAAACCCAACAACACATAAACCAAATCAAAACAAAATCAAACCCATTTTACTATCAGATTGATTAAACATTTGCATAGGTTGCCCACAGAAGTTGAGTTCTTTGAGTTTTTCAAGGCTCTACTGAAAAAAGCTCTAAATCTCTTGTCTGAATTCAGTGTTGACTCTGTTTTGACCAGGCATGTGAACTGGGTGACTTCTTAAGGTTCCTTCCAGTGCGAATGATTCAGTAATTCTACAGTTTTTGTGGCTGTTCAATAAGACCAATTTGACTTAGTAGCATGAAGCACCGGTACTCTGAGTGATTATCAAAATATAAGATGAAGGAAATCAATAAAAATTGTACGCGTATATCTTCAGGAATAACTGAGCCTAATAAAGCAGTATTTATCAATAAGCCCCAGGCAACATGGCATTTTTTAATATAAATTTTTTATCTATTCTGTCACTTTTTCCTGAGATGTTTCAATTCAACTAGAATTGAGAATTTGATTTTCATTTCCTCTTCTCACAAAGATTATGTATGACTTCCTTCAAGTTTAAAATGGTTTCTTATGGTTTATTTAGATGTAAGGCAACTAATTCTTGACATTGTGGAAACTAAATTAAATTTATGCTGTCAGTAATCTTTGAAGTGTCAGTTTTACTAATACCTCCATATATTTGCAGAATAAGTTTTTTGATTAATTTTTGAATCCTGAGCAAACCTATATCAATGCCAAATGCTATTGTGATTTCATACCTATCTATACTCTTATGATGTTAAGACAAATACTTAACATATATACCTTGCAAGATTGAAAAAGAGTCTTTTGCTCTTTTATGAACACTACATAAAGCAGAGTAAAACAAACAAATATGTAAACCTAAAGGGCTGAGTTAAGATCTAGTCCAAACACCTGAGCCCGTGCTACAACTTCTCATCTATCCCATCTGAACGAGGAGTTAAATTGATGTTTCTTGAAGTTCTTTCACTCACGTTCATTGAGTCACGTTACCTCCCATTTAGGTCCCTGAACTCATCTCCTTTGCTCACAACTCAGCTCCCTGGACAACCTCTGAACCTGGCTCATCACTTGTCATGTTTGGGGCTGTTGATGGATCCTGTTACCAGCACCTGGTGCTGCCTGCTGTGTCCAGACCCCATGGGACTGTAGTCCTTCGTGAGGGCACAGCCTCAGCTGGGTTTGCCCAGTCCTTGTGGAGCTGCTGATCCTTGCTGCTCCCCAACAACCAAATGTTAATTAAGTAACATTTAAGGTTGTATCCTGGGTGGTGGCTAAAATATCCCATGAGGTCAGTTCTCAACAGTTAGCACAGTGCAGTTGATTCACAGCTAAACAAATAAAAATAGAACATATTTCTGATATCACCGGTTTTCTTCTTTTTTCTCTTCTGTTGGAGAGCTTGCCTGATATTTTTAACACTTAGTCATAACTGGATATCTAGGAAAAAGTGCAGAACAAGGTAAGCAGACTGTTATGCTTCTCCTGATATACTCTTGTAAAATTTATGTCTGAAGTGCTTGAGAAAAGGGTTTCTCTGAACCCCCTCTATAATTTTTCCAATCAATTTTTGAACCCATGTAAACTTTTCATGCCCACAATATCTTGTTATAATGAATTTCAGAGTTGAAGAATGTGTTCCTTTTGTCTTCAACGTGTCACTGGAAAACATGATTTGATTCCTGCCTACTCTTTGAGAAACAGAGAATAATTAATTTCTCTTCAACTTCTCTGTGCAACTCAGACTTCAATATATCTCTTTTGTGACAAACAAGTCCAAAGAATCAGAGTCTGTGTAAGTTCCATTTGCATGGAACTCATTCTATAGCCGTAGTCATCCCAGTTCCTCCCAGTTTACAGCCCTCCACAGTTATACCTTTCTAATAATATTCTTCACTTTCAGAGATTAACTGTCAGAACTGGACCAAATATTTAATCTGTGATTAATTTCTGTACTGGTATAATGGTGTTTTATATTTTGTTCTCTGTCCTGTTGCAATAGCTGCACAGTATTTGCAGGGTTTTTTTTTTTTGTTTATTTTTCTTTATTGGATATTGAAGAGTCTTCAAAGAATTATTATAATTTTTCTTTCTTTTTTTTTTCTGAAGAAGGCAATACCTTGTTCAGAGTACTCTTTCCTCATATGCTCTACTTGTAATTTAGTGGCACTGAATGTCATCTGTTATTTTATTAATGATAATTTTAGGAGACCTTCCTGCAGCTCCTTGTGGCCATCATCAAACTTTATAAACTCATTATTCCCTACCATTTCCTAGTCCATTTATGAGTTTTATGAATAAATATACTATTCTGTTCAATGTAATGCTTCTTGAGTCAGGGATAATATGAAGATGACAAGAATTTTCCTTAAACCCAGTTTTTATGGGTGAAGAAAAATTAACAGTGAGGACTGGCATGAAGCTAAACTGAGAGTAAATGCAGTAATGTTTACTTAGTGTCTTTATGCACTGAAGTACAGAAGTAGATTAAAATATTTAAAATCATGATAAGTGAGCTCATTCACAGAAACCTGTACTTAAATATTTCCTACCATGAGAAGTACTAATAATTATTGAGATGCTTTCCAAACATAGCATCAAAATTTACTTTGTGAGTAAAAATTGTTATTATCAGAAGATTGTGGACTTGGACAGTTAACATATATTCTAAGAACTTTCTCCTGCTGGGTGAAAGGACTTCTTTCCCTTGTGAAGGATTTAAATTAACAGATCTTAGTCAGCAGACAGTCTGTCTCATTGGGTGGAAGTACGTAAATCTACATAGAAGTTTTGCTCATTCCTAAAGGCTGAAATGCAGTAGGCACATTTCTTAAAGGTATAGGAATTATATCTTACTAATCTTTTCAGCATTTTTTATTGCTTAGTATAAAACCCTCTTTGCTTATATCAGTGACCAGAGGTATGTAATTCTTCATATACATTGTACTGAGATCCTAGCCACCTAATTCAGTGCTCACTATTGTAAAACCTATTTAGTACACCCAGCCTTAAATTTGTTAAGGTTTTTGAATATAAAAGAATTTCTAAAACCGAATAAGAAGTATTTCCACAAAGCGACTTTCGGTACCCTTCTTAAAGGGTATAATGAAATCATGCAAATGTAGGGAGATGTGTAGAGAAATTAACTGTCATTTGCAAATACATAAAGACAATCCAGTCATGATACCAGAAAGAAGTGGAGATCACGTTGGTTTGTACCTGATAGGGTTAAAATTAGCTTAATCATAGAACTGTTTCTGTATTTTGATTGTAAGATAAAACTTCCTTGAACTGTCTCTTTCTAGTAATTTTTTGTTATATTCCTCTACAGTACTTTTTCTTGGATTGGCAAAACAGACTAGTGGATAACATGTCGTATTTAGTACTTTTATATCTTTGTAAATATGTGTGTTGAAACCAATTTCACAAGAATAATAACTTAAATTTCATCCCTAAATCAAATAACATCCAATGCCTTGGTAAGTTCAGAATTATGTAACTTCTTTTTACAGTTGTCATATAACATAATACTGATGCATCATGAGGGTACCTGTGCATCTTTACAAGCGGTAGCTGCTAGAGCAATGCATAGAGGGCCTGATGACAGAGCGAAGTTTTCTATATTTTTAAGGCTAGTTTAGGAACAGAACTCTCTGCTCTGAAAGCCTATTTCTCTTAAGATGTCTTTCATTAGCCATTCCCAACATTACCAGTTTCTCCACCATCAACCTGAATTCCTCTCCATCTTGGTAGTTACCTACACTAATGGCTGTTTGTTTACAGTGATATCACTCTTTTTCCTGAATCATAACCTGGAAAGCCCTTGCAATGCGAAGGTTGGGAATACTGATATCTATTCTCCATTTACCTTCACTCTGTCATTAATGTCCCAGATAAAACCTAAAGAACATATTTTTTGCTTTAACTTTTTGATTTCCTTCTCTCTCACTTTGTCATTTCCTATTTCCGTATGTTTCCCCAGCAATGGAATAATGAACACTTTGAATTTCTCACTTCTTAGATCCATTTAGCTGACAATGTATAAACATGAAAAACAGTTTGAATTTATCTTTTCACATGATAATTAGGAAAGAAAAGCAGGATTTTTCTTAATTTTTTTTTATAGATAATGGCAAACCATTACAAAACAGATGGCGCAGCAGTCTGATTAGTCTTATTACTTCCTTTAAACTGATTTGTAGTGTAATACACTGGTAGCCTTTTCTGTTAGTATCAGTCCTGATTCTCAGGAAATGTCCAAAGGCACCCTTTAGATTTTCAGGTTTCAAGATGATAGAAATCTATTTTCAGCTTCCAAAGACAGAACTGTTTGTGCAAAAGCTCTTTTAACTCCTTTAATGAGAGATGTCAAAATGAAAGGATATATGTGATGCTCACTTCTGATAAAGGTTTGACATCCCTGACACAGAAGTTTTAAAACATCTTTAGAAAACAGACGGGGAAAAAACCTGCTAAGCCAAAGGCAGAGTATCGTGGACCAATCAAAAAAAATAAGCTAGGAAAAGAAACCTAAGTTTACTTGTACAGAAAAACTTACAGAGACACTTTTACTGATTTTTACATTTGTAATGTTTTTTAATTTTATTGAAGTGCATGCTTGATTTAAATTAGAATGTTAGGTTTGTAACATCTAATCTATAATATTCAGGAGTATGAAAAATCATTTGATCAGATTTAAGGATAGGAGCATACCTTGCCAAGCTTGTGAACAGTAGTTTCTGGATATAAACAACAATCTGATAATAACTCACAATCTGAGTAGAGAAACGGAGAATCACAATTCAAATAATGTTAAATATAAGAATGTTCAAGATATTAGATCAATCAAGGCTTTAATCTTGATAACAGATTCCTTTTTTTACTTGGAGATTGTTTATTAGAGTAAGTTATCTATAGCTATGAACTCAATTATGGCAAATTTTACATTTCTATTTTCCTGGTAACAGTCCAATATTAAATATCATAAGTATAGCATAGACACTTAAGAACACATTTAGTAAACTAGCTCTTGCCAGAGAGTTATAAAATTGAGAAAGAAAAAGAAATTAACTACACTTGAACTTTCAAGACCTTTAGTTTCTCTCCTGCCTGCACATACTGTGTCTTCTACGCAGTTTGATTCCAGCTTTCCTGGAAAACAAGAATCTTTTTCAGCAGCATTTGTGGACTTTGATTACTGGATCCATAGCAATGCTAAAAACAATGGAGTGTCTTTTGGTTTAGTGTTGACCATAAAAACTGCATTGCCTATATGTTGCTTTTAAGAGTAAAAATAGTGAAACAGATTTCTTAGAACCTGTAAGTTCAGGAGTCCATGAATATGGAATATTGTCATAAATATGTGATCCTGTAATGTTCCATGTGAGTACACTCACTATTCATACATATTGATTTAATAATCTAGATGATAAACTGTTTTCAGGGTCTGCTATTTGTGAAGAGTTTGAAAATTGTACAAGTTGACTGTGTGGTAGTGATTCGCTTTGTCATATTCTTTCTGCTTTTCTGGAGATCAAATGAACATTTTAAAACCATTACATTTCAGACCTTAAACAAAACAGGAAAAATTCTTCACCTTGCCATAACGCTGAAAGTTTTCTCATGATCATAATTTTTTTTTCAACCACCATATGTTTGAAAATTCAGTAACAACCAAGTGGATCCCGGTAATAACAATAAATAAAATGTAATTAATTCCTGATGTACACATTTTGTTCCCTCACCCAGAAACCAGACTATTTTAATAAACTTATGCTATTAAATTCTTAAATTGTATTTTTATCATTAATTGTTTTTAAACTGTCTTTTTCTTCTGCTATGTAGAACCTGAAATGGACTTCAGTAGATTAGACTGCAGAAGTGTTTTGAAAGCAAGGCAGACATACAGCAACTATTATAATCTACTGAAAAAAATCTTATTTTGTCCTTTAGAAAGCAAAGACCTGGTTTTGTGGAATCTAACTGTATACTCACATTGAGTTGGTCAATGTCTCATTCAAAAAACGGAGAAGAAGCACCAAAGTCTCTACTCTAATGTAAGCATTTTCAAAGTGATATTTTTCAATTATTTATTTTGAAAGGAAATATTTTTTACCACTTTTGCAATGCAATTTATTTTTAGGATAGATTACCAAAAACATAAAATATTTTTTTTAATCCCAAATATTTTCAGTTTACCAGCAAACAAGTTATGACAGAGTACAAACTGCTGTAAGAACAGTCATATACGTATATTTGGTATAATTTTTCCTCGTATAAACCCATACATTTTTGATCTGCCATCTTTTTCAAAGCATAAATCACTGAAGACAAATGTCTACATTTTCTGTTTGGAGCTTGGTTTCCTACTCAGTCAATGTGCCTTTCATCTTCCTTTCACAGAGGTCTCTCAAGTGACTAGAAAATGTTGTTGATATTATAACACTGCATTATACACTGAGCAAATAATAAAACATTTCTGTGCCAGCTGCCACTATAAAAGTGAAACTACTGAGGAAAATGTACTTTGGTAACCTGCATGTCTCAAAAAATTAAAATACACGAAACACACTAGAGAATCAGAACAGACCAACTGAATAAATGTTATCCTTCATAATCAAGATCTGAAAATGCAGGTGATCTTCCAAAAATGATTTTGTGCCAGTACACTTGGAGATAACACAGGAAAGCTAAATAACAGTTCTTTTACAGCACCAAGGGGAACTTCAAGCTTTGATTGCAAGGCTCATTTTTCTGTGTATAGGTCCATGTGTCATTGCCTTATATTCAACATGTGCTCTATCAATTCAGCCATCCATTCTGATGAACAGACATGCACAGAAGCTCTCTGGTTTTTGGTGATGATTCATCTGTGCCATCTCACATAGCATCTCAGAGCCAATTAATTTCCTGTCAACAATATTGTCATGTTTGCTCTTAGGTGAACTGTGATTCACGGATGTTAACATCTTTTCTTCTTTGTCAGTTTAGTGCAGTGTTACTTGCACCTTTGAAAAGCGTGGCTATGGCACAGTTTGTTCAGGCAAAGCAGTTTTCTACTGTAGGGTGAGGGTATCCTGGGAAATACAGATCAAGAATTTCCACTTGTTTTCAGAAGAAATAAGAAACACAACAAATTAGAAAATCAAGGTTCATGAGTATATAATTAGTAGAAGGGCTGTGCTGCAGTTATTTGCTGGTGGAATTACTTTAAACTGAAACTTTTATTGAACAAAAAATGAGGCTTTTTATTCAATAAAACAAAGACATTTACTTGGCCAGAGTTAAAAAACAGAATTTACAAAGTAATTATTGTATTATGTGTCTTCAGATGTTAGTAACAAAATTTTCTTCCTTCAAATTGGAAACTAAAGGCACAGTTTATGGTTATATATTCAAACTGACCAATGGAATTTCATGTAAATGAACAGTATACGTGTCTAAATCAGTACATCCTGTACATTAAACACTATAAATTTAACCTAAAAAGAGTAACTTCATATCTTAAATTGCATTTTTAAACCAAACGAAATAACTTGAAATAAGTAATGCCACTAACTGGGGAAAAAAAAAAAAAGTTTTCAAAACAATATTCTCTGCATAAAATAGGAAAAGGAGAAATTGTGTCACCAGGTTACTGAATTCCTATTTGGGTGGGAGCGTTGATCTGCTTGAGGGTAGGAAGGATCTACAGAGGGATCTGGACGGGCTGGATTGATGGGCTGAGGCCAGTTGTATGAAAATCAACAAGGCCAAGTGCCGGGTCGTGCATTTGGGTCACAACAACCCCATGCAGCACTACAGGCTTGGGAAAGAGTGCCTAGAGAGTTGCCTGGCAGAAAAGGACCTGGGGGTATTGGTCAACAGTGGGATGAATATGAGCAGGCAGTGTGCCCAGGTGGCCAAGAAGGCCAAGAGCATCCTGGTTTGTATCAGGAATAGTGCGGCCAGCAAGACTAGGGCAGTGATCCTCCTCCTGTACTCAGCATCAGGGATGCCACAGCTCAAATACTGTGTTCAGTTTTGGGTCCCTCACTACAAGAAAGATGTTATTGAGGTGCTGGAGAGCACCCAATGAAGGGCAACAAAGCTAGTGAAAGATCTAGATCAAAAATCTTATGAGGAGCAACTGATGGAACTGGGGTTATTTCATTTGGAAAAAAAGGAGGTTCAGGGGAGACCTTATTGCCTTCTACAACTACCTGAAAGGAGGTTGTATCGAGGTGGTTGTCAGTCGCTTTTCCCAAGTAATAAGTGATAGGACAAGAGGAAACAGCCTCAAGTTGTGCCAGGGGAGGTTTAAGATGGGTATTAGGAGAAAGTTCTTCCCCAAAAGGGTTATCAGCATTGGAACAGTCTGCCCAGTGAAGTGGTTGAGTCACCATACCTGGAGGTACTTACAAGGCATGTAGGTGTGGTGCCTAGGGACATGGTTTCATGGTGGATTTGACAGCACTAGGTTAACGGTTGGACTTAGTGATCTTAGAGGTCTTTTCCAACTGAAATGATTCTATGATTCTCTTCTATGATTCCAGATATTCTGTTTGTGCTTCTGCTGCCAAAGGATTGGTTATCACAGAACAAGACATCATTTTTGTACTTTAGTACTTCTGTCTACAAATTAAGCATAATCATCTACATCATGATTGATCTAAGACAATATTTAATAGGGCAGTTGGTGATGAAAGGCTTATATATAGTACAGCATCAATAATTCTTATTAAAGTGTCCAACTAATTTAGTGGTGGCATTCCAAGACATCTTGCAAAACATATAAATTAAATGTTCAACTTTCTATCTGGAAATCAAGGAAGTTCAGTAACAACATAGATATAAAACTAGTTATTTGAGCTTTCATATGTATATAATTAATTTTTAATAATTTTGCATATTTCATTGTCTATACTCAGTGATAGCTCTGTAATTAATTATCATTTTTCTCCAAGAGGACAATGGGGATATGAACCATCTGATTAAATAAATTTCCTATAACCTATAAAAGTAATTAAGGAAAGCTAATTGTTTTCATGACAATATTGTCCAGTTTTGAGAAAGTAAACTGTAATGTAATATCAGAACAACTAAATTACTAAAAAAACAAGAATCACAGGCTAAAAAGAGTAAGTCTCATTCCTATTCCAGGCTGTTACGACTGTTCCTATCTACTTTTGGATGGAGATTGAAGACCCTGAGTTAATACCTGATGGAGTCTTTAGAAAGATGCAAAGCAAATACAGCTTTAAAACTATATTGCATTTTGATAAAACTAGACCTTTGATTTGAGTGGCTTTTCTCCTGTAAACTAAAAAGGAGGAATTTGTACACTGTGAAAAGAGCGGACACAACTGTAAGCCTTTCGTTGAGGGGATTTAGTGGATTGCTGCTTCATCTTCTTCTTAGGTTTGGAGACAGGAAGAAAGTAGTAGCATGAAATATTGACTCAAGAAGAATATTCTGTTATTCATCTGGTTTTTTTCTCCAGGACAGAACTTAGTGAAGAATATAGAAAAAGTTTTTTGGTGCTTCCCTTACACCACTGTAGGGGAACTGTCTATGTATCACATAGAGCTGTGCCTCATAGCTACGTGGACATTCTCTTTAAATTGATGTATTCATACTAGAAGACTTGAGGAATTTTCTGAGTAAATCTCTATTACTAAAGAAAACAAGACTTTGGGTAATGAGCCTTGACGGTACAAACGCAATAAAAATCCACCTTGTCAGCCAGATAATTTTGATGCACAAAAAAGTGGTGTTTTACAGTGACAGGATGCAAATGAGAAGACTGCTGTGGGGGTGCTCAGGTAGGGATGCTCGGCTTTTAGGACAGGTACATGAGTGTTTTGCAAAGAGCACACCAAAAGCTGCCTGAAAACCCTTTTGCTTCGACTTGGTCATGCCAAAGAGGAAGAGGTGATCATCAACTAGATTAAACATTATCAGGGAATTACAAGGAGGCTTTTGAAACAGAGAAGAGTTTGGCTTGAGAAGTGATACAAAAGAAGTATAAATATTTTTAAGGGCGGAGAGGCACTGAGAGGGAAGCAGGAGGGGCAAGGCAGGCAGGTGCTGCTGGGGGTGACCCCATGCCCCTGCACAGACTGGGCAGTACTGCATCCCCTGATGTGCACACGTTTGCATCCCCATAGCACCCCTGGAGCTGCAGCATCCACATCGACTGCAGGAGGGGTGCAGCAGGGAAACCGCACACCCAGGAAGTGTAGTAATGGTCTTTGAAGCAATTGTTAAGGTGAAAGTTGAACTTCTTCAGTTTATACCTGATGCAATATTTATATTCATGGTAATGCTATGTAGACATGAAATATGCAAATACTACACAGATACTTATGTATACATACACTTGTTTTTCTTATTGATTCTATTTGAATATATCACCATGAATAAGAAATATTGGGGTAATTTGACTGCATTTGTAACAATTCAAGTAATTTATATTACACCATTTTCTAACTTACCTTATTTTACTCCTCTTCCTAACTTTCTATGGCTACTTGTGGTTGGTGAGTAGAATAAAACCAAATTTTTAAATTCAGGAAGATATTATAGTGAAACTATGTTATTAATCAATCACAGATCTTAGTCTAAATTCTTGAGATTACTTCTGATTGTAAGGCCAGAAATTCTCGTAGGAATATAAAAATGATTGGAAAAAAAACCAATTAATTTTGTCTTAAAAATTTCTTTGAGTTCCCCAAGCAGCATTAATGGTCATTACTTATCTTTGCCCAGACTTTAGTCTAAGCATTATAAGACCAGTATAAAAACTGATAGGCTAACTTCTTCCACTTTGCAAAGGAGATCTGAGAGCAGGGTTAGACAAAATTTTCACTCTGTCCCTAGAAGAATTAAAAACCTTGTTTAATTATCTCTTTAGAGTAAATTTTCCCAGATGAAAAGAGTGACTGTGATGCAAATTGAATTTTTGTTATACAGACATTATCCAGTGTGATTGTGGTGATACTCTAAACAATGAAGAACTGGGTCTCAGCTAAGGTAGTAGCTTTAGACAGTCTATGAAGATAAAACATATTTGTCCTGCAATTACTTTATACAGATAAGTTCTCATAACATCCTCTCACTTCCCCTAATTAAACTATTGGCAGATACTGCAGAATTTTTTCTTCATGTAAAACATATACCTTCCTTCATGGAAGGGAAGAATGACCCCACAGAAGCACAGTGAAGAGTACTGTTTTGCATTACCTCTAATTGTATCTTTCTATTAGTAATTGCCTGATTCCTAAGTTATTATTAGATCTTACCTCCAAAGTCTTAACTTCATATTTAGCAAAGAATGTATTTTTTCTCCCTGACCATTATGTTTTTCTTAAAGATTGAACCTAGAGAAATGCTTTTTAGTATATCCTGAGGGCAGATTTTTTTTCCTTAATATATGGCTTAAGATGTCCGGACATGGAGCTAATACAACTGCATTGCCAAATTTGTGTTGATCTCTACAGAGAAAGATAAAATACTTGAATTCATAACAAGGAGTGAAATAGGGTGCCTAATCAGAAGTACTTAAACCTTCCAACTATGAAGAAAAAATTTAACTTAAGATACTGAAAATTTCCTTTATTGGCTAGTCATAACTCTCTTACTGCCCACCATTATCTAATATTGAAGATAAGTGGAATGCATGTGCTTAGTCCTTCATGATTACAAAAGAGAATTTGCACGTGATGGCTTGATGCAATAATTTTAAAAACTAAATCAAAGTGTTTCTCCCTTTATTCCAAACATAAGAACCGTTAAAATAGGAAGTAGAGTACCTGGTAAGACTTTTTCCTAAGTTGATGTTTTTGCCTGCCAGTTTTTTTGGTGTTCTCCCTATGCTATGCCTGATAGCAGTGTAAAATTTGTTTGATAGTTGGTAAATACATTAGCAACAACAGCAATAAAAATGCCACAATACTGACCATGTTGTTTTTTTTAAATCATAAGTTCATGGCAATAGAGTTAAATCAGGTATTGATTTTCCTCAACAAATCAATACACCAGTTTGAGATAGCAAGTCTTTCCTCAAAACAAAACAAAAACAAAGTATTGAGATGGCTCTCATTAAAGGTCCCAAAATTATTCTTGCGTAGGGATTCTCTTCTAGCAGAATAGTCTCAAAAGCTGAATGGATGGACGTAGACATGGTCAATCAGAGAAGGATTTCATAGAGGAATAGGCTATCCCTCTGATATCAGAAGTTTTGTCTATGAATTTTATCTATTCCATCATACAATGTGACAAAAATTGTGTACTTGGTTCTTCTGAAAGTATTTGCAAATTCACTCCAAATTGGCAAAAATATTGGTCAGCTGTAAAACAGCCATAAGATTCCCAAACACCGAAGCTACTCAAAAAGACGTGTGCATCCATTTAATTTTTTATCTTCCTTCCCTTTCCTTTTAGGCATGTAAGTGAAACGCTTGCATTGGATGCATGAATGATAAACAGAATTAAACAAACAAGCTTTTAATTTAAATTAGAAAAGCTACAGTACAAATGTTGATCCAAACCAAAGCATTTTGATATTCATTTGTATGAGTTTTATTTTTCCCAGAAAAATAAAAATACCAGTTACTTACATAACACGAATAGTTTAGCAAATGACAAGTGTGAGAAATTAAACTGTACTTTTTAGAAATATATAATTAAGATCTGAAAAATATCAACTAAGTGGTTCAGTTCTGTTTACCATCAGGAACACATCCTTGCTGCTCAGCATCTTTATTCTTGTTGGACAGGATCTATTTGTGAATGTAAAGTTCTAAGGCCTATCTAGCAAAATAGACTCCTGCTCTATAACTGATACGCTAGGCTGTACCAGAAAGCAAAGCTCCAAATAAAATCAGAATTAATAGTGCAGAAGACAATAATGAGGAGACAAAGATGTGGTTTGAGCTATGGCTTGGTTTGGTTTCCCTTTCTTTGGTAATGCATGAAAAAATAAAGAAATGTCTTGCGATTAGCTCTTTTGCTTCCTGTGAAGGGAGATGCTTCTGTTTCCTAACTAAAGAATATTTTGTCATTGTGTCTTTTGCTGACTTCTTGATTTTTTTCTTCCTGAGTGGCTGATAGTTCAGCACTTTACCTTGATGCAGTCTACTACATCTTCCAGAGGCTGAAAATTATTTCACAATTCTAGTATTATTGTAATCCAAATAAAACCTAAGTCAAAAAAACCAAAATAAGGAACTTTCTCCAGATTTCATGTAAATTCAGAAGTAGAAACCTGATTATACACAAAAGTTCTAGACACACTTAAGTCACCAGTGACTACCAGTATATTTTAGGCATGGCTGATGTAAGCTGTTTTCTGGTCAATTTTATAATAACACAAATGCATGCACTGGTAAAGATAGTAATTCATAATTGGCCTCACTATAATGAGGAAACAAGATATAGTATCATCGTGCTACGGATAGCTTTGTAGGAAAAGACTCCAAATTAAAATTCTAGTGGAAAAATACTTTAATGAAAGTAAAGTCTACTAAGGAAAAAAATCTTTAGTTTTCCCAGAAGAAAGTGTTCATGTTACTACCCAATAAAAGAGGACCTTAAGGAGAACATTCAGGTATTTCTCAGATGCATAACCTATCATATGGTAGCTCACAATTTGGAAGCATGAACATTTAATACCTGATTGGAATGAGTCATTTAAGAACAATTCAGTTGGAGCAGATGTTAACACTTAATTGTTCCCTTATTTTGGAACACCCCCCCACACACACCACTCATCTCTCACTGCATAGCAGTGATTTTCTCAATCCTTTTTATGCAATTGCCTAAAGCATCTAGTAGATTAAATAATATATAATAGAAAGTGGAGTAGGGTTGTAAGAACAGTCTGACCATATTATTAAAATACTCTGAAATCTCTTTTTAAAAAATAATAATTACAGAAATGCTTGTGTAAGTTCTGCAAAGGAGGTTCACTTTGGAAATAGATCTTTGGTGTTTGATATATGGGGAACACAGTACTTGTGTTATTGCAGAATGACAGCAAGTTTTTGTTTAACCAAACATTCAGTAACAGGTTTGTTCAAACCTGCCTATGGCAATCTGGATTTCAAAGCTTCTCTCCTTCAACAGAACACAGAAAATAATACCACTGTTAAGAACAGCCTATGCATATTTTTTTTCTTTGGCATATTATGCAGAGTGATGTGAAATGAAACATAAAAGGATGAAAAATGACACTTAGAGTAGAACTGTATAATGCGTCTATCTTCTCTTTGCTCAGAAATTGTTACAAAAAATCATCATATTTACACTGGGTTGTCTAAATGATAAAACTCAGCACTGCAGTTGAATCTGAAATAGTGAAATATTAAAATATCACTATTTATTTTTGAAACCATTCTGGTGATTTTGACAGAAGATTCTGCATTTAGTGCTGTAACTTTCAGTTACTATTGTTTGAACTGTCTCATAGTATTTGCTTATTTTCAGGCTTTAGTGAACCAAGTCATGAATAAGCAGTGTTTGCATTTTCTTTTGCTTCTAATGCTATTGTCATGCATAACAATAACTCATCAGTTCTCTTAACTCCAAATCCAATCCAATTACTTAATTAGGGGAACATCATTTTATTAGGAACACTACATGACGATGTTTTGCAAAGATGTTAGGTGTCACCTGAAAACAGCACTGATTCTCACATGGTTTTCCAACTGTACTTATAAAATATATCCAAATTGACTTCCAAATGGTTGTCATTGAGTGATCAGTGTTTTGTCAAAACATGGGTCAGAAAGCCCCGTGACATGACTTGAAGAGACAACAGATAGTAAAATGTTTATGACACACAAGGACTTCCAAACATTACTCACAGTTCAGTTTTAAAGCATGTTTACATCCATCTCTAATCCACAACCTTTTCTGCTGCTTACAGTAGAGATTAATTTCTTCCTAACTTTTGAACAAAACTGTAGCTTTCCTGTTAGATCAGAGTTAGATATTAGATTTAAATTATTATTTACTTGCTGCTATTCGCATGGCCTTTTCCCCCCAATACCTGTAAAAGTTCAGCACCTGCAGAAAAAACTGCTCAAGACAACTTTATACAGATTTCCAAACTCCAGAAAAGTGTAAGCTAAGTTCTCAAATGAATTTTAAAAGTAGGATCTTAGAACAAAGTGACTGATGTCTACAAAAATGAATCTTAGCAAGAGATGATGAAAGCTTCCTCACTCTGAGATTATTTCTTTACAACTTTCTGTAAGCTGCATGACATATTATGCTAGGTAGTGTGAATGTCTCAGTGTTTCTGAATTTTCAGAATATACAAAGAGGGCTTACCTATATAGACAGATACATAGCAGAAATAAAATGTAGAAAAAATAGTACATTTTGATTTGTTCTGTATTTTACTCCAAATTATTAAATACATCATGATAAGCAGGGAAGAGTGAAGGAAAGAACCAAGTGAAAGATAATCAATGAGGTCCACTGTTTTTACATTTAAAATACCTAGGTGACAGAGGCATGATTTCTTCAAAGATTTGTGAAGGCTGTTGATTTAACCTGCCCATTCAAGAAAATGGATGGATCTGCTAAATGACTATAAAATACAGACACTTGAGCTGGGCTGACAGGCAATTTTATTTTGTGAATTATGTCAATACTTGGACAATTTCTTTGATGAAAAATTCCCAATTTGTCTGTAAGATTTTGGAGCCTTAGTCAGGTTAGGCTGTTCTAAAGCCATGAAGCTTGGTATACTGAAGATCCTATGAACACAGAAACTCTGACTCTCCATCAACATTTGAATTAACTGAACCAAGGAAATGAATTATTTCACCATACGGCTTCAAAGAACTCTAGACCCATGATGATCATGACTGCAGAAACATGACTAATTTATACCTCTGTGAAATTCTGCTATGTCTGATTTCCATGATTCAACACACAGAAATGCTTCAAAGGGCTGAATTTAGTATTATCGTTATATTCCAATGTAAATTACATTAAAACAAGAAACAGAGGGAGAGTAGATTTATGACCTGTATCTATAATAGTGTAAATATTTCCCCTTTCCCCCTGAACTCCTTCCTGTCTTCAAATAATACTAGATTAATAAATTTAAATGTTTGCATCAAACATTCAGGCAGATGAGTTTTCTCCATCAAAAATAATATTTTAAGCTGAATTAAGTCTTGATCTAGTTTCAAATTCAGTTCTTCAATACAGCATTATTATGCAATCCCTCTCTTTTACAGTTACATCTGCTGAAATTTTTCGTAAAGGATGATACTGGTAAAGTACCAAAGGATATTTTATTTCTTCGTGCTAATACAATAGTTTCTATTTATCTGTTTATTCTCACACAAAGAGAGAATCAAGTTTTGATTCAATACAGGTAATTCCATTCTGGATCCAAAGTTAACTTGTTTCTCATGAACTTGGGAGTTTGGAGATTTATAGTAATTAAGGTTAGATGATTAGCAACAAGCTTCTTATTTTTATCTCTCACATTGAGTAAATTACTCTCGTTAAAAACTCTGAGCCCCATCACTGCATAGCACTAAAACACCTTTTCACATTTAAGGAAGTTAGAAGGTCTGTCAGTGAACTTAAAATCAAATGAATATTTATGTTTTACTGAGTGGGATGATTATTCACCAGCTGCAGTTAGGTGCATGCTGAAATGGATATGTAAAATAATGCTGGGCAATTGATACGGACTGTGTAGATGAGTATATTAGTATTCAATAAACCTATTATATTTTGCTAAGAGACCATATTTCTAAACAGAATTTAGTTAAAGAAAATCTGCTTGATTATTGAAGAAATACACTGCAAGACAGATGTTGAATCAATTTTGATCAAGAGCACATGCGCCATTTGGCTCATTGAATATTGAAAAGGAATAATTTTCAGGTAAAATATATGGCACCTCAATGGTCACACATAAATTTCCTAGATAAACTCTAAAGGTGGGAATGGTTTACTATAAAAATAGAGTAGTATCTCTTTAGCCTTATAGTTTTAGAAATATACCTAAATTGAAATACCTTATAGTGTTATTTTAAAAATCTTTAAATATTTAAAAGACTTAAAGATGCAGAGTTCAACCTTTTCCATATTTTGACAGCTAGTCCATTCTTAACTCTTCCACGTGGGTTACTGACACCATAAAGCAAGATAGACCCACTGAACAAAACTGTTGATCACTAGAAAAATCAGAGTATTGAAGTTTACTATTAACTGTCAAAGAATGGATATGATGAGGCATTAGCAGTCTGATACAGCACTTCTCTGGCAAACTGTTATGAGAACATGAGGCAGAACAACATCAGCCTATTGTCAGGATAATGAGAAAAATGAAAATGGGCAATAATACAAACGTAACTGCCATCCGTTATAATTCTTATAATGAATTTATAATTTGTCTCATCCTCATTGAGCAGTGTAAAATATTTAGGGAGATTAAAAAAATAGAAAGAACAATTCACAGCTTTATTTTGTAGTGTTTAGTTGGATTGGCATGAAATTTCGAAACCCTTTACTATCACAAGGTTGCACCATGAAATTGCATTTATCATCCTTGTTAGTGTTTAATACTGGTATTATATGATATGTAAATAAATTAGTGTGCAAGTAAAGAAAATATTTTTCTATGTTGCAGTAGTCTAATCATTAGATATAGTAATAATATAGTAATTATGGGACAGTTAGAACATTTGAAGATAAAATCTTCGATCTGAAAATATTTGTTGTAAAATTTAAATGAAAGCATTGTTAATTTTTAAGCATAAATTTTAAAGAATATCCATTGAATTTCCAGGGCATAGCCCTGTGTTTAAGTCTTTGTAAAAATTTTGCATTAACTTCAACACTCTGAGTTAATTCCTTCATGATTTTATTATCTGGATAATAAAATGAAAAATAAATCTGGATAATAAAACTATAGAAACAGCAGAAACTGGGCTGAAAGAAATTTGAAGAGAGTTTCTACTCCCACCTCCTTTGCAAAGGTTGGGTCAGCTGTATCTGTATAATTTCTGAACAAATGCCTTTACACCCTGGTCTTAGGAGCTAGAGCTGTGGGAGTTGCCACAGCTTCCCAACCAACTGCTGTAGTACTTCACAGTCCTCGCTATTACACACTCTAACATAGACCTTCCTTTCCATTACTGAAAGTCAATTTTCTGATCTGCAGTGATTTTTGAGAAGGGAGTAAACTTCTTAAAAGCTATGTTTTACATATATGAACACCACTACTGTCTTTTCCTTTCCTTAGCCTAATCATACCTGTCATCTTCCTTCTGATGTCTGATTTTCTAGACCTTTGAAAAGCCTCCTGCTCTCCTTGGGAGTCTCTTTAGTTCAATCACTCCCTTTAACCTGCATTGCCCCAGATTTGAAATGCTAAAGGTTTATCAGCTCTGAACACAGTAAAATCACTATTTTATACTCAACATTCCTACTTATAGACCCAAGGAAGGTGTTTGCTGATGAAAACTGTAACCTATTACCCTCGAGAGTCCTGTTCTCTGAATATAGTCAGCTGTTTTGAAGTACCGTGTCTTATGTGGCTACTATCAATAGTATCAATGGTGACAAAAGGAAACATTGATATTTGGATTTTTATTTTGCCTGCAATAAAAATTTTAGTGGAAATGTACCTCCAAAACAGTATTCACTTGTTTTCAAAGAATTTATTAGAGGATGTTAAACTTTCTTTAGCCTTTTAAAGCAGTAAATCTGTTTAGGTAAGGTATTCTAATAAGACAGAATTTTCGTTTAATTTCAAAGGGTACGTGCATTTTAGCAAGTAAGTATAATGTTACACAGCAGATAAATGATGTCAGTTTCTATGGAGCATTATTGCTTTATACACGTTGTGTCTTTTCAAAGTTTTAGTGCTGAAGGAAAAAAACATAATTCATGTTTTGTGGAAGTTTTCCTCTTTTGAACAGTAAGTAGGTTTAGCTATTTTAATCTAAACTAGAAATAATCTTCTGTGCAAACCTCTACTTCCGAATAAAACCTCCACAGATTTAATACCAACATTTGAATGTGTCCCCTTTGTAAATGGTATAAAAGGCATACAGTAATAAAAAACACTATCTTCATAAGACAGAAATGTACTCAAATTAATTCAAACACTGCTTATTAAAATAAATAGCTACAATGAAAAGAAAGAAAAGGAGAAAATAAAGCTCCTGGAGACAATATATTAAGTTTCTCTTCATAGTGGGCAAGAAGTGAAATCTTGCGTAGAAAATCTTAAAGTGCAGGCACTGACTGGACCAATAGCTTACTGGAAGCATTTAACTATAGAAGTCCCAGAGCTCATTAAGCTAAAATAGGAGCTATGATATAAAATATGAAAACCTCTGCCATTTACATTCAAGGGGCAGGGATTACACAATGACTCAGCTATCTCTCCATGCCAAACTCATCATTTTCAGTTCTTTGTTTACAAACTGATTCATATTCAAGGAAATACACTATAGACAATCTCAGATTTTAAATTAATGTCTGTGGACAGGAAAAGTGGCCCTAAGTAGCTATTCTTACACCAGGCGATATAAGCGGTGTCACAATTAAGTTTTTTGGAGCAGTGAAAGAGCACTGTGCAGAAAAGGTAGTAGCCAGCTCCTCGGGGATTGCAGCTGATTGTCACCTGACTAACTGAAATTCCTCTGCAATGCTGGCTGCTCTTCGACTACTGTGAAGCTGCCCATTCTCTGCTCTCATCGGCCAGCGAATACTGTCAGTCTGTCAGTCTGAGTCCAAGTCAAGGAATTTCCTGTAAGACATCCCAACAGTACTGAGGGGGCTCAGCGTGCTGAAGTCACGGGGGGTATCAGTCTATCAGCCTCGGCAGGGATGCCTGCTGCAAGTAGTACCGGCTGTCTGCCCCGTGGCTCAGGGGTTCACTGTCATTGCACAGTCTTCACCTTAGCTGGAAATAGCTTATTTTGCATATCCAAAGATGCAATAGAAATACATTTATATGTGTAAGATGCACATGAAACATTAGGAGTGCTTTACATAAGTTCCACTTTTTTTTTATAAATGTCACACAAGGTAGGACAGGTGAGGTGTCCACCGTAGAAAATAAAATGAGAATTTGAAAAGGGGTTTGAGAATGAGTCACCAGTACCACAGCCTAACATTTTAATTCCTTTTACTTTTTTAATGACTGCATGCCCTCACTTCTCAAGTTATAAAAAAGAGAAGACATATTTTTTCTGTTTTATGCTCTGTTCACTTCAAGATGTTAACTGAGCCGTCAATAGGCATTTATTTCAGTACTTCCCAAGCATTAACTCTTCATACTGGTCACAGAAAATAGGCAACATTTCTTCTTTTCAAAGGTGAGCTCAAGGATATTCTTGGAAATGGTATTCTTGAAAATCAACATTTCATGGAAATTAGTATTGAAATTTTCCTTTACAAAAACTACATTTTAATTGTGAGCATCTGTAAAAAAAGCTATTGACAACGATGTCAAACCATTTTGGATTATAAATCTATAACTTCAGCTAGTGTTAATAAAAGTTGCAAATCTGGCAAGTTCAATGCAAACTACAGAAGCCTACAGAAGAGCTGAAGAGGGACTCTTTGTCAGGAAGAGTGGTGACAGGACAAGGGGCAATGGTTTTAAATTGGAAGAGGAGAGATTTAGATTAGATATAAGGAAGAAATTCTTTACAGTGAGGGTGGTGAGGCACTGGAACAGGTTGCCCAGGGAAGTTGTGGATGCCCCATCCCTGGAAGTGTTCAAGGCCAGGCTGGATGGGGCTTTGAGCAACCTGCTCTAGTGAGAGGTGTCCCTGCCCATGGCAGGGGGGTTGGAACTAGATGATCTTTAAGGTCCTTTCCAACTCTAGCCATTCTATGATTCTATGATTCTATGATTCAAAGTCTGCAATTGTCATTAAAATATCAGTATTTTGAATAGGAGTTTTAGTGTTTAAAAAGTTTTTGTGTTATTTATTTGAAATAGCAGTAGTACTGAATAAATTAATGGAAAAGTAAAGGTAACAGAACTGGGACTTACACAACTCAATATCACAAAGCAATCTAAAACAAAAATCCCAACTTCAGACCAACAGACCAAATTCAACATCTTCCTGTGCCACAAGGAGAAAGGTGGAAGCTCTGTCCATCATGGGAATGCCCTTGCAACCAGATCTGGGGCTAAAGAGAAGGCATACACATAACACACCATTTCAGCAAATATAAAGATTCATATGAACACAGAGAAGAAATAGGCAAAGAATAATTTTCTACAAGCATGCCTAGGACTTTATTTTAGAAATTATGAAATCTTTAGTTTGATCCTACATACAGGGAGTGATATATTTTCTGGGAAATGGTCAATAGATACAGATACATGTATTTGAAATTGAGATCATTCAGATCTTCACTTTCACAAATGAATATAGTCTTCCTGTCTTTACTTTCCCTCTCTCTTTTCATATATTTTTCTGTTTGGTTTTGGTTTGGTGTTTTTTCCCCATCAGAAATTAACTTAACCTGTTCCTAAGGAGTTTCAGTGACAGTCTATAACTCTGCCAGGCAGTCTGTTCAAGGGTTACCGCCCTTATTATTAGCAAGACTTTAATTGTATTGCTGCAGTTTAAGCTGTTTCTTATTTCTCATCTGCCATAAGAGATTATTCTCATACTTGATGAAAGCCTTTTATATTCTTGAAGACTCAGCATGTTCAGGACTGGAAGTCATGTCTCTTTGTATGTGTAGTGCAAGTTTCTTCCTTCCTTCCTTCCTTCCTTCCTTCCTTCCTTCCTTCCTTCCTTCCTTCCTTCCTTCCTTCCTTCCTTTTCTTTCTTTCTTTCTACCTTCCTTCCTCTCTTTCTTCCTTCTTTCCTTTTCTGTTTCTTCCTTTCTTTCTCTTTCTTTCTTTTTTTCTTTTTTTTTCTTTTTTTCAGGATGGCTTCCTGTTTATATACATCTGTGTGATGCCTGTTTTATTTCTCAACAGCATGATGCTGTTGACTCATGACCTAAATTATTTTCTGAAAAACTGCTACCAAACCAGTTATTTCCTATCCTGTATTTATGCAGTCGACACTTCCTGAGGACATCTGTGAGCTGTGAACCCTGCTCTGTGAACCACCTGCCAGTAAATTATGTGTTGTAATGTTCAGAATACCTATGCCAAAGTCCTTTTTGGAATTCTACATGGATTCTAGCATTTTTTAACCTCTCAATATCAACATTGAGTTTTAGTGACAGTATCATTCCGGACCTGATATTCTGCTGTTTAATGTGATTTACAAAAAATATGAGAAAGTGAGCTAAAGTGAGATGAATGTCTTTCCTGGAGATATATAGCAGGTCCAGAAAATTAATCCCTTTTCAAGTTCTTACTTTTCTAACACACTAGTTTTCATCCCGTGACAAAAAATGGTGATTTTACAGGTGCAGACTGAGAGGACTACTGCAACACCAGTGTTCAGTCACTATCAGGGGCTGATGCACTCTCCTTAATTGTACAACATAATTCAGTGGCTAAATAGCTCCAGAATCTACACTAAAGTGGGGTTTTGTCAACTCCTGATTTTTTTCCCATTGTATTTACCAATAAATTACCTCAGTTCTCTGATGGAGTACTAAGTAGTCCAGAACTTGGGACAGGATCTCTGCTCAGTCAGTCTCTGTATTTGCAGTGAGACAGGGCAGCACTTCCTGGTTTACGATCACAGATCAAAAACTGAATCATTACCATGTCCCGACTCCATGATAGTACCTAGTTCTTCTGCAAGGGAGCAGGAAGAGGTTAACAGGACCTCAGTGTCTTCCAGCGAGTGCGCTGCTCTGCATACTTTCTCCAAGGTCTGAACACACCCTCAGCAAACAATCCAGTTTTTCTATCAGTGCTTCAAGATATGCTACAGATCAACTCCTACAATCTTCTGCTCACTCAAAAACCCAGAAATCCTTTCCATCTTCGTGATTTCATTTGCTCAAGCTTCAACCTTATGCCCAGAAGTACTTGTGACAAAATTGACAGCAGAGCGAGTAGTGATGGAATACAAAACTAACACTGGCAACAGAAAACCAAAATTACGATTTCTCACACACAGAGAAATACATCCTATCTATCAAGATAGCTGCAATATAGGTTGTAACATGGTGCCCTAAGTATGTGAGCACAAGATGATAACAGCAGCTTTGAGAATACAGGCACAGATGATACCAAGGGCTCGAGGGATACAGCCACAAATCAGAAACAGTCAGTCACTGACCACCAAAGGAACACAACCTTGAAAGCTGGACAGAGCTGATTTACAGTGAAACAAAGAGAACAGAACCCATACATACAGCATATGTAAATCATCTCACCTATGCTGCCAAAATAAAGGTAATAGCAAGGAGTTAAATGACGGTCACAATCTCTACAAGAAGAAGGGAGGAGTGAAAAAGAAAGAGAGGAAATGCTATAGTATTTCCCCAGGTTTATGAATGCTATGCCTGATAAATGCCACTACTTATTTGCAGCAATTCTTCTATTCCCTTTGGTAGACAAAGAACATTGCTTTTTCATTTACATTCACTGTATGCTACAGTAGTTCCAAATAGTATGATCTTTCACAATACAACCCGGTGAAGTAAACAAGAATTTCTAAAAGATGTGTGTGTGTTGTCTACTCCAGTTTTCCCAGATGACAAGATGATTGATGCATAGGATTGATGCTGTCCTATAGATAGCTAGGTAGATCAATTGACAGATCGATAGATAGATTGATATTCCCCTATATTTTATATTTACTTACTGAAATGGAATCCTACTTTCTATAATCGATGAACAGATTTTCATTGATTTAATAGAGCTAGAGGGGTTTATTAAATGCTGTAGACAAGAAGAGAAAATGAAAAGCTCAGATATTGTAAAGATATAATCAACATATATCAATAAGAAAATATTATAAAAATTACTTATTCAATATTAAAAAAAACTCCTCAGTACATATCTTCTTTTAAGGCTGTAAACTAACAAAATTTGTTGGAAAATACAAATCACTAACACACTGAAAGTTCATAATACTAAAGACAATTTCAAGGATTCATAAGTTCCTAGAAATAAGAAATTGCTTTTGCTGCATGGATATTAATTTGATATATATCATTATCATGTCCAAAAAAGTCAATAAAGCATGATAATAAAACCTGAAACCACTAACTTGATGGAACTAATTCTTTGTGAAATACAGTTCTTGCTGCTTATGAAATACTTGTGCAAGGTTTTGCTACTGTAAAGTACATTCATGTATGTTCTCAGTGAGTAATTTGAAATGTAATATTTCCCTTAGCTGCCTTCACAGGAACACACTGAAATAGAACCATAGAATCATAGAATCATTTAGACCCTTAAGAACGTCAAGTCCCACCGCTAAACTAACACTACCAACTCCACCACTAAACCATGTCTTAAATGAATAAGGCAATATTTTGATAAATTTGGTGTTCTTATAAGATGGGCAGGTACTATTCGATAATGACATAGAATTTCTAATATAAGTAAACATTTTCTTCTACCATAAATAATCTGCATACAGACACATGCACAAATACTTACATGCTTATGTAAAATAGTGGACATATGCAAGGTACTGATCAACAATAATGAGAGACTTTCGTTCCTTACCTCTTTTCTTTTCCACAGTACTGCATTTCCTAGAAAACCTCCAGTTAGGTGGAAAATGCTAGTATTTCATACTAGCAATGAGCATACATTCTTGCAAGGGAAAGAAACATAAGTAAACCAAAAGTGGTACTGAAATACATTTCAAGATACTGAAGAAGGCAACAAGGCAAACAAGAAAGTTGAGGTTTCAAGTAACAGAGTGGTTCTAGTTACCTGAAGGAACACTTTTACTGTAGGATGGAAAAGTCATTGATACTAGCACAAGGTACTGCTTTCAGTATCCGCTGGTCATCAACCGTTAAGAAGCAGCAGAACCAATTTGTTCATAACCAAAATATGAGAGAGAGGGAAATCTTGTATATGAGAAACTGGTAAAGGACCATAACTTTTGGACTGTGAAACATCCAAATGAAGTCACCAAACTTTGAGATAATCCTGATCAGGATGGGGGAGTGAGCAGAATCCCATAGTTCACTAACTGGATAATCTGATGCTTATAACTCCTTTTCTTCATTTGATTATTTGAGATGATTTGAACTCCAGCAAACACATCCTGAGTGATACCAGTGTTTCTGAAGAACTTGATAATCAAAACACACAAACTACTTCAAGGGCTATTTTGGTTGCCAAACAGTACTTTGGTTGCCAAATTAGCTTTAAAACTAGAACCTAAGTAGGAGGAGAATTTCTCAGCTGAGGAAGATTGCTCATTAGAAATACTCTGCTTTCATCCCAAACCTACTGTCTAGACTGTGGGCTGTGAGGTGTGACCACTTCCAACAGAGAGGTGTCCATCACCCCTCTGAGTTTTATAGTTTCTGCATGATTTGCCCTGTACTTAATAATTCCCACATATCATATTCTCATATTCATGTGGCTAAAATAGCACATATTTAAAATGATTTATATTTAGATTGTGTTATTTCACTTGTAATTTCTATGTGAAGAAGACAAAGCACTGAAATAATAATGTACCTGTTTGAGCTGGTGTGTTTCTCAAAACCATCCTCTATCTACAAATCTATTATGCTTCCATTTTTAGGAACAAGTTAGTTCTTGAAGGCTGATATAAGCAAATACCTAGATGAGAGCTGCTGAAACATTATTGTTAACTTTGCATGGGTTTGTTTTTTATAACATTATTTATAAAAATTGATATGTTCAGATTTATCCAAGGTTTTGGTGGAGCTTAAGTGGCAAGAGAAGTGTGTATGTTCCTATAATATGATCTATGAAAAATATGCTGTGTCAGTCTAGGGTCCTAAGTTGTTTTCTATTCAGAGAAACATAACTTGACCTTTAACAAGAACTAAACTAAAACTGATAAAAACCCTGGAGTACAAATTGTTTTGCAACACAAATACTGTATTATTTGAGCTTGTCTATTCCAGTGACTGAATTACATTGTCAGAAAGCAAGCTCTGCAACCTCTCTGTGTCTCACAGTCTT
>KZ506106.1:361736-386125 GCA_002844005.1 Limosa lapponica baueri
TTCAGTACTAATTGGAAAGAATATTACAAAACAAAAGAACCAGCTTTGGGCTGAACCATCAGAACAGCTGCTGGCAATTGCACATTTAAGTTAAATTAAATGATAGTACAACTCTGTCATTATTTAGAAGGGAGGGAAGAAAGAGCCCCATGTCTTATCTATTGCCTAAGATCCCTTACAGTTTAGTAAGCTGTAACTTTCTTTTTTAATAAGATCAAAATATTTTTTTTAAATAGATTGTTTGGTAAAATAAACCAAATCTTTCTGTTTTCACTTTTTTTTATTGGATTGGGAAGATTGGTTTATTTTTATTGAAGACAAACTTACAGCCCAAACTGTATGTCCTGTCTGGACCACGTGTCTTACTTTAGAAACCAAACCATGTGAAAGGGCATCACTGACCTTCTGTCTGCTCTCACACTCATCTTGACTTGGATCCACCTCATGCTGGAAAAAGGCCAGGTGGCAAAGCAGAAAGCAGAAGGCCATGCATAAAATAGAGTCTATTTGTACATATCTATATCTCTTCTGCTGGCAACACAGAAATCCCTTGGTTTTGTCATGCCAATGTTTAGGGTCCTGTTAAGTTCTTCAGGAATACATCCCAGGTTTGGGAAAATGACAGAAGAGGAGACATGTTGACAACATACTTCCAGCACTTTTGGAATCCCATTTTCACAACCCAAGGAAGCTAAATCACAGAATCACAGAATCTTCATGGTTGGAAGGGACCTCTGAGATCATCAAGCCCAGCCACAAAAAAAATCCAACCAAACAAAAAAAAAACACCCACAGACACAAATGAACAATCTCAGGCACTAGAGCATGCCTGAAGTGCCACGTCTACACGTTTCTTAAATACATCCAGGAATGGCGACTCCACCACCTCCCTGGGCAGGCTGTTCCAGTGCCTGACCACTCTCTCAGTAATTCTTCCTAATATCTAACTTGAACCTCCCCTGCTGCAACATCAGACCATTTCCTCTGGTCCTGTCATTATTCACTTGGGAGAAGAGGCCAACACCCCCCTCTCTACAACCTCCTTTCAGGTAGTTGTAGAGGGCAATGAGGTCCCCCCTCAGCCTCCTCTTCTCCAAACTAAACATTCCCATTTCCCTCAGCCTCTCCTCATATGACTTGTTCTCTAGACCCCTCACCAGCTTGGTGGCTCTCCTCTGGACATGCTCCAGCAGCTCAATGTCTTTCCTGCAGCCTCACCAGTGCCGAGTACAGAGGCATGATCACTTCCCTACTCCTGCTGGCCATGCTATTCCTGATACAGGCCAGCATGCCGTTGGCTTTCTTGGCCACCTGTGCACACTGCTGGCTCATGTTAAGCCAGCTGTCCACCAACACCCCCAGGTCCTTTTCTGCTGGGCATCTTTCCAGCCACTCTTCCCATAATGCTGCCTGCAGCACCCTTGCTCTATACTCTTCACCAGTTTCACCTTGTTGTTCCAGCCTCACGGAGCCAAGCTACTGAATTGTGGCTAAAGTGAGCTCCAGGTCTGCCATTTATCTGCAGCCATCTGTGCCACTCTTCAGTCCCTTCCTTTTGTCATTCCCTCCTGTTTTTCTTTTTAACAGGCTTCACCAAAGAGAAAAAAAATACAATTTCCTAATGCTCTTCTTAAAGGCACTATGAAAGCTAGAGCCACAGGTGATGGCTCTTATTAATTTCTCTGTGTGTCAGAAATTAGTCAAAGAGAATTGATAATGTAAATTCAGTTTAAATGATCAGGGTTTGTGAGTAGGAGGCATTTCCTGCTTGAGAAAATATCAGCTAATGACTATAATCTTATCAACTGGCTACAAATTACCCCTAAGTTTATGGCCCAGTACACATGGATTCACTGTTAGCCCATTCCCAATTACATACATACAGTTCTCTTATAAGCAGATTATAACTATAGTACAGATTTTATGATACTGTCAACAAAAAGATGGGTGGATATTATAGTCTTGCATTCATAAGTATATTAGCTCAAAAATTCCTGTATCTGTGTCAAAAGGGAAATGATTGCATATGTCTTTCAGAATCCAACTTTTGGCTTAGATACCCAAAGGCAGATAAAGCTTAACAATGTCTGTCAGGAACTATCACTGGCTGAAACTAGCTAAAACTGCATGTGCTGCCATCCACTGACTCCTAGGTTCTCCTCCTTCACTGTTATAATATACAGCTTTGCAGTTATTTTAGTACATCTGAAAAAAAAAAAAAAAAAAAAAAGAAGATTATCAATATACCATTTCTGTGTTTCCCGATATCACTTTAGGGCTGGCAATTTGAAGATGACAATTTTCTTTTTCTTCTCCATTTTTCTGTCTTGCTTCCATTTATCTCTATGAGGATACATATATTCAATCTGATTTTGCTACTGTGTTCTTTTGCTTTTGAATCAATGGTTTATTTTTCCCTCCAAGATGATCAATTTTGTCAAGTACCCTTGTCCCTGAAAAATAATTTGTTCCATTTCATTTCAGCTTGTTTCCTCAGCTCTTTTTCTCTCCCATCTTTCTTTCTTTGCATCTATTTTTCCACATTTTTTTTTTTATTTCTACATCATTCAGCAGCACCATACCCCTGGTTAATTAGTGCTATTGGTACACTGCTTTTATTCACTATTCGTCTCCCATGGGGCGCAAACTACCTAGTGATAGCATTCATGTAACAACACATGGGATGTCTGTTTCATAAGATCTCTGACCAGGTAGTGTTAATCATACTTTGCAGGTTTCCTCTGTTTAGGGAGAAATTCTGCCATTTTTTCATGAGATGAAAAGTATTTTGGCTGAGATTCTGAGACTGTAAGGGCCTAGTTCTGTCAGGAGCTCACTTGCTTTCAGATGATAAATTCCCATTGATTCTACTGGGACTTGAGATCAGAGTCCTTGATGCTAACGTATTCATCTCTCTGTGTAGTGGCAACAGTTCATATTCACACCACACAGTTTCAAAGCAGTAACCCAACGAGGTATAAATCCATCAAGTCAGATCATACAAAGAGCAAAAAAGTGCATTATACACCAGCAGCGGTGTCTAACATTAATGTCTGTATATACGAGTACAATAGAAGACAACAGTAACAGTTTAGAGATAACTAATATGTGGTGCTACAATATTGGCATGATCAAAACTACTTATGCTAATCAGGTTTCTTCAGGGTAAATTCCTGCTTTACAGATTTTTAAAGACCTGATTGTCTTTAGGTATATGAATAAAGTGGACAGTGTAATGCCACGCTGTAAAGAATTAATGTAATGTGATTTCCCAAATCTATTTTGCCTATTAAAATCTGAGAAGAAAACATTTCATGCCTCAGAATATTTCAGCTGCAAATGAAAGATGTATACTAAAATAATAATTTTAGTAGAGATGTCAACTCACAGTGAATAGGAGCCGGAGATTTCATATATTATCATGTAATAATTTTTTTTCCCCTTCCAGTTTGTTATTTAGCAGCACAGTAGGCTTGGAGACAGTGATGCAGTGTAAGAAAATTCGGGGATGAGAATGCAAGTTTCTTTGGATTACAAGGGAAGGCTTAGTGGCTATATAAAGACTAGGAACTAAAACGTATACACTGTACAGCAACCTTAGTGGAATGACAGAGGAAAAAGTACAGCTTGCAGAATCAAGTAAGGTTGTAAGGAAGCACAAATACACTGATCTTTATGCACAGAGATTGAAAGGTATTGGCTGTCACCATTTGTAAGCAGTAAGTTGTTCTGTTTTTAAGAAACAAGCATGAATTCCTTTAATAGAATCATTGAATATTCTAGGTTACAGAGATGTCTGGAGGTCTTCTAGTTGAACTCTCCGCTTACAGCAAGTCCAATTAGATCAGGGACCTGTACAACTGAGTTTTTAATATCTTCCAGGATGAAGATGCCACAATATCTTTGGGCAAACTCTTCTAGTGTTTGACCACCCTTATGGGGGGAAAAAACATGCCTTTATGGCTAATCAGAATTTCTTTGCTCCAACTTGCATCCTTTGCCTTTCTTCCTATCCCTGTGCGCATTGGAGCAGAAAGTCTGGCTCTGTCTTCTCTTTACCCTCCTATTGGTCACCTTGTTTTCTTGAGATTTAATAAACACAGTTCTCTCAGCCTTTCCTCCCATGTCATGAGACTTCAATAATCTTGTTGGTCTTTCACTGGACTTGCTCCAGTCCGTCAATGTCTTTCTTCTGTGGGAGAGATCAAAACTGGACACAATACTCCAGATGTGGTCTTATACATGGTCTTATTCTCAACAAGCGTTAAATAGAGAGGAAGGCTGATCTCCCTGGAGCTGCTGACAACCTTCTTGCTAATACAGCTGGGACATTATTAGCCTTCTTTGTGGTGAGAGTTCAACTCATTCAACTTTTTGTCTATGAGCTCCTTTTCCCTGTCATTGCTTTCTATCCCCTTGGTGCCCACTCTGTACTGTTCATGTGGTTATTCCATCCAAGATGTAAGACTTTCCCTTGGCTCTGTTGAACTTTGCAAGTTTTCTGTCAACCCAGCCTGGTGAAACCATTCAGAATATCTAGCATAGTGATCACTCCAACCAGTCTGGTTTGCAGTCTCACTGAGAATACACTCCATCCCATCATCCAAGTCATTAATGAAGACACTATATTACACAGGAAAATAACATAACCATGGTTTCCCATAGACAAACTGATTTTAAAAAATGAGCTATGAAAAAAAAAATATTTCCATTGTCATTTAGCCAATAGATTCATTTTACCCATGTGAGTATTCCAATGATGTTAATATATACAAGATTAAGTAGACAACCCCAGATAACTTAAACCTTATAATTCATTTACATGATTAGCAAACAGATGAAGAAGAATGGAGAAAGAGAAGGGTTTTAATAAGAACCAGCAGTTTCTCCATGTAGTAAATAATTCTCAAGCAGTTGTGTTCTTTACTTGTCAGTTTGTTTATACTGAAAAGTTTTTAGAATATTCAGTCAGCACTGTTCTGATGTGATATGAAAGATAAAAAACAGTCAGCATTGCTACTATGAAATGGCTGCTTTAATTTAGGTTAAATTTTTGTGCTGGGCCTCAAAAAAATTTATCAAAACTGCAGAGACAAAGATTGAAAAAGTTCCAGGTGACTTTCAGCCTTACACATATGACCAGTGAAATACTGCATACTGTTTAGACTGTGTCATCATCCATCATCTTAATCTCCTTATAACAGCTTCCAAAGAACATCTTACTGACGAAAGGAAATGTTTTTGTGACAGGTCATCATCTAGTGTTTTTATCCAGTTCTCCCAAGATTTTGTCTGCCTTCTTTGCAGCTGGTTGTGTGCAAAGCTCTGAAAGATATAGAAATGCCATTCATGTTAGGCACCAGTTAATTCCACTTTTTTTTCTCAGCACAAAGGTGGTTTCTTCTATCTAGTTAAATCAAAGAATAGTTGTGTCTTTTTGTGAACCAATTGCTTAAATGCAAAACAAGGCAAGAAAGAATGTCCTAGTGCATCTCATTCTTGCTAAAAGACACAATTCTACTGATTGCAAATTTATATTTTATATATCGAAGGTTAAAAGAAATACATAAGAAAAATAATGAAACTTTAACATATCAGTATGTGTTCTCCCTGCACCATTTTCCTGCTACTAGGTGGGTGCTATGGCCAGGAACTATAGTTAGAGATCCAGAGGATCATTGAACACTGAAGTTTCCCCAGTTTACTGGGACAGCACAGGGTCCCAGTGCTTACAGGGACATATGTTTAGAGAGTCATATTTCCTAACTTCTGTGTATTCTGATACATCTTGAAGAGTGATTGTGTTGTGATTTATTCCAGTGATGTAACTATAAGTTCCTATTAGCTGTGTTTTTCTACAGTGTAGAACATTTACCCCGGTAATTCTAAAATACTTGTTTATACTGCCTGAATAATGTATTAATATTTATTTTTAAATATACTATAAACTAAACAAGAACTTTCTTTTATATTAAAATACATCCTTGAGAAGAACACAGTTTTCTAAAAAGTAGAAGAAAATGTTAAATTTAAAAATTTTTACAACTTCAGCTTCATATATATGTGTATGTATATATAAATACATGTATTGAGAGAGGAAGAACGAAAGAGAGAGAAAGTAAAAATAATTATTTATTATTTTGATTTGGGCAGGTTTGATTTGAATCAGAATATTTTACTGCATGGACATAATCCTAAATACACAGTTTAAGCAAATAGCCTTAATTCAGCAAAGGAACAAAAATTATTAAGTCCTTGTGTTATATGAGCTCTAATTCAGACCACTAGTCTTTTACAAATCATGCTTCTTGAAGGATTAGAATTACCAAAAGTAAGGTAGCTGATCTAGCAACAAAAAGATATGAGTAGGATAGCAAAACCATTGTCACACAGCTTTACCTGTGCTATGGGAAATACAACCAATGTGGACAATTCTTCTTTTGAGCTATGCTTGGCTTCTGAATTCTGTTGTTTTGCTACAGATACACTGTCATTGCAACTTCCTTTTTTGTCCTTCTATAGACAACAATAAAAGTTGAGTGAGACAGAAATTCTGTGTTTTTCTCAGAAATTCCTTTTTTTTCCTAAGAAAATTCATTATTAAAATTACCGAATTTTAATAATACGAAGAAAAACCATGTTTATAGTCTTATATTGTGAAGAATATCCAGAGGGTGGTGATGTGGTCCTTGAGACTACCAATATTCTGGTCCCAAATATAAGCATAAATGCCACTATCTATACCCTCTGTATCTTAATACCAAGATCTACAAAACGATACTTTTGCATGGAAAATTCAAGAAGACTGGAAATAATACGGTAAATAAATGCATTAACCCATGAAACATATAATGGTGCATTTTGTGTATCAATCAATCACTTTCGTGACTGCTCTTCGGGTGCTAGCATTCAGATAAAATTAACTTCCCTCACTTTTTCTAAGAGCTTGCCAGCATTTTAAATACCTGTTTATACGGTATCACTGTCTTTTTCCCAGTATTGTAAGCTGCTTTTGTGGCTAAGCTGGTGTGAAACTGAGTAACTCATACTTCAGGTAAACTAAAAGAAACTGAGTCATTTAATAAATAAACAAATAAATAAAATGGAAGCTCTAAAAAGGTAACAGTAGGAAAGAAAGTAATAAAGCAAAAACGAAACAAAAGAAACCCCAAACCAAAACCATACTGAAAAGCAAGAGACTCCTTTGCTCTAAATACATATAACCTATTAGTTTCATGTTTACCTATCACAGGTATTAGTGAAGAACTTAATCAACAATAATTCAAAGACAGAGCATTTATAAGTCAAAAGCAATTTTAGAGTAAATTCGTTCAATAATAGGGACATTTAGGAGATAATGGACACTATTTAGGAGATAATGAACAAAAGCTTTTCATAATGCCAATTGGAAAAAAATGAGCAAACTTGTTATTAAAACTTTTCATTGGCTATAAATACTCTAAAAATTTGCAGGAAATAGATTATTTGGAAAACTTAAAAAGTGATACCGTAATAATATTCTAACTGTATATCTAGTAGTATGTCTAAAGTTTTTGTACTAATAAGTCACCTCTCTACTGGAGTAGGAAGGAAAAGAATTTCAAGCTCGTGTTAAATGAACACCCACGGGTGACACTCACCTTTAATGGTACCAAGGTTCTTTGCCTGTCTGGAAGTGTGATCAAGTCTTTACACAGGGAATACTTGTCTTTTTGCTTATTCATGCAGACGTTTTTGATGGTCTTTTTATGGAGATCAACAAATGATTGCTCCCACAATTCCTGCAGTTTTCTCTACCTCACAGAGACCTCTCAGCTGCCTGCATGGTTTCTGGCCAGGGAGAGCACACAGATTGCACACTGGTTTGCGTGGTGAGTTGGGGTGCCCCAGCAGACCAACGCTTCTGGCTGAGCTCCACTGAACCCCCTCCTCTGCTGCCCTTGAACACCTCTTCCAGAAGCTGGCAAATCTGAAAGCATGCAGGGATTTGCTGGAACCCAGAGCAAAGCAAAGGCTGCCACATGGCGACTACAGGAATATAGAATTCCAGCTTTTGGAAACAGGAGGAGAGCAGGGTCCCACTGGCTGAATCTCATGTCCAAGGCATCAAACTTGCTGGTCTGAGACTAACACTTATAAAAATTCCTCTCTGTGTGATTAAACTGGTGGCGAGCTGAGTATCTCTCTCCATGAAAGTGTGGGGAAAATTTGTAGTGAAATGATTTTGAAAATGGAGATACCAGATTTTGGAAACTCCCCCGTCTCCTTGCTCAGGGTGCCTGAGACCAGGCAGCTGAAATACCCTTGGGAGCTGGAGGACAGAAGCTTTTGTGATCCTGCTCCTAAGAAGAGTGTGTGAACAAACTGGCTTAAACTAAAAAGCAAAGAAGATTGACAAGGGAGCTAGTCAAAAACAGATGGGAGAGTGAGCTTCAAAACTGGCTTGTTTTGTTAGAAGATCTGATAAGTCAACACTTTTGTCTAAACCTGTCTGATCTCGCCAAACTCTGTCAGAATAAGGTTGCCCTAAAAGATGTTTAGTGTTTTTTTCTAGTAAACAGGTCAAAGAACTGAAGAAAGGCATAGGAAAATTTTGCGTTTTAAGGTAGCTGAACAATGACCTAGTGAACTGGATTCTATTACTTACTGTGCCATGAATCTCCAAGTGATACTAGGCAAAACAGTTATGGAATTTTTCTGGGTCCTTACAGTCTGTATGTGGCTTCTGACTGCCTTTAGAACCTGGATATTTTCTGGCAGAAATTCTGAAAAAGCACGGAATTACATCAATTAATCAGGACTGTGCTTTTAACTTACATATTATATTTAAAGAAAAGTAAGGTGCAAAAAAACATGCATAAATTGTTCAAATAGGAACAGAATTTTAATGTGGTCATTCTAGCATCTAGCTCAGTTTACCTCCTGCAGAGATAATGGAAAAGTAGTGTTATGAAAACTGTTGTATTGACAACTTTGAAAAACTTCAGAACTCTAGCAAGTGATGAATGCCATAAAAAGTACATAAGGAAATTCTTCTTTCTTTCTTCAAAGCAGAGGCTGGATAACAGGTAACGGGAAAAGGCTAGGCTTAAAAAATGATTATTAATAAAATGAAATCAAATATCAAGCAGTGGTCTATGTTTCAAGAGCTTTCTGTCATGTTAACTGAATGAGAAATAGGCTATGTGGGAAAAAATTTAGAAAAAAATGTGCTGTATAAGAGAAGACTGCATCAAAGTGTAAGCATATAATTATTAAGGTGTTTTGACTGCCATATATATTGTATTTCATAACTTTTGAAAGCATTTTGGGGGTCAGACTAGATGACCTTTAAAGGTCCCTTACAACCCAAACTATTCTATGATTCTATGATACCATTGCATTGTTGATTATGTTATTTCAATACAGGGCTTTCATGTCTATGAGAGATAATTGTATTTTTGTGAGAACCTAGTAATAGAAATGCTAATCATAAATGGAAGGAGAGCTTAGCTGTTGGTAATACCTACCCATACAGATTCCCAGTTCCCCTCTAATAATTTCTCATTTGGTATTTTCAGTATCATTTGCATGTTCTGTGCAGAGTTCCTTATGAAGTAGAGCAAAACACTTTAAAAATGCCTGTTTTGGAGCTAACTTGGATGTCAGTGAAAACCAGAGACTTCACATACAAATTGTTTTTCATATTGCCAAAGCTGCAGGGGAGCAGAAAGTGCTTGCAAGGAAATACGGAAAGCCAGCATAGCAATAGCAGATAGGGGATGCCAGGCCTGCCATGGTGGTTAACGGTGGAGCAGATATCCACCTGCAGCCCATGGAGGACCCCACACTGGAACAGATGGACACCCAAAGAAGGCTGTGAGCCTGTGGAAAGCCTGCGCTGGAGCAGGCTCCTGAGAGGACCTCCAACCCCAAGGAGAGAGGAGCTCACGCCGGAGCAGGACTTGTGACAGGACTTTGCTCACAGGACTTGTGACTCCATGGGGGACCCACAATGGAACAGGCTTTTCCTGAAGGACTACACTCCATGGAAAGGACCCACACTGGAGTAGTTCATGAAGAATTGCAGCCTGTGGGAAGGAACCACATTTGAGAATTTTGTGGAGGTCTATCTCCGTGGAAGGGAACCCACACTGGAGCAGGGGAAGAGTGTGAGGAGTCCTCCTCTGAGGAGGAAGGAGTGTCAGACACAACGTGTGATGAACTGACTGCAACCCCCGTTCCCTGTCCCCCTTTGTTACTTGAGGGGAGAAGGTAAAGAAAATCAGTAGTAAAGTTAAGCCTGGGAAGAAAGGAGGGATAGGGGGAAGGTGTTTTAAGATTTGCATTTATTTCTCATTAAAGTACTCTGATTTGATTAGTAAAGAGTTAAATTAATTTTTGCCAAGTCGATTCTGTTTTATCCATGACGGTAACTGGTGAGTGATCTGCCTGTCCGTATCTAGACCCATGAGCCTAACATTCTATTTCCCCTCCTTGTCCAGCCGAGGGGGGGAATGATAGATCGGTTTGGTGGGCACCTGGCATCCAGCCAGGGTCAACCCACCGCATACAGTCTGAGGTACCTCAGCAATAACTAATTCCAAATGTGACATTTAAGGGTAAAGTACATAGTAATGGGACTCATTTGGTCTGAAGTTTGCCAAAATCTCACACCTACACTATTTCTTCAAACAATAGTATGCTGTGCTCATTACGTATTGGAGAGCACAGAAAGTAAGTTTCTATACTTATGTACATATTGCTTCTCCCCAAATTCACACTGTGTAACATCAGCAACTTCAGCTTAACAAATGCAAATGAAGTTAGAATTACGCCAATGGTTGAAGTGCAGTTTAGATTGTGTTGTGCCTTTCTTAGGTAAGTAAGTATCTGCTTGTTTCTAAAAATATATTTTTAGTGATTGAGAGGCAGTTTTACTCTCAACTATAGGATAAAATGATTTTGAAATTCTTAACATGAAAAAGGCTGGTGGTCACAGCTTCCCCAATGTAGGCTATAAAAATGGTTGTATTTGCTTGCTCTTAACTCTGTGTTGTGTGTGTCAGAGTCCTGAAGTTCTACATGACTTTGAAAGTACCTTGTCCTCAAAATCAAAAAGAACAAAGTTTGGTTTCTATTTTCTTCTATTTAATTTTTGAGTTTCCCATCCAACAAGGTAGTCAAATAGACTCTGCTGCATGAGAAAAACAGATGACATGGGAACACATCACATTCTATCCTTGGGCATATTTTGTTGACTTTAAATAGTATCTAGCACTTCATGACAGAAAATCATTTATATTTCAGAACTTTAACAGCTGAAATAACACATTGATAGGTAGACCTATACTAGTTCACTAAATACAGCATTAGAAACACTTCAAAATATGTCCTTGACCGAAGTGTTGCCTCTGTCGTTTAATAAGCTGAAAGACTGACCGAATTAAAGTTAATAGTAATATATAAGTTTTTTACTTTTAATATCAAAAAAAGTCTTGTGTTCTCTCTCCCTTTGAACTATACAGTGCCATGCTAGCTAGGATTGTACACATTTTTTTGATCTGAGACAAGTACAAGAATTCACCACAGCATATTGCTCTAAAACTAACCGTAATCCATTCAGTATTCAAATTATATTAATGACCTATATCTATACATTCAGCTACCAAGGTAAAAGAAGGGTGGGATTTTCATTTCTTTTTTCTTTTCAGCAAGTTCTTACAATGTGAGGTTAGAAGGATAGCCTTTTCTATGTGAGGTATGAAATATGCTATGTTGTTACAAAATGCTATAATTGTAACAGTTTATACAATTTTCAGCCATATGGAAATATTTTTTCCTCCCCATGTGGTCAATCTTCAAATACAGACCTTATCTCACCTAAATTTAGAAGATCCAAGAAAGTAACTTCTGGCGCCCTTTAAAGTCACTGGCAAAACAGGCTCTTTTAAGGTGTGACTCATTTGATGGATGAGTACTTTCAGATGACATTACATTAATTTCACCCTAAAGTGTCTTCCTGTTCCAATAAAGGAAGTTTAGATGACTAGTTCAGACACAGTAGCCTATATTTTAGGCTCTACATTTAGTCAGATTAATCCTATTTGAAATGTCCCTTTTCCATCTACAGGGTCAGTCACAAAGAGCCAGTGCTGGAAAGGCGAGACAAGGACATTTACTGAGGATGGAGCTTGTGGTAGCTACCTGGCACTCTCTGCCCTGCCTGTTGATGGAAGCTGTTTAAAAAGTGCATGCAGTTTTAAAGTGTCTGTCCCATCACCAGCCAAGACATTTGCAAATATTGACTTGACTGGATTTCAGTGTTCTGAATCCTTATAGACAGAACAGTTCAAAGCTTCACCCTTTATGACTAATGAGCAGTGAATTTTCAATGTGCTTTTCCTAGATAATACTTATCTCATTATAGATTAGAAACAATGTCACATGTGATAGCAAGAATGGAAAATCAAATAATGATCAAAGTCACTAATTCTGTAAGATAATCTTTCAAAAGAAATGTTAAGAAATATCAATCTGTTTGAAAACAATCAATACATGTTGAGAAAAATATGAGAGAATAATCAAATAAACTGTGAATTATGGAGTACCTTCTGAGCTGCAGAATATCTTTAAAGTCAAGTTTTCCAGACATTTGAGCATTTAAATTAAGTATTCTTATGAAGTAAAACACTTAACTTTACATACATTATTTTCAAGTTAATGCTGCACAGTCTTAAATACAAAATTAACCATATGCTGACATGCTCTTTTGAATAGGCATGGTTTATCTATTTGATGTGTGACTAGACTGGAAAAAACACACATGAGAACATCTAATACATTATCATTTTTTTTGCAGGGTCAAAGTAAACCTACTTATAAAATACCAGATCTTTAATAAGCTAAACCAATAAACATTAAGAGATATTTGTGTAATTATGACCACTGGAGATCTGTTTAAGAAATTACTTCTCAGTGGAAATATCATTGTTAGCATAACTAATCTAGTGCAGTAAAGCAAAATGGATAAAATATAAAATTAAATTATTCTGAATGCAAAATAATCCAATTAAATTTCTGCTTTGAATATACTAAGAATGAGCACATATTCTGTTACTTTTGATGGAATGGAGATGAAAGAAAAGTTTTCTGTGAAAGCCAGGTGTAAACCAGATTGATTTTTAATACTTGGATGGTATCATATCATTTTCAATGCATCAGAAAATGTAAGAAGCTAATGCTTCCTCAATGAAGTCACTTCTTCTGTTAAGAATAACAAGCAGGGAAGCATTTAGCCTACTGAGCATGATACACAATAAAAGTTTATCTCAATAGACAGAAAATTTCTCCAGATAGAGTATGCCATTACCTTTCTTGTGTTCTGAGCCTCCTATGACATAATCTGTACAACGTTACAATGGTGGAACACTTCAGCCTTGGCACAGCAGCCTCAGTCTCTCAACTGTAAATATATTTGGGTATAAAAGATATGCGTAATTTTGTCCTTCAAAGAAAAAAGCTGATTCTTTGAATGTAATAAAAAGTGTTTGTTGAATGACAAATGCAGAAACTTCCAGCATGTTCTTATCTCTTCAGCAATTTGAATTTGTTTACTTTCTTCAAACATCTGCCTGGAAAAAATATCAGAAAAGAGGTACATGCTGAGGTGTCCTTGTGATGGTATCACAGTGACTTCTTAAATATTTCATGTCTGCTTCCACAGTGAACATTGTACAGAGAAATTCATTAGTGTCAGGAGGATTTTGTTTTTAACAGATCAAAGATGAAATCTCACATTCTAGATATTGTTCTCCCATTACTTCTAGATAAACATACAAGGTATATTTGTTTTCTTTTTTCAATGAAAGAGTATACCAGTGGGTTGTACTATTATACAATATTTTATTTACCACGATGGAGGGAGAACAGATGGACACCCAACCCCCCTCGCCCAAAAACAGAGAAAAAATTCCCACTGTTATTACTGACTCTAAGAGTCTAAGAGTAGTTAGACCACTTCTAAGAGTACCACTACTTTTCTTAAAAGTCTAGTGTGCTTATTGATCGCACAAATTAAAGATGCATTTAGAGGTCTCATTTCGAATTCTCAATCACCAGTAAAATTGCTTAAATTGCATAGATACATATAAGATCTCTTCTTTTCTAAAAGCCTTTGACAATATCTTGAGGCCCATTATAATAAATCTAATTTTATTGCTGGATGACCCTCTACCAAAGGTCCAAACAAAGACATTCACACTGTCGCATGTCTTGAGATCCCTGCCTATTCGACTTATTCATCTTAAGCTCATTTCCCATGCGTCCTTAGTTAATTTTTACTTTATTTTATAGAAAATACCAAAAATTTTGTATTTTGTAATCAGACTTCTTTAGAAAATCATTTGGAGTATGACTCTCCAGAGGTATGACCTAGATATAGGTCATAACATATGGTAAAACGGGATGAGTTGCTAAAGCTATGTCTACTGAAGCTGAAAAAATAAGTAAAGAAGCACTGTCTATCTGTCTGCACCTACTCTTCCCGTGAAGGAGACTGGGGAATATTCATACCACAAATGGGACATTGCATAATCATCTTCCACCTGGATCCCTAACATTGGGGACTTTATTGAATCAGACGGCAGCAGAGTCTCATAAGGTTAATACAGTATGCATCAGTTGCCAGATTCTTTGATGCTGTACAGCTGTTCTGCATCATATCTTCAGCATGAGCTTAATTCACTTAATCAGTGAGTTAAGGTGCTGTGTAAATGTAAACATGCAGTGATATGATAGAGAAAAGTATACAGAGAAGTAGTTGGGGTCATCTGTAGACTGCATCTAGACCCCATTCCATAACCCAATTGTACTTAAGATACTTTAGGGTCCATTAATATTGAACCATGAAATTTTTGGTACTGCTAAATTTTATCCACATTTAGTTTACTCACATGCTGAGTCCTCCAAGCATGAGAATCCTTTTCTAACTCTTTTGACAAGGCCAAGATCAATAGGGACAAAATTAATTCCAAATCAAAGTCTTCCAAACCAAAGACTTTTCAAGAATTAAATTAGAAACACCCCCCAGAAAACAGAAGATTTTTTTTGAGTCATACATGGATTGTGTAATGAAAATAAATAAGACAAATGTTAAATGAAATATTTCCAATTCTTGTGTCCCAGAAATTTAATCTTGTCTGAGCAATTGTAATTGCCTTAAACATAAGCAAAACTTCTAAAAAGCAATTTTGTAATATGTTACTCTGGATATGGAAGCTCTCAGAATTCACAAAAAAAAATACACTGGTAGAAAAGCTTGGAAAACAAGAACCATGTGTGTTTTTCTAGAGAGATATACCTGTAAGAGCGTCCAGTATTTTAGAACACCAGAAGAAGTTACTTTAAAATCTTTCTTACATTTTAAAATTAATGCAAAGCATCTGGGAATAAGAGTAAGGAAATTTTGGGAATAGAGGTGATAAATAAGTGCTTAGTTCTGTACATCATTCACAATCACAATTTGATTTAAATTCCTAGGGCTGTAAGAAAATAGTTACAGACTTCTCAAAATACAGGCATAAAATAATCTAAGTAAATAACCACAAATTTACTCAACCTAAAATAAGCCATATTACATCACAAGCTCATAAAAGCAGATGCAATGTCACAGAAAACATAGCCACCTTAAAAAAACAAAAGGGACACAATCAGTCAACGCATCTATGCCTAAGTGGTTTCTCACATAAAAATAAACAGCAGAACCTGTTACACAGAGATATGTATAAACGACTGTATGATGGTGTTTCAGAAGCAAATACTGTTGAAAATGCAAAGCCAAACAAGATGCATGGTTACTTCTGTGATAAAATCCAGTTAATTTTGAAATTGATTATGACTTTCCAGGAAGTGTCAAACAGTTCTGAATTCCTGAGACTTAAAAAGCAGAAAAAATGGAAATATTAAGAAGTAGAACTAGAAGAAACAAGAATGAAGAACAGTTTATGAAGAATCTACGCATACGACATCATAACTTGAGTAATAAATTTCTGTTGTACTGAACGAATGTCTTGATGGTGTAACTTGATTTGCATTAGAACTGCTTGTCACATTTAGCTACAAAACCCTTCTCAAAAATGTCAGAATATCAGATTTAACCATTTTCCATGAATATTTAAATTCATTTGGATTTACTTTATTCTTTGTAATCCCTTGTTTCATATGTATGCTGGCCGTAGGGGATCCTGTCAGGCCATGTAGTCCAAATTAATGTACAACACAGTTCATTAAGTATCATCCAGATAAAACCAATAGTTTTCCTATTTTGAAGGGAAAAAATGGATGTATCAACTCAAAATAATAATAACAGTAATTTTAAAATTGCTATTAGTAACTCCTTATTCTGATATGAGTTTTATGACCTAAAATTCTCTTCCCATATTGAATATAGAACAAATGTTCATCATTCACAAGCAGAATGAAATGAAAGGCTATTATTAATTGTAGCATTTTGGTAGAATTGATTATACCACTTGCGATATGTGTAAGATAGTTTTGTAATATAATGAACATTAAGAGCAAAAGGCTGGTTTTTTTGTACACAATTCTCAAAGCAGCATGGTACTCTTCTCTAAAGAAATTTTGCAGTGATTTTCCCTGTTGAAAAATATACTGCAAACTATATGCTCCAGAAAATAAATAATATTCTTTTCACAATAACATTAGTAAACTAGTAAACAGATCACTTAGTAACTATTAAAACAGACTATTAATTAAGCCATTATAAAAAATTTCCTTCAGGATACATTGCATGCTGTCTCCCCTATTCCAACTGGCTGACAGTTCATTCTTTCAGGAACAGTTTGCCCAAAGAAAGTTAATAGTAAGGTTAAAAAAAAGAAGAAAAGAAATATTAGTTTATCTTTGTTACTTGATGCTTAGGGTACATCTTGCAGTAATATAGAACAGTCTCTATTGTTATTAAATATATGCAAATGTTTCACATTCCTGAGAAACTAAAAATAACTATTGATATTTAACATCGTGTTATTCATAGAACTGAAGTGTGAAAACTCTTTAAAAAATATTTATACCAATACATACAGTGTTTCTATTTAATCTTACTGGCATCCACAGCACCTGCACAAATTTCGGTTCCTTTTCAGTGTCATACTAAGGTAAAAGTAGGATGTAACACAAGTTTGTTAAGGAAGATGCTGAATGTGCATTATGCACGAACATGCGTTTGTTTTCTTTTATTATAGACAGTATGAGCTAGAATAGTTCCTTCCTGAAAATCTAAAATTTATTGTCTAATTATAAATCCTCAGTCTAAAATGTAACAAAGTTTCATACCCTGAATGACCCTGTGGGACAGACATATCAGAACAGACATACATCTGACTAATTGTGATTTAAGAGTATCAATTTAGCAAAAGAGTTAAAATGAAGTTTATTCACAGCAGTCAAGTTGTTGTCTCTAGAAAGAACAACATTTTAATAACAGAAAAAAATTTTAAAATGGTGGGTGAGAGAATGTACTAATCAATTTTTCTGCGCCTGAAAACAGAGTATGTAGAGATATCTCAGGTTCATTTGTACAGGAATTTTTGGTAATCAGCCCAGTAACTTCACCTAAATCTCCAGTTACAATCTTTCTCTTGAGCTGAAGTGGAAATGGAGACACTCAGAGATAAGATTCACTTTATCCATAGACATTTTTTTCTGGCAATCTAAAATCCACACAATACATTCTCAGTAACATGTAACCTAGTTTATACTGGAGGATCCTGGCTTAATTAGATTTTAGGTACATATCTCAATTAGCAAAATTTGATGCAACAGGTGAGTCTCAAAACTGGAATTTTTATTTTAAGAGACTCTTCCACAGGTTTATAAGACACGTGACTGAGCAATAAAGATGAATGTCATAAATTTCATAAGTTTCTTGAATTTAGCCAGAAAAATGAAAAATAATAATAAAAAAGTCCATGTGTGAAATATATATTTAAAAGGTGACCTTTATTAACAGTAGGACCGGACAATTAAATCAGTTGGAAGTAGTAGCTTGAGTAGTTAAATCTGAAAGAATCATGAAGTTTATTCAAGTTTTTGCCTTCAAAAAAGAGGAAGATATTGAATATAAGAGAAAAAATAAATTGTCTAATGGAAATAAGTATTGTCTGTAACGGAATGGAAATAATCATAACCCAAGTGAAGCAAAAATAAAATTACTTAATTCAATTTATTTATAAAATCTGGATTTTGCAATCTGACTATTTTGAAAGAATGAACACACAGAAATATATATATAATAGAAAGCATTTTTATTATGTTTATTATCACATGTTTTGGTACTTTATTGTTGAAGAATAGTATATGTGATTATACTGCAAAATGCTTCTTATTTAAAAGAATACTGAAGAGGAGAATAGAAAAAGAGATTTAGTCAGAAGCCCTCTGTCTTCTGTAGTTTGAACAGTCTTAGAATAAAGTATTAAGAATACAGACAGATTTTAAAAAAACAAAAATGAAATAATTGTAATTTTGTTTTATCAATCATAATATATGCTAACATAAATTGCAAATGCCTTATTTTATTTTTTTATTTGTAGATAGATGAGATTAGGATTACAGATTAATTAAAAAGCAAGGGAGGAACAATAATCTGAAGAGAAGATGACAATGGATTTTGAAAGATCAGCTATCAGTTAAGTGACATTTCACAAGAACAATTTTCAGGAGAGATGGCTTTATTATTTTTACCTAAACCACAAAGAATAGGATTTGGCTCAGAGAATTTGTGATGAAAGTTGGGAAGTGTTGTCCATAAGAAAAGAAATGTACAGGAAGAACTAACTACTGTGATGACAGGTATTTTAAGGTGTAATGCAATTGATAACCATGCAGAATCATATACACTTCAGGTCTAATAAGGTGACCTCCATGACATCAGTCTAGTAGCTTATCCATAGGAAAAAAAGATGAAAGGACTTTGATCTGTTCATTGATCACAGAATAATTTTCAGCTGCTAAATTGATGTAGCTGCGAAAAAAGACAAATGAAGTCTTAGTACAGCAGAACAGAGGCTTCCAGCAGAGGCAGGAAGAAATTGATCCCGCTGTACAATTTAGGCCAGGTTAGCCTTCTCACAGAATGCATGTATGACTCTGGTTACTCACACTGATGAAAAAAGACCTCAGAATGGAACAAACACAGGAAGGAGGATGTTCAGAAAATCAAGCAGCTAGTACTTGACAGGAGACTAAAGAATGTGACTTGTTTAATTCAGCTAAGGAAAGCTGAGAAGTTACTTGATTGCTGTGTATTACTATCAAAGAAGTATTTTAGGCATAAGTGTAACTAATAAGAAAAAGTAAATGTAGTGGTTAGCAAATAACTGTTATCTATTGCACCTTATACAGGGCTGAGACATACTAGATAATGTGTACCTTGACAGATTCATGAAAAAAAAACCCATCCAGTTCAGCTGCTCTAAACTGGACTTGGGGAAAACTATGTACTTACATCTAGTTCAAAAGACTACATCAAAACTGTGGCCCAGAAGTTAAAGTTAAAACTCCTGATCTGGGTTCCTACCAGGCTATGTAAATACAGTTTGAAGCCCCAAATCTGCAGGCATCTCTTTATATAAAATAGATTGGAACACATGCAAAGACAGCAAAATTTGTCTAGTCACATTCAGATTCTCATCTCTGAACAGCTATGAGACATTTTTTGTCATTTGTCCAGCATTTTGCCAATTCTTTGCTTTGCCATTCTAGCCACATTGCCTCAATGAAAGAAACCGGTGTGACATTTCTGTTGTCAGTCCAGTTTGTGGTTCTGGAATTCAAGGTCCCTAACTACTAACTGCTGAATCCAGCAGGCCCTGCAGAAAAGTCCAGCAGCACTTAAACTGGTGATGAAAAGATTTGATCTGGGGTGAGAGGAAGGTTCTTAATGAACAAATCAGAGATGTTCAGGAACAGCTTATTGGTAGTGAGAGGAAGCAGAAAAATCACAACTCCTGAGACAAAGTTCAGTATGTTTATGAAAGGGATTGTGAGAAAAAGTGATTAGAACAGCAGGGCACAACTTGACCCACTTTTTTTTTCCCCTCAGTCTTGCATTTTTTTAAGAAATGAAAGGATTAATTACTGGTAAATGTAATTTTTCATGCATTCTCTTCTCCCACCTCCATTTCACATGCTGTTACATTACTCCTTGTCATCTCCCTTTAGACTCTAGCTAATTTTACTACATTATTAATGCTTCATCACTTTAGATATCAATAGGCCCTCCAGTTACCTCTCTGAAGTACTCATCTGCACTTCCTATTTAGAGAAAATAACCAGTCCAAGTGGAAATGTAAAGCTTTATGAACCAGATTGGCACACATCTGCTGAATTCCATTTAAACACTGGAAATAAGTTCAGACGACTCATCCAGCCCCTCTTCCAAATAGCAGTACTAGCAGTACAGGCCAGATCTAACTGTTAGCAACTCTGAAATAAGCAACTCTGGTTTTGTGAATCCTTATTTCTAGCTGTAACTCACTTCCAGTTTAAGAAACAAATTTGAACCCTTGGACATCATTCACAGTTGTATAATATGATTTTATAGTCTTCATTGTTGGTAAAAAGATTCCCTGTGCTAAAGATAATAAAAATAACTCAGTTAAAGAATTAAATAGCACGTTTCCTATAACTGGATAGACATACATGTTCAGCCTCAGCTCCCTTTCTGCTGCTGATACTGTGTTTCTTTTTAACTTTTTCTAATTATTTGCTGATGTTTGGTCAGCCCATGCAGACTACTGAGCTAAGTGCATTACGTCTACTAAATCACTGTAATGGGTCAATCTATTTGATCTGTTTGTGTTCAGCAAACATTACTGAATCCCAGAGAACTTCCAGCCCTGATAAGGACTGTAGGATGAAAATCTATATAAAAGTTGAAAGTCTCAAATCCCAACTGGTGAAGAATTCCAGGAGCTATAAGTCATGCCCAAAGAGAAGAAAGGTATGGTATTTCAATATCGAATAGTCCTGGTAGATGTTTTGTAGTCCTCTTAGTATCTTTCTGCCTCCACTAAATCTTTACATTTAATGTGTTATTAACTCAAAGATCAAGAAATTCTAAAATAATAGGCTAGCCAGATGGAAGTCAAACATGTGGAAAATACATCTAAACCTTATTTGTGTATATCATTAGACTTCACCTTAGCTGGACATCACAGTTCCTGTCACCTCTGAACTTGCACCAACCCACTGTTGATTTTTTTCCATGTGATGGATCTGGCATCGATCCTGTTTTTCTCTCCCAGCTCTCACTGAGAATCTGCAAGTTCTCTCATGCCAGTTCCCACACTTTCACCCCCATCTGATCCCAAACAGCTCTGAATGTTTGAATGGAGCTTTTCCTGTAGTGGGCAGGATGAATCACAAAAAACTCATTGAATCCTTCTCATCGGAAGACTTTGAATAATTCCCCAAAGTAAGAAAATATGCTGTTTAGGAAGACATTTTACAATATTCTAACCTGTCTACCCATTCTGTTTATCTTCTAAGAAAGGGGCTGAAATCAGTTAATCTCTTCTCAGTACTGAATAAGGTAGTTTTTTACTTTGCCACAAAGGAAGGAGAACTGAAAATTAAGAGCTCTGGGCATTGTGTGACACTACTGATAGATCTGGAAATATAACTGCCTGCATCATTTCTTCCTTAAAGACAAAAGCACTACATGTAAATTAACTAAATAGCAGGCAGGAATACCTACGCCTAAAATAATTTTTTGCATTACTGATGGAGCAAAAGAATTTCTGTTCCTATGAAGTCTTGTTTTGGCTTTACATTCAGATAAGGGGAGATAATACCATTATGTGTCCCAAATCCTACATGTGTCAAACATGTCTCTGAAGCATGACACCTGAGTTTATTACAGATCTGTTGTAAAGCAATTTCATTACTTTGGCGAGTTTAAAGAGAACACAATAGTTGTGGATAACATGTAATAAACTACTCTCACTATGGCTAGAATGTCCTAAGAATGAATGAGAGAAATAAGATGTGGGAAAAGTTCCAGTGATGTTTCTTTAATCCCAAAAAGTAACACAGAAGGATTTAATTCTGCTACCAGATTACAAAGCAATTAATTCTTGTGTTGTACAGCTTGGTTTTGTGAAACTGACCCTGAACAGGAGTACGTTGAACACAAAGGAGATACCACAGCTATCTTGTGTCTGATTTTCCCAGGGTAGAAGGTAGGTAGGATCTTCCTGAAAAGAGACTTTATAAGGCCGTGAACTCACGTTCCATCTTTCCAGACGCAAAATCAGTTTAGGAGGCTAATGTCCCTTCAATTATTCTAGTACAGCTGGTCATAAGGTTTTGCTGTGAGGTCAGTCACTAAAAAAATGTGTGGAAAGGATCGTATTTATCCAAAGTTTGTTTACTGATCCAGTTCATAACCACACAAACAGCTTAACTGCTACAGGTGAAGGAGATACACGCTGTGACACGTGTGACAGAAACACAAAGGCTAAAAGAGAGACAATCTGCAATATCATTGCATGTGGTATCTGCTTGATTTGTTTCTTCACTTTCTACTGCTGTTTCTACTGTGGAAACTTCATGTTCTGTCAAATATAAATGGTTTTCATAGCTGCATCACAGGTCAGGAAAAACTATCTGCAATAAGGGGTCCTCTCCTGACAGTACATCCTGAAATGGATATTAAGTCCTGAAACGGACAATAAGTCCTTCTCTACTGAAAGAAATATCTTGAGCTCAAGTAAGAAATGGGACACATAGCAATGATAAAAACAAAACAGAAGATTCCCGAAAGGAGAAGGGAACAGACCGATAAGCCTCAATTTTAATGGAAAGAAGGGTGTTTCCTCTAGAGACTGAGAAGAATCTGTATGGTCTTTGATGTGTCCCATGAAGCTACCAAAAACTGATGACTAGAGAAGAACACCTTAGTGAAGGACTTGGACAACATAGAGGGAAGGTGCAAAGTTTGTTTCTTCATTCTTTTATTCTAATCATCTGGAAGGGCTGAATCTTCTCTATTTAAAGAGTTACTTTTTGCAATTTTTGCTTTAATAGAAGCAAATGTTAGAATTTCAAAACTCTCTTGATATTTTGAGGTACTCTTTACAACGTAACGGTATAGGCAGTTCTGCTCCAGAGATTTGGTCAATGCAGTGCTCAGAAAAGTAGAGCGTGAAACTTTGGAGAGAATCACTATGATACTCAAAATCCACAAAGAGTGTGTCATAGGGTTCCTCTGCAATATGAAGCATTGGTCACAATAACACAGAGTACAAGCTGATCAGCAACAGATGTCTCTAAGGGAGGATAAATAGAGAAAAAGGAGTGCAAATTAAAAGAAAATCAAAGAGGGAAGCAGAGATCATTCAGGTGTCAGTCATGGGGAGGCTGCCCAAAGGTGCGGCCAGCCTGCTCTCACCATCTGTATTAGAGAGAAAAGTGTTTCTGATTCTTTCTGCCATTTGTTCATCAGAGAAGGTACCTTTTCACAACAGTCTTTCTAGTTTAGTGAAATGACATTTAAGAGCAAGCCACAGTTTTAGCAGAAAATTCCTGGCATTAGTCACAAGGGATTCTCTGTATATCATGCTTCTAGGAGGCCAAATGCATATTGTAGCTTCTACAATTAATAAAACTCACCCCCCTTTTGCTGTCTGAATTCCTGGACTCCTGAATATTAACATACATACAATATTTGCCTCTTCTATGTAAAGGCTCCCTCCAGCCTGAAAAAAGTTTTGCAAATGTGTTGACTTCAACTCAATCTGGAAATTTTCATTGAATCAAAGAGTTATCTGGTGAAAAACATAATATCTAATATCAATTTGAACTCAGGTTAATCCCCAATATAGTCAAGTTAATGTGAGTGAAATGCCATTTGGATCAAATTATTAGGTCTATGCCTAGCAATGAATGGCAACACTTAAAAACTAACAAAAGGCTTGCAAAACATTTGGATTTTCAAAGTTTGCTGACTAGGCCACAATTTGATAATCATTACTTGTCATTGTAGTTTGAGTTTACACCTCCAAAACCCTGTCCTCTCATTTCCCTGCTAAACTGTTAGCTGGCCTGTTCAAAACTTTTGTACCTGAGATGGACAAGGTGAACTAAACAGAGGAACTGATACTGGTTGAAAATAACACTGCTGCACAAACACTTGTGCTGACACAGCCAAGTGTGCTGTTCAGTGCAGGAGGGCTGCTTTGACAGGGCCTTCTGCCAAAGGTTTATAGCCATCCTTTGCCCTGAGTAAAATTCAAGCCCATATTCGTTTGTTTGGGGTTTTTGTTTGTTTGTTTTCCAGCAAAAAAAAAAAAAAAAAAGAAAGAGTAAATTTTGCAACCAACTTA
>KZ506107.1:5468-22836 GCA_002844005.1 Limosa lapponica baueri
CCTGTCGGCCCTGCCGGCGCACGAACTGGGGGCCGCCGTGATCCGGGAGGTGCTGCGGAGGGCCGGGCTGGCCCCCGCCGAGGTGTCGGAGGTGATCCTGGGGCAGGTCCTCACCGCAGGTACGGGCTGGGGGGCGGCGGGGATCCCTCCTCCCGGCCGAGCTGCTCCTCCTCCGCTTCTTCTCTGGGGACGTTGTCCCTGGCCCTTAAGAAAAACGTGGTTTGTTAACGCGGGGCTGGAGCCGCACCCCGGCCGCTGCTCCGGCTGACCGAACCCAGTGCCGGGTTTTGGGGAAGGAGGTGCTGGGGGGATAGTTCGGGTTTTGTTTTTTGCTTTGTTTCGTTTTGTTTTTTAAATCCCCAAAGTATCTAACAGTGTATGTGTGAAAGTCAGTTTCTTTTCTTTGTTACAGCATCCCTCCTCCCACCTTGGTCATCTCCTCTCGTAAATTTAACATCATAGCTAATGGTAACTGAGATTTTAGGAGCGACGCCTGTTTGTCTGCAGGGCCAGCCTGCAAGATCTGTGATGCCACTTGCTTGGAGACAAATATTTTGATTTAATGAAAATGTGGCTGATAGGGAATTGTTTGTTTTGAAGGTCCCCTGCTTTTTCCAGGGTAATGTTTAATCAGCATAGTCATAGGGCAAGTTTGTATTTTAAAGATGGAGGAAGAAAATAAAGGAAATACGTATTTTTGTCTTAATTAAAGCTGATCCAGATTCCTGTATATTTTTAGCTTCCTGAACAATGTGCTCTCCTTATCCATTTCTTTGCATACAAAGAGCTGGCATTACTTTGGCCTGGGGAGATGCAGATGAAGAATGTTTTCTTTGAATATAGCGCTCCTATTCTCTCCATCAGGATTACAACAAAGAATGGAAGCTTTCAGAACTGCATTTACTTGCATCGTTGTGCTTTTGATTTCCGTAGGAACTTCTAGGCAAAGTTATCTGTTCATGATGTATGGGAGATGTCAGAAAGAAACCCTCCAGCGAGTAGCAATTGAAATGAGCTCTCATCTTACACACGTACAACAGGCTAGTGCTAAGTCGGTGTTTCATCTGACCTGCCATCAAAAGCAGAGTTGCAGATATAAAGCTGTCAGTAGCAAGTCCCTGATCTTGCAGGTATTTTATTGATCAACGATATAAATGAGAGAGGTAACTGAGCTCCTGTTTACAGATTGCTGCTGGGAACTTCTCTTCCTATTTTCAACTGAAAATAGGAGCAAGCTCTAAATTTTGGTGGAATTGGGATACCTGCTGTGAAAAGTGGCAAGGCTGACGTTTGTTCTTTAAGAACAGACAAAGGAAAAATGTTGCCTGTTTCTGCAGGTGCTGGCCAGAACCCCGTCCGGCAGGCGAGTGTTGCTGCGGGAATCCCTTACTCGGTGCCCGCCTGGAGCTGCCAGATGATCTGCGGGTCGGGCTTGAAAGCGGTGTGTCTGGCTGCTCAGTCCATCCTGACGGGAGACTCCAGCATCGTGGTCGCAGGAGGCATGGAAAGTATGAGCAAGGTAAAGCAGGCGATTGCACTCGCGCTGACTTGGGGGAGCAAACAGCGTCAAGTTGTGTTGAAACACCGTGTTTCTAGGCTCGTGCACTGGAGGCAGATTGAAAGAGTAGAGATTGAGATCTCACTTGAGATTGAATTTACAATTTTTTTTTTATGAAAAAAACCCTAGCTACTGAAAAAGTGCCATGCAAACACACACCACATTTAAAATTCCATTTTAATTTCCACCTAGCCCTGTTGTGGTGAATTATTTGCTTGTGACAGCTGACAATAGACAGGTTTTTTTTGGTTGCAAGAAACCTGATGAAGGAATAACTGCAAACGTTATTGTTCACCAAGCAATTTGAGCTTGGAAAGGAAGCAAAGGGCTTTCATTTCAAGGTTTTCAGCCCAAGGCTGTATGGAGGAATGGCTCTGGGCTGATGATCTTATGCCCGACAAGGGAGTGGCCTCTTCTGCCGGGGCTCACTCTCTGCCAGTGCTGAGAGTGATGCTGGTGTTCACTGGCAGCGAAATGCGATTGGGAACCACCCAGAACAGACTGGTAGGATGGGGGACCCATGACCATGTGGCCCCAGGGAGGATTGTTTTGATCAGTGGAGAGAAAACGCTTGCTGCTTGGCGATCTGCTGCTGGGAAAATGCAGAGAGCAAACGGAGCATGCCAGCTGACTGGCTCCAGAGGGAGAGATGGAGCAGGCAGACGGGGAGATTGCCGGGATCTGGGGTAGCTGCCTGCATCTGCAAGTCAGGGATCTGTCTTTTCAGTTGTCTGGCTGTTTTGTGTGCTGGAGAGAGAAAACAACTCCTTTCGAAATACCTTCTTGCAGGCTCCTCATGTCATTCACATGCGATCTGGGGTGAAAATGGGAGAGGCTTCCTTGCAGGACACTATAATCCTTGATGGTCTTACAGATGCTTTTTATCAGTATCATATGGGTATAACAGGTAAGCAGTGACAGTCCAAAAAATGAAATGGCTAACTGGGAAGGGTTAAGGGTTAAGGTCCTTAAGTAGTAGTCATGAAAAAGAAAGAAATCCCTAATATTGAAAGGCATTTAAGGCATTTTCTGCTTTTTTTGTAGAGCTACTGTGTTTTGGTGGGGTATTTTTTCTGTCTGAGCTAATTTCACTGCATCTTACACATCAGAGCAATTTCAGCAAAAATAAACAAAATAGTCCCTGTACATAACTGAAGCATTCAGCAGCACAGATTTGCAGTGGGGAGGAATTACGTAAAGTGCACACATGGTTCTGCAACTTCAGGTTATTGCATCCTGGACAGGGTAGTCAGCCAACTGCCTTTTCAGACCCTGCTTATGAAACAGACTAACTTCAGAACTGTTCCCTGCTCTGAAGCAGCTGTAGAGAGATCGGAGTATAATAACCCACAGAAGCGATAAACTAGAAAATCCTGCTTGCGTTTGTATTTAACTTGTTATACCATCTGGGAGGAGATCCTGCACGGAAATTTTCACCCTCAAAAGAAAATAGAGAATCATGAGCAAACGAAACAAGTAAATCACTGTTCAAGAAGCCTAGCTGCTTGCTACAGTGATCATTAATAACTACCTTTGTGCTCACAGTTTTACAATGTAGAATTTTAGCATGTCCTGATGGCAATTTGCATTTTGTTCCTATTTCAGCTGAAAATGTGGCCAATCAATGGCAAGTCAGCAGAGGGGAACAAGACCAGCTTGCTGTACAGTCACAAAACAGGGCAGAGGCAGCACAGAAAGCTGGCTATTTTACAAAAGAAATTGTTCCTGTTCTTGTACCTTCGAAAAAAGGTAAGTGTGAATAGATAATGAGAGCTGATTTTAAAGAAAAGTGTGTTTTCTGCTATGGTCAGTGGATGGTTTCCCAGTTGTTCAGCCTTTTTCTGTTAGCTGTTCTGTAAGCATGTAGCCTGTTGCTCTCTTTTTCAACTTCCAGTAGTTATTTTTTGAAATAAGAGAGAAACAAGTGAATGGGGAATATCTAAACGTAGCTCTCTGCAAATACTATTACTATCTGTTTTATTGATGTATTTACTATCCAGGCAAACAGCTGGTTTAACATAGGCTCAAATACGGTACCAAAGTCAGTAGCTTAATTTTGCTAGACTCCTGCTGCACCAAACTTAGAACAGTCATGTTGGTCTGGCAAACCTTGCCCACCTAGTAAAATACACAGTGACAATAATTAGGGTTACTAGTTAATTAACTGGGTCAGGTTACATATATTGGGTGTATTTCTCTTTAGGTCTGTTAGGGATTTAAACAGTGGTGCTTGAGCCAAAGGTCTGTTTCTGGAGCAGGGGAATTCCCCAGCTCCTTGTGAGGTGGATGCAAAACCTGAGTTTTCCAAACAGAAATCAAGAATCATTTGTTCAGTGTTTGCATTGAACAGATCCTGTGGGAAACGTTCTGACATTAGGCTGGTTACAAACTAATGAAGGGCTTTCCTGATACCAGTTTAGATAATAATAGTTAATGACGCTTGACTACTTTTTGCAGGAAGAGGAACAGCAAGAACAAGATCTGCTTTTGTACAACTGGACAGTATTGTAGTTGTTAGTGTTTGTCTTGGAAACCCAGCTGTCCATCCTGCTAGCAGCAGCTGGAAGGACCTTTAGCAAATTGCACTGAGTTGGAAGCTGGTGGTTAAAGGAATATGGCATATATTCCCCATCAGCCTGTTGTTTGTGCCAGATTTCTGTTCAAAGTGTGTGCGATTAGACCTTCCTGAGTATAACGCTCTCTTTTCCAGGTCCCATAGAAGTTAAGACAGATGAACACCCTCGACATGGGAGCAACTTGGAAACAATGGCAAAGTTAAAGCCCTGTTTCCTGACCGACGGAACTGGGACAGTAACAGCAGCTAATGCTTCAGGTTGGTCCGTCTGGCTAAAACTGAAATGGGAAAGAACAGTAGCTGCTTGTGGCTCGAGGCAGGGTCTCTGCGAGGGGTTGGGTGCCGTGTAGTTGCTGCTGAATAAATTTTGCAGAAAATGGCAATGTGTTTGACAGCAGAGGTAGAACTCGAATACAACTGCGGTGGAGGATTTATCTACAGATGAGTTGTCTTTTGCTTGCTTGCTTTCTATGAAGCAATACAAGTGTTTGGACAATAACAGCAATATTTAATAGGAACAGAGAGAAACTACATCCTCTCCTTTTAAAACCAGCTGTGTAGTGGTTTCTAATACTGCTGGTCTGGACAAAGGAATATTTAACAATTCATGTTTGAAAATGTTACTTCTGTGGGACTAACTCTCCCGCCACAGGCAGCTTTGAAACTTCTTCCTTGGGTCTTTGTGCTGCCTCTTTCAAAGTCTGCCTAATAAATCTGGTGTGCTCTTTTTTGAGCTTGTCTCCCAACTTTTCCACCTGCTGCTTTTTGAATAGAAATCACAAACGTGTCACACTTAAAGCCGTATAGTTTAAGTGTTTGTGGCAGAGATCAGACTTGGCTGATCTGAACTATGCTGACCTAAACCAACAAAACATTCGCAATTTTTGTTTTATCTAGATTGTAAACTTAGGCAATGTGGTACAGTAAAAGTCATAAAACCCAACAAATACATAAAAGTTTTTTGTCATTCCACAGGTATAAATGATGGAGCTGCAGCTGTAATTCTAATGAAGAAATCGGAAGCTGCTAGGAGAGGTATTACGCCGTTGGCTCGGATTGTATCTTGGGCTCAGACAGGTATAGATCCATCTATAATGGGAGTAGGGCCCATTTCAGCAATAAAGAAGGCTGTAAGTAATTATTTATCTATCTGTGTATCTACTGTTTAAAACCTCTTGCTTGTAATCGCTTTTCATTTTCTGGCCATGCCTTTGTTTTTCTATATTCTAAGGAAAACTTAGCAGAAAAAATAAACTAAGTGAAAACAAGATTTAAAATAGCGGGGAGTATATAAGATTAAGATTTCTAGTGCTACCAAGCTAATGCCTGCTCGTTGGGAAAAAAAGTAGAAATGTTTAGGTGTACGAAGGGAGTTCAGAACATAAACTAGACACAGGTTTGTGAAAGGCAGCTTAGATGACCTAGGAAGCTAAAGATCTAATTTCACGGATGTGTATTCTAACCTAACTTCAGGATGATTTGGTCCTGCCAGGATATGGTTCTGATGCTGCGTCTGGCCAGGTTAATGCTCAGATCGTTGCCTGGCTGTATCTGCAACAGTACAACACGGAGAGCAGGGCCAGGGGGCCCATCTGTGTTAGGAAGTGTGATGGTGCCTGTTGCGTTTTGGTTTGCCCCGCGAAAAGGCTCGGAGCGTGCAAATTGGATTCCTTGCAGATGAGACTAAACCAGAAGGTGCACTCCAGAACCACATCTAACGCGCTCTGACCGTTACTGCACCCACCGGTGCGCTCTGTGTTCAGTCCACGCAACGAGGTTCTCAAATAAAATGCCCCGAGTGAGCAGCTCCCACGGTACCACACCGCTTGCCAGTACAGACGTAGCCTGTGGCAACCCAGCTGATTATCTGCTGAATCTGAGCATGGAAAAAGCTCTTGGACAGCTGATAAGGATAGATTTGCTTTAGTATTTCTTCTTAGTTTTATTTTTACTCTGTAAAGGCCTTATCTCTGAAATGTCCTGGCAAAGCAGAAGCCTAACTTGAACTCACCCAAGCTCGGTGGCTTTCAATGGGAAAATCAGAACTGTAATGCTGAAGCTTTTTCTTATCAGATCTTACACTGTCCTTTTAAATCAAGAATGCTATAAATGTATATACAATACACCTTTTCAGTTTAAATTGTAGAACAGACAAGCTGTATTTAACAGTACCTATAATTTTATACTCTGAAAAAGGGCACAATGCTTCTTAATGTAAACTCTTTGTAATATATGTTATCAAACACTTCACACCCTCCATGAAATTCTCTCTTCAGAATGTCATAGTAGCACTTTACAGTGAGAGAATGACCAGGCCATGCATTTTAGTGTTGCAACAACATAGTAAATCTTTACAAGGTAAGACCTTTCCCAGAAGGTGAGCGGTTTCCATGCTGTCTCTATAGTATCTAGTAGAAAGAGACCCTCCTCGTTGACCATAGTCTTGGAGATGCAGCAGCCTGGCTAACTGGTTGTGAAACACCATTGCTGCAGATGACTCCGCTGATAAAGCATTGCTGTTAGAAACAAAGTGAGTGGAAGTAAAAATGTAGATGTGTGGAACATGCCTAAGCCTGTACCCAAGTCGGCAATTGCACCGCTGCAGTTTCTCAAGTGAAAACAGGAGCCAAACCTGTGAAAAGGGCAACTTTCAACTTAAAGGCAGGAGAGACTGGATGAGTTGCACTTGACACCTATCACTAATGGTCACTTCACTATTTCCTGCGTAAAAAATCTGCATTAAGCAGAGAATCTCTAATGGAATCACTTATGGCCCGGAAAACTTGCTTTTAATTTGTTAAAACCTACTTTGGAAACACCACTTGTTGTATTAAGGGCACCGCATGCGGTTTGATTGCTGTAATTGCACCACCACCACTACGAGTGTAAAATTAGTCAGGATTTTTTAAGAGCAGCCAGCATGTTACAGCACATTGTACTGACTTTTGCCAACACCGAAATTCTGTCATGTCTTCAAGAATTCTGTCATCAACCCTGGCTATGAAAATTCATTTCCGACAACTTAGAAGCAGTGGCTTCAAATAAACCAAGTTAAATCCTGTGAAAAGCTTCCTCCAGTGATCAGGAAAACCTGAAAGATAATGAAGACTCTTTGTTTTGTTTTCTCAGATCGAGAAAGCCAGCTGGACTCTGGAACAAGTTGACCTGTTTGAAATTAATGAAGCCTTTGCGTCGCTATCTGTTGCAATAGCAAAAGAACTGAAAGTAAATCCAGAGAAGGTAATGAATCTGACGCTGTAATTAGCCTGCCTCCTGTAATTCAAATTTGTTCTGATCTGTGCATCTGGATTGTATGCCAGAGGCGAGAAGAGTCCTTTTGCAGTCACTTTGCTGTAAGCAAAGAGTGGCGTTTCCCCCCCGGGGCAGGCATTCTCTGGGCTGCTCTGCTGGAGCCTGGCTCTGCTGGTGGGCACTGTGCTTCCTGGCTCCACAGGCTGCAGCTCCGGGATAGCGGATTGGTATCCAAATCCAGGTGGCTGCTTGAGCACACATGCGATTAACTTGGTGCTGCAAGTGTGTTGGCCACTGTATTCTTCCAGCCATGGCAAAACGCGCAGGTATTACTCTCCCCTCCCTGAATTCACCTCAATTACCACCTTGTAAAGATGGGCCCCTTTCAGAAGAAATACTAATTGTAACAGCTGTTGCATCCGTGTTCCCTTTCTCCTTGAAATGGTGGCAGCAGTTTCAGGCTTATTCACAACCAAGGACTGTATCCAGGGAAGCCATTCATGTTGAAACTCAGCTAAGCTAGTTACAGGATTTCTTAACTTGACCTTCTGTTCTGGTTTTTGTTTTTTAGATTAATATCCAAGGCGGAGCTATTGCTCTCGGCCACCCTCTTGGTGCCTCTGGTTGCCGCATCCTTGTTACTCTTCTACACGCGCTGGAACGAACCGGTGGAAAGCGAGGCGTTGCTGCTCTCTGTATCGGAGGGGGAATGGGAATAGCCATGTGCGTGGAGAGATGAGCGGGGATGAATGAATACCTCGCGCTAACTAGCTTTGAAACAGTTCACTAATAAACTTCTAATCACGGAGTTAACATTTGTTTGTTTTGCCCAGTATTAAATAAGCTTATTCCATCCGGGTTGTTAACGCGCACTAGAACTTAAGTTCTCAATGGAAGGACCAACCTCACTTTCATGAATTAATGTGTTTACAAGAAAATAGCAGCAGCATTTAACCACTTGTTTTATTAACACTTTAGTTACAAGAGTGGGAAGTGTAAGTTGGACAAACATAAATAAAACCTAAGTTATTCTTCAAGTGCTCCAGAGTGAACTGCATCCTCATAGCACCCTCTCTGTTCTTTAGTTTCAGGGTGCAGTTTAATAAGATCATCAATTCGAAGAATAGTAATTGCAGCTTCCGTTGCAAACTTTAGGCTCTTGGTTTTGACCATGGTTGGTTCAAAGACACCAGCTTGCTTGTTATCGCGAGGTTTTCCGTTGATCAAGTCAAGACCAATCCTGAAAAGAAGAAATATTTTCAGATGGAGAGGTAGGAAAAAGCAGAAATATAGCTGGGAGTGTGCTGTGTAACTACTCCTAGGTCCCAGTGACACACGCAGAGGACTGAAGGACAGAGGAGGGAAGTTCAGTGAATACCTCTGCCCTTTTTTTTGACATGTAAATCATGGTTCATTAAACTGGTAGAACAATTTTCCACCCAAGTCACCAACCCACTTCGCTTTTAATAGCCTTCCTGCAGAGAGATACTTGCCATTTCAGATTTTTGCGATCTGGGTTAACTTGAGCCTCGTTGTGGAATGCTCTCAACTTCGCAACGAGATCTGTCGCGTCTTGAGCGGCATTTACCGCCAGCGTATTTGGAATTATTAAGAGGGATCTTGCAAATTCTGCTATTGCAAGTTGTTCACGTGATCCCTAGAAAGAAGAAAAATTTCTTAAACCAATTGCTGCAACAAAAGAGGAAGAAGTACAGCCGTGATCAAGAATGTCAACGGCAGGTAGGGGTTTTCACATGCAAAACCTATTTTTAGGCCGAAGACCATATAGTCTAACTATCAGAGGAAAAAGTGACTCATTTCCTCCATTTTATAAAAGCATTTTACATTCTGTAAGATGATTAGGTTTTCATGAACCACGGAACCGATTTCTACTAGGAGAAAATAAATGCTTGAAAATTCACATTGTCCTAGTCTAACACACTTCATTGCAAGACCTACCATGCTGGTTGCATAATTTTCAAGATATATTGAAAGTGCTGCCTCCACAGCACCACCACCTGGGACAACAGACTTGGATTCCAACACCCTTTTAACAACACAGAGAGCATCGTGTATAGAACGTTCCATTTCATCGCACATGAAGTCATTAGCTCCTCGTAAGATAATTGATGCTGAAGTACGAGCCTTTGTGCTAGGGAAAAAGCAATCAGAAGTCAGCTGTGTTGGATGAAATACAAATTAAAAACTATTCTTGCTGAATTTTTTCTTCTATACCCAAGTTCAGATTCTTCCAACGTTTGAAAGACAATCTTAACGCTGTTATGCGCCCTTGCAGGACATGCACACTGTAACTTACTAAGTCAAGATTTACATTCTAATATGCAAGAAACCAGTTTGAATTTAGTCTTTTAGAGAAAGCTACCTGACAAAAGTATGACAGATGTTTTCCCACCAAATAACAGGAAAATTCATTAGATATTAACAAAGTTCTCACTGTATAGCCATCAGGCGAGCTAGTGACTGCCAACATTACAGTGTAACTGCCACACAAGTCCCATGGGCGGAGTATTTCATTCACACACAAATGAGGCTACAGGAAGTTGACAATGAGAAGGGCTATTGAAGGAGTGGAAAAGTTAATATCCAAGGTATGTTCTTGTTAAACAAGCCGATACTCAAGTCCTAGGGTACCAGACAGCAGTGGCATACTAAAAACTTCAAGGGAAAATACCACGTGCAGACAGTAACTGTTGCTCTTACCCATTAAAGAAGCCTAAAAAAATACCCTTTTAACAATGTGGTCCATTTCATACTACCAACCAGATGACTGATTCAACAAAATCAGCACAAGTAGATCCTGTTCTCCACTATGTATGATGAGATTTAGCTTGCACCTCCTTATTCAGGTGAAAATCCTCAGGTGGTACCTTTTTCCCTTTACTCTCTGTAAAGGGAAGCCAGTGAGACTACACTGCTAACAGCCAGATAAAGGAACGTGACATGAATGCTCTAATAATGTCTCTAGCAATTTAATAAAATTTTATTGCAAATTTTAGAAAAATTTGTTTATAAACCAAATTAAGTAAACTCGATCTAGCAATCTGATTGTCTCATACATTACGGTTGATTAAAGAGGTGTCCAGCCACAGCAGAAGAGATTTCACCTCTTGTATACTCTTCCCCATGCATAAAACTACTCATACCACTGAGATAGCACGGAAGTAAATAAATGCAATATTATCTCCAACTTAGTAGAAAGCGTACACAAAATCGAGCATTTTAAAAAGGATCCTTACTTCTTGATTAAAATCAGCTCATCATCACAGATTCTCTCTTGAATCACCTCTTCTGCCTGTCCCAGCATTAACGCCTCAAAACTCTCCTCACCTTCAAGGTTTGCAAGCGTTGAACATATAGTTGCTTTAACAAAGAAACAAAAAAGTGAAATTAGCATTCAATTCCAGCATATGCTTTTGCCAACTCCCCAGAACAGGCATACAGACAAACAGAAATAAAAGCAGCATAAGTAGATTTTTCTTAAATTCAACAGCACTTCTAATTCTCAGGTAGCAATTTAATATTACACAGTTTATAATTGATACTGCTCTTTTTGCTCAACTTTTACAGCACTTTTTGACAGCTAGAACAAGTTCCTGTGCTTTACTATAAAGAAATGGTTTCTTACAAATTTAAGAGATTCTGGCTCCCATTTCCACAAAGAAGACAGTCTTCCCAGTGAGGCAGCATTTTTTTCCCGTCAACCTTCAGCCATCAACTCTTAAAACACTCATCTGCTTTGGCAGAATGGTCACTTAAAAGCGACAGTAAAGTTAAAACCTAACACGCTTTACTCATCCTCTCCTGGTGTGCCTTGCATGTTAAGAAGCCATGTTTTGAAAATTAGTTACTAATACCCTAACAGCAGCTTTTACTTAAAAGAAAAACACGTCACGTACCTCCGGATGCCTTAGCAATCCGCTTAAGGTCCTTTTTTACAACTCTTCGTACTGCCATAGCACCAGCATCAACGAAGTATTTCAGACACATATCATCAATGCCTCCAGTGGTGAGAATAACATTGGCACCAGTGGCCAGAATCTTCTGGATTCTTTCTTTGGTAATATCTGACTCTCTGCAAGGATAAAGTGAAAGTTATAAGAGAAGGAACCATTGCACAAACATACTTGGATTTCTCAAAAACTGACTTAATACTAGGTCTGCCTCCAGAAACGAAGACTCTTACCGTTACTATTTGGTATCGTTGGGAAAACATTTTTACCTCTTGCGCTCAAGCCACCTCAACTGAAGAGACCAAAACAAGCCTGTGAAACCCCACTGTCCCAGTTACTCAAGCTTCCACACACCTCTGCCTTATCTGGTCCAGCTTCTCAGGGTCCGAGATAACAACCTGAACACCAAGCTTCATTTTTGCTTTCTGCAGGCTGAAGTCAAGGCATGCAATCTTTGCATTAACTATTCTTTTGGTCATACCTGACGAGAGACAAGAAGAAAAAGGATTTTGTCAAATCGAGCTAACAGAACAAGGCAGCATTACAGATTAAAACTAAGGCTACTTTCACATTTCAGATTGCTTCTCCATCTTCAGTTCTGCCCTAGTACAGAAAAACTCTTAACAAATCTCTACTATAACCTGTTACCTTTTTACAGACCCTGTCCCCAAATGTGAATGACCATGCAAAGCTGACCCGTGAGTCTTGCATCGCTCAGGTTACCTAATCGTAACACCGCTCTGCTAAGCGTGACGGTTCCCCACAAACCTGACACTGGCTCCTCACAAGGGAGGTGCTTGTGTTGCAGAAGATGACAGTGTCACCATGCTGACAGTGAGCCAGGGGAACTACAGTAACACTTTGTGGATCACTACCAGCTGGCAGACCCTAGCCTAGAAACCACAGCCAAGTGGTAAGGGTTCTTCTGCGTCCTTGTTTAATGGTTCTGGAATTGAAGACCCACATGCTTTGCAACTAATGCAGTCAGTGAGAAGATCCACGCAGAAAGACTAAGAGGAACGAGTTCGCACAAAGGCTTTATGAAATAGCATGTTCTTACCCTGTGATCCCACCACGCAGTTCAGAGCATAACCATTCACAAGTATACTCTCTTTTTGGCTGCGGCCATGTGCCTTCAAAACATTAACCGAGTTGATTGGATACCGAGCCTGACCCTTCTGGTCTGTGTATTTAACTGCCATTGCAGCATCCACCACCATATTAGCAAAGAAATCACCATCACTGCAATGCCGTTAAGGTTAAAACTGAAGAAAACTACTTATGCTTAAGAAAAAAAAAAGAAGTCACTGACAGTGCTCAAACTAGGAGTCACAAACTTTTTCCAAACAAGAACTCCAGAAAGGTATGGAAGTGCTAGCTTTACCACTCCCTAAAGGAATGAATTAAATTCTTAAAGCTGAAACCCTGCTAAGAAAATTAGGACAGGCTAGTGTGATGCCTGCATTTTATGCCCCTTTCGTTCCTTAACAAAAATACCTATCCTATGGTCAATCTGCATTCCCTCGTTAGCACAAAGGCTAAAAATACACATTTTTCTGACTATGAAGTAAAATGCAATCTTCCCTTCTCTAGTTTCACTCCTTGGGTACTTGACTTCTGTAACACATTCTTCCATTCACACAACTCCTTATCTAGTCTCACTAACTAAGAAAACAATACACAAAGCTATTGTGATGTGCCCAACCAGGTTTAAAGAACTTGGAAGAGTCTGAACATGTTTTCTCATGCCAGATAGTAACATCTGTGAAAAGTTTTTCACACCCCTGCTATAAAAAGGACAGCTTGAACACTATACCCCACTCGTAAGAACTGCTGTGAAGGAAACCAGCCTACTGACTGACTCAAGCTCTCCAAACAATCACTCTCGCTTAAGTAACTTGATAAAGGATACATTCCTATGATTTTAGAGGACATCGATGTTTTAGCAGCATTAATTAGGCACTCCCTGCCCAATTCATCTGTGTTAATGATAAGATTTTCATTGATGTAGCGAACTGCTTCCCTGTAGAATAAAGACAATACTGGTAAAGAATTCCACCCACACAAAGACAGAAACCTTAAATGTTTTCAGCCCTCTTAAGTGTTATCTCAAACATAAGGATGAAATCAATCTTCTAGGACAGTAAAGCAACATTTTTATGTGAGACTCTAGAAATTCAAACTGAATAAATAAATACAAACCCGAATCAACAAAAACGCCCCAAATACACCCCCAAACCAAAAATGTCATATACACTTTGCACCAAGAAGTTTGTATTAACACAGTCACAATACAGAAATAAACAAAAAGCATGCAGTTATTGTACCTTAAAAAAATGCAACTTCAACTCTATTAGTTTCTTACTTGCAAGCAAGTCGGTATCCACCAATAATGGAGGTAGGATGAATTTTCTGCTTCACTAGCTCATCTGCATTTTTTAGAAGTTCTGCAGCAATAATTACCTGTTTGAAATACAAACACTAAATCCATGTATTCCATACAAGCAAAATAACTACCTGTTGCCACTAAGTAAAAAGTAGAATCGCAAATAGCTGTCCAATGTCTACTCAATGCCAACAAGTACTTGCAACCTGGAATTATACATAGTATCTAACATCAGGTAAAAGGCATCCGTTTCCGCACACAGCCCTCTGCAAGTTGTCTAAAGTCTTGGGCAAGTTTTCGACATGTAGCATCCTTATTGTCCTGACACTTTAACTATTCCATTCCACAGCACCAGCTGCGTGCAGAAACTAGCAGTTCTAAAAACCCACATATTTAATTGCTTTATTCTGTAACCTACTTAAAAAAACCTGTTTATATTCAGTCAACTATCACGTTTTTTATTCTGTATAACTGATCCACATTGCATCAAGATTCGTAATGGATAAATCAAAAGCTGCACTTTGATAATGAAACACTGACTTGTGTATCTTTCTACCTACCACTGAGGTTGTCCCATCGCCAACTTCTTTGTCTTGCAGGTCTGCCAGCTCACAAAGAACTTTTGCAGCAGGGTGTTCCACTTCTAGCAGTTTCAGAATGGTTGCACCATCATTTGTAATGGTCACATCCTAATTTTCAGAAATCAAATGTATTAAACATATTTCTATTACATTTTTACTGTTGTGCTTCATAATGTTTATGCAAATGAAACTTAGTTATTCTTTGCAAATGCCCATAAAGTAATTATTTATACCAAATGTTTACTGCTTCTTTTTAACCAGGGGTCCCATTCCAACAACAGAAATGTTACCAGTGCAGAACCTGCACTTTCCTTTTATCAGTAAAGTTTTACGCTACAGAAAATCATCAAACCTTTTGCACATAGCAGATCAGTAGTAGCGTGGTGACTACCCTCTAATACACTCTTTTATTACAGCCACGTGTTAAAACCGCAAACTTTCCTCATTTGCTTGAAATATTTTAAAATATGAAACAGAGAATGTGGCTTTAAAATTGTTATGGGATCATTTGAATTCTTTTTTGTTATTTCTTCTAATTTAGAGACCAGGATACACAAGTCATCACCGTCACAAGGCCTACCTTTAATTCCTGTGAACTTGACCAATACTTGTAAGCAGTCACAAGAACTTACATGTAGAAAGGAGACAACTCTGCCAAATAAACTACAGTACTAGGTGGAACTAAAATGATGTAGCATACATTACTCAATGCTCAATTTTACCACAATTCTCCTCCTACCCCTCTCAGAACCATGGAAATAAACAGGTATGTGGACATAAGACCTATGAAGCACACCAAGTGTGCTTTTACAGGAATGTATTCCTTTTACACAGGAATACAAGTCCTTCTAACACATCTTAAAAGAAGCTTACTTACCCCAATATCATCCACCAGCATCTTATCCAGACCAACTGGTCCAAGAGAACTCTTTACAATGTTGGCAATAGCAGATGCAGCAGTAACTGAATAAAAGAAAGAAAAAACAAAACAATTTTTACCTTTCCAACCTCAAGGCAAGAAAATGTATTAAGAACCTGCAATTCAGAAACTTGAGGTAACGTTATCTAATTCAGGATTAGGTTTCAGCCTAGCTAAGCTAGTAATGGCTTGCTGCTACTAAAAAATACAATCTGTGCCAAACTTTGCTCTTCCCTCCAAGCTGGTTCAGCTAACTAACCTGGCAACACTAACCAATCAGAACCACGTTCTGCTGGCTTGGTAAGACGGAGGACACACTACTGAGGTCAGAAGAGCAGTAGTGATAGCTTAGCAGATGTAGGTAGTGCTTTCTTTTCGCAGCAGCAAGTCATGCCATGAAACTTCACCCGCTCATTTACTCCTCAGTTCTAGGCAGATAGAGAACAATGGTATCGCCGCATATCAATTAGTAACACATCTTTTTACCCCGCTTACGTCTGTGACTGAAACAAAACATTTGTTCTATAACTAAATCAAGAAAGTCAGAAGTGACCTTTCAGTGACTACCGAAGTAACAGAAAACCTCTAACATAGTGGCTTGTTTAAGGGATGTTCTGCCAACTTCATATAGGAAAAAGATACAATCAACCTTTTCCTTCAGACCGTGGCAAGTTTTTCTCTATCCCACAAGCATAGCCACTTAATCTGGAAATTGAAAAAGTGGTAGTATAATGGGAATAGTGACAAGTCAGACCCCCACTTTGAGCTCCAAATGATATAACAGGGTTGGGTTTTTTTTGTTTTGCTTTGGAGAAGTAATGGCAGCTTTCTGAAATAAATAACTGTTACATCATCAAAATCGCCATTATCAAGGATCAAGGCAATTCTCATTCTAACTGTTTTGCCTTAAATAATATCAGAGCTGCACGACTCTCACGATCATCAGGAAGCAGGTCTCCAGCTTCTTCCTTTGTCTTTTCCCTACTCAGAAACTGAGAACAGTCTAGAAATTTGCAGACCTCCCCCAAGGCTTGGGATAAAATCCTAAGAAATATGGGACGTTTTTGAGAACTACGGTTCAAGACACCCATCTTGAGGACAGTCCCCACGCTCCAAAGCAGGTTATTTTCCTGTGCCGGGGAAGCAGTAAGCCTCCCCAGCCGCCTGTTCCACGCCAAGGCGCCTCGGCCAGCCTACAGGCCTTGCCTGCTCGCGCCCTACAAGCTCGGGGTGCAACCGAGCCGACCATATAATCCGAGAATGATCAGAGTTCAAAAAGACCCTAAAGATCATCTAGTGCCACCACCCCTGCCATGGGCAGGGACACCTCCCACTAGAGCAGGTTGCTCAAGGTCCCATCCAGCCTGGCCTTGAACACCTCCAGGGATGGGGCATCCACAACTTCTCTGGGAAACCCGCTCCTGTCAGCAGCCGCCCCCCTCCCCTGCGGGTGGTTCTACCAAAGAAGGGGACTCGGAATCACTCCCCCACTGAGGCGTCTGGGAGCGGCGCGGGATGGCGCCAGCCTCGCGTCTCCTCGAGGAGGCTGCAGAGAATGAACGGTACCACCCGCCCTCCGTCCCGGCGGCAGCGGCCCCTCCAACGGCTCCAAGCGTCCCGGGACTGAGGGAAGCTGGCGGCAGGGCGAGGCCCTCCCCAGCTGGGGGCTGAGGCGGGTGAGCACATGGCGGCGGTAACGGCTGCGCCATGTTACCTCCCTTCTGCCTCCCCGCCCCGTCCCGCCGCTCAAACAAGCCCCCGCCGGCAGCGCGCTGCCCTAACCGTTCTGCGTGCGGATCGCATCGCCGCTGGTCCGCTCTCCGAAGACAGCCAGGGGCCCCTCCATCGCCGCCATCTTCCCGCCCGGCCGCCGCGCGAGACGCAGAGGGCAGGCAGCGCGGAGCCGCGGAATGGCCCGAGGAACCGCAAGGGATGCTGGGTGCGCACCCACCCCCAACGGAGTGAAGGGTGGGAGGGACAGGGGGCGGGCCCACACGCGCGAGGGGCGGGGCCAGGCCCTGCCTGCCCAATCCAGGGGCTCGTCACGCCCTGCCGGGTGGCGTGGGGTTTGTGGGAGCTCAGGTGAACCATGCAGTAGGCCGAGGCGCAGGCAGCCGGATGGGCGG
>KZ506107.1:23530-38205 GCA_002844005.1 Limosa lapponica baueri
TTCAGCGGCCGAGTGTCTTGGCAGGGCTGCTCCGCCGTGCACAGGCCCCGGTTCGTGCCGGGCTGTCTCCTGTAAGGATCGTTTGGGTGGCTGCGGGACGCGGCCGCTGCTGGTGCGGCTCCGGCCCGGGTGGGCTGTTTGACAAGGAGAGGCCCTGCCAGTCACTCTGGTGAGAGGTTCCCGCCGCCTTTCTGGACCGAAAAGTTGTGTAGTAGACTGAGTTCGCAAGCCTAACTTCAAATTCGTGTTTGTTAGCTTCATTAGTGACAAACAGCTTGACAGGATTGAGGATTTTTATCTTGTTACTTGGTAGTGCTGTCATTGCTTCTTTGTTTAGTTCACTTTCAGCATTTTGTAAAGTCTTAAGGCTAGGGATCTTCTAGTCACCCATGAGTTTATATTTTAGGTGTGGGTTTTGAACCACTGTTAACACATTTTTTATTTTTAGCCTTTAGTTCACCTCATAAATTGGAGGAAAAAAAAAAAGAAAAAGCTACTTTTGCCCTGTTCATTTTCACAAGCTGTATCATTTTGTATTGTATTCTTTCTACTGTCTGTGCTATTTTTTTTTTTTTTTAACTCTGAGGGTGTTTTATTTCCTGCTTTACCTTAAGGTCTTCGTTTTGCATCAACTACAGCCAGTTTCAAAACTGAGACTGAAGTGGACACAAGTGAAAATGAGATTGTTGCTCCAGACTTCACTAACAGGAATCCTCGGAACTTGGAGCAGTTGGCCCTGGCTAGGAAGGAGCGTGGCTGGAAAACAACGTGGCCAAAGCGTGAATTCTGGCATAGGTGAGTCAGAAAGTCACTGGCAGAAACAAAGACTCCAAAACAAATAAAAAAAAACCCAAACCAACTACAGACCCACAAGGTGGAATTTCTACTAAATTCTTTAGGTTGTTGAATCAGTTGTTCCCTTCATTGTTCTTAATTAACAGCTATCTTCTGTGGTCAGAGAACAGTAGGCTAGCATCATGTGAAAGTTAGCATGTGTGTTGAAGGTCTTTGTTAAGGTAGCACTAATGTTGCTTAAGCAACTACTGTTTAATTTAGGGTTCTCCTAGGCCTGTGCTGACCATGCCTCGTTGCTTTATTTGGAACACCGTAACAGTTTGCTGTGTTTTGTTGGTTTATTTTGTTTGCGTTTTTTTAAAGAAGATGCTGATTTCTTGTCCTCTGGAAAATAAATTCCTTTTAAGCTGGTGATTCAAAATCATTTTTTTGTTCTTGAGGGGATAACCACATCCAGTTTGTTCATACCTGGAAATCTGATATTGTTTCAGTGCAATAGAAAATAGTTGCTCCAAACTCTCTGTGGTTATGTGTTATGGCTTATGAAGTACTGCTTGACCACTTGCTGATCCTGACAAGCTGTTACCTGCTGTGTAAGCAGATGCCTTTAAGAAACAGAAATGTAAGGTTACATTTCTGCTGGAGCAGATCCCCTGATCTAGCCCATAAGCACCCGTACCACACTGTGCAGGTGTACAGTGCTTGGTTTGGAGTCAGTGCTGACGTGAGGCAGCATAGGACTGTCACCTGCTCAACTGGTGAAGAGTTGCTCTTGGAATGTCACTCTTGAACTGGTAAAATGAGTTCTTGTTTTATGTTCTAATAAAGTAAGCAAAATCCTAGATAAGATAATAAACAGCAATATTAAGAAATCATTACTGTATTAATAGCTCCAGTACATTCAGTTTTATTTAAAGGGAGTCACTTAATGCAGTTAAGCATGTGAATGTGTTCTCTCTTTAGACCTGGAAAAGACATCACCTCCCATGTTCTTTCTCTCCATCACTCAGATTACGGCTTGAGCGGACACAGCATTATGTAGAAGCCTTCGTTGAGCGCTGTAATGGGGATGTTGTGGTATCTGCCTCTACCCGAGAGTGGGCCATAAAGAGACACCTGTACAGTCCCAAGGGGGTATCGGCTTGCAAAAACCTCGGCCGCGTAATGGCACAGCGCTGTTTGGAAGCAGGAATCAACTTTGTGAACTTTAAAGCTGTTATACCCTGGGAATATCGTTGTGACTCGGCAAGTACCCATCTGACACTCATTTGGCCTGTTTTTTCTTATTAAAATTAATTTAGTATAAATAGTATTAATTTTACTCCACTTCACTATTAGTTTTCTTATGTGGCTTGACAATCCCTTCTTGCGACGATCAAGAGGGTAACTCTTGACAAGCTGCAGTCCCTGGCATTATATTCAGTGAGGCTGTAAGCCTCTGCCCCTCCATGTAACATGTCCCCGCTGATATTTCAGTGCTGATGGCTCTTCTTTGTACTTATTTGTGTGTCTCTGTCTTTTAAACAAGATTCAGGAATTTCAAAAAGCAATGGAGGAGGGTGGTGTTGTTCTGCGTGAGCCACGAAGAATCTATCAGTGAAATGGAGACCATTGGGAAAACTTCCCAGGGAACAACGGTGACTTCTTTAGGAGTGTGTACAGGCACAGTGAAGGTCCAGAGCTGGAAAAAGTTGGAATATGGCATCTTATAATAAAATGTTTTTAAATGCGTGGAAGCGTGTCACATTCTTGATTTTAAAATGTTCAATGCCTTTCTTTTAAGGCTAGAATAAACTTTGTTATAGTTCGACCTGACAGGCTAACAGAATTTACTTAAAAATTCAAGAATTTTAAAGTATATTCTGGTGGGTTTTTTTGCATTTGATTCTTGTGTTTGTTCTAACCGGAGCTCTCTGAACTGCTTGCTCCATGTAGAGGCCCAGTCTGATTCAGCAGGATGCTGTCAATTTATGTGAATGTTGGGAACTTTGTGTCTTAGAGTTATGTGCTAAACTTGGTGAAAAGATGGAATTGCCCTCACTCCTCTTTGCAGCTTTCTTGCAACCCTTACATTCTAATTTCTCTAGCCCGGGAGGGGAGCCACACGCCCGCCAGCTGCTGGCAGCGAGAAAGAAGCCTGTGTCCGCCGCCAGCTTGCCGGCCCGGTGGCTCTCCACAGCCCCCGCACACCTCCGGGCTCCGTCGTTCAAGCCTCCCCCCGCCGTTATCCTCGCGTCCCCGCCCCTCAGCCTCGGCGTCCGATGGGTTTTTAAAGCCGGGGGAACGCGGCCCGGCCGGAGCAGCGCAGGCGCGACGGGACGGGAGGGGAGTCAGCGTGGCGGCCGGCCGGCCATGGAGGTGGGGGCGGCGGACTTCGAGCGGTGCCTGCCGAGCCTGCGGAGCCGCGTCCGCCGCGCCGCCTTCCTGGGTGAGCCGCCGCTGGGGAAAGGAAAGGCGGCCCCCCGGCCCTGAGCGGCCCCCGGCGCCCGCCCGCTGAGGCGCCCTTGCCCGGATAATGGCGGCGGTGTGTGCCGGCACGGCCAGGGCTGAGGCGCGGGGTTTTCAAACAGGCCGCGGAGGCTGCGGACGAGCCGAGCCCTCGCTCCGGTGCTGGCCTGGGGGCTCGGGAGGCGAGTGATGGGGGACGTGGACAGACAGACAGACATACCCCAAAGGGTAGGGTGAGGCAGGCCCAGTGGGTTTGACAGGGGTTATGGTGAGGAGAGGTCTTCCAGGGATACGCCTGCTTCGCATTTCAGACTGGATTTTGTGTTCTTTCCCCCTCGGCAGCCCTTGATATGGAGTTCACGGGCTTACATTTGACTTCCCCACAAAATGAGGAGCCCAGGTAAAGCTGCTGGACATGAGGCGTGAGGGAGAGCTGCTGCTGGAGCTCTGTGAGAACCACCTGGGCGTTGCCAACCTCCTTGTTTCCCACCCCTTTTCCCCCAATCCCAGTTTTGTCCATAGCCTGTTCGATTCCCCGGCGGAGCGGTACCTGAAGGCCAGGCAGAGCGTCCAGCGCTTCACTGTTGCTCAGCTCGGTGAGTGCTGGTCTGAGGCAGAAAAGCATCTTCCAGGGTCTTTCTTGGTGGTAACCGGCCTTTGGCCAGCTGGTGGGCCCTGCAGGTCGCTCTGGGCTTAATTCATTTTTTACAGAGACATTTGTTCGCTGTGCTAAGGTTTGTTTGCCCCCCCCCCCCGAAGTTTAATACTATCAACTTTTTAATATTTTGAATAATGTAAAGTCAGGTGGGCCATATACTTTTAACTGGTCTGAAAGTTGTTCATATTTAAAGATTGTAGGCAGAAATACAGGGCTTTTAGAGCAGAGGATGCAAGTGAGAAATAGGTGGCAGCAGCTCCTGTTTGAGGCTGTGTCATTTGATATAATGTGTATGGGGACCACCAGAGGAAAACGAGAATGCTAGTACTTCTGATATTCCTTAAAATAATAACACAAGAAAGGGCCTGTTTGGTGGAGGAGGCCTGTTGACAGTTAATAAATAGTTAGAGGTCAAGAAACCAGCTCCAAAACAGTTTAAAATACTGCTTAAAGCCTTAGGCTATGTAAGGTATTAATGTACTTTGTAGGGATTGATAGAAAAAGAATCTAAGTAGTAAAAACATGTTTCAGTCCTTTGTGGTGCCTAACTCCTCCCAAATGGTTTTGTAGTGTAGTTGGACCCGCAGACCTGTGTGTGAATAGTTGGAGGTTTTTGTCCCCAACTCAGTTCTTCCCACCCATTGCTCAGTCTATTTGCTATTTAATCACACTTGACTCCTTTTCCCACTTAGCTCTAAAAGCTTCTCCCTGTTCAGCTCTCAGGGAGCTGCAGAGTGGCCTGGCAGTTGCTCTTCAGATTTGCACTGTGGCATTAGGGAATGGAAAACACTCACTCCATCAGGGGATCCGCACATCCCTTCTCTGATTTTCACAGTATCTGGATGCCCAACTAAACATTGTCATTTCAATGGGCATTTCTCTGTCTTGCAGGGCTGGCAATATTCTCAAATGAAAATTCAAACAAGTAAGTAAAACCATTTTCTGTTACAGTGAAGAGAGTACAGTTGAGATTTTATGCAGAATTTTCTTGGGGGGCGTTATTTTTGTAATTATCTTCTTGAGAGATTTTTCTTTTCATTGTAGGTATGTGGTGCATTCATACAACTTTTTTCTCTTTCCCTCAACGTTGGGACTTTCGGATGTTGAATTCGCCCTCTCTGCATCTAGCATTCAGTTCCTGTCTCATTATGGCTTTGACTATAATAAGGTATGTAACCTCCCTGCCAGGAATCTAGAGCAGAGGAAGTCTGTGCAATTACAGCAGAAATTAGGATTAAGATCCCTAAATGCTACGTTTCTGGGGTAAACAGCATCTTGGTAAAGTATGAATGCGTTGTGTGGTTCATTGTCAACAGGAAGAGTGAGTGCTGGTTTTTGTGCACTGCTATGGAGGCAATAACATCTTTGTTAGCCTAAGAAGGATTTCCCCACCTCAAAAAAAAGAAAACCTATCTCTTAGGAGCTGACCCCAGTGGGAGTCTTCACTAGCCATGAAAGTGGGGGAAGTCTCTCTCTCTTTACCTGCATCTTACATATTGCCACGTTTCCCATAAAATTCAGACTGTCATCGCATAAGAGCACTCTTTGGCAGTTTTGGACAGGAAGCACCGTGATATCTTGACACTTGAAGTGTCTCATTAAAGGAAAGATAAAAGCAGAGCAAAAAAATTGATCAGCGTTGACAAAAATTGTTTTATTTCCTCTATACATAAACATATCTGCCTTTATGTAAGAATGCATCTTGGATTACCTACCATTTGTATTTTTGAAGAGGATATTCTGAGACTGAGGAACACCAGCATCTTCCAAGTATATGCCGGTTTTGGACCTGGCTAACCTGCTATTCTCTAATTTGCTGCAAGAAAGTTTGGCGGAGAGTAACCAACCCGGCATTTTTTCTCCCCCCTCAGTTCCTCAAAGATGGAATCCCATACATGAATGAGGTACAGGAGAAGATCCTTAGCCAGCGTCTCGTAGCAGGTAGCTCGAAAGTCAGCAGGTGAGCGCTATTCAGAGAGGTGGATCCTCAGCACTGACTGTATTGACAGCTCTTCTTCTCTCAGATCACATTTTGTAGAAATATTAAAGCCTCTTGGTCTGAGTGCCTCACCACAAGCTGTTCCAGCTTGCTGTGGTCTGTCTGAAGCAAGACAGAGATCGCAGGATGCAATCTGGAGAATTGGGTGAATGTTGGGAAGTGATGCTTTTGCAGGACCACAGCAAGGCACAAGGCTCCCTCTGTGAAGAGCTTTTTCTCACGCTCTGCCTCTTTCCCCTGATCCCGCTTTAGTGCCCTGGACAGGGATGTGCTGAAGAAGGCTATTGATGAAGTGACCTGTTGGATAGCTGCAGCAGAGGAAGAGGAGACTATGATTCTGCAGGATCTGAGTGGTATGAAACAGGATGCCTCCCTTAGGCACCTGTGGCCCTGAAAGGCTTCATCACTTCTACTGAACCTGTGGGGCTGCTACTGTCCTCTGCTGCCTGTTCTGTTAAACTGCTCTCCCGAGAGTGAAAGCATCTGTACCCATCCTGCCTTTACAACTCTTTGCCCCTGTCTATGCCTCAGTTCCTGTCAGGGATTCATCTCTGGGTTCTGCTTTTACGCTCCGTTGGGATGATGGGTCTTTCTGTAGTGGGAGTGGATGTCTGAGTGGAGCATGCTTTGTGGTAACTGACTTCCATTTTGTGCAGCTTCAGAGCAGCAGTTGCAGAATTTGTAGTTGCTCTGGATCAGGATAACTTTTGATTTAAGTCCTGGGTGATCTGTTTTTTGTGTTGTTCCCCTTGGAGAAGGGAAAGGCAGGTCTCCTTTTAGAGTTTCTTCCTTCTCGTATGGAGCAACAAGGAGCTCCGTGAAGACACATGTACATGGCAGTGGTGATAAACAGGTCACTTACCACCTGTGTTAGCTTTTGGGAGTGTTATAGCAGAGCAGAGGAATTTCTGTGCTATTTTGGAGGAGTTGAGAGGTAGGGAATTGTAGTAGAGAATAGTCTGTATGTTTCCTCACAGAAACCAAATCTTAATCTTTTAGGTCAGGGAATAAAATACAGAAAAGGTTAGGAAGGACAGAAAGCATTTAAGGCTTTGTCTGTTGATGCTGTTTCTGCAGAGTGTGAACTACAGGGGGTGGGGAGTGTGCTGTGTTAGGTATCTGCTATGTCAGCTGTAGGTAATATGATACTGATAGTTTAACAGGATCTGGCAATGGTGAGCACTTGTGACAAGTAAGACGTTTATTTAAGTAAGCAGTAAGACTGATTAAGGTGTCTTTTTGCATGCTGCTCAGAAGAGGACTGGGTTAGTTCCTTATCACCTGTGTGGGAAAATGCATAGGTACCTCTCATCTGTGCTTGGCTTCTGGGTGTGCTCCTCTGAAACCTTCCAAAACCACAGACAGTCTTTCAGAGTAGTAGCTTTCCTCCATGGTCTTTTCAGTTAGTCTTTTCCTTTCCTCTGTGTCCTCAGAAAAGCTTATTTGCCTGAAATTCTCACTGTGACCTTTTTGGGTTTTTTTAGTTTGGGTTTATTTGTGGTTTTTTTCCTGTCATCATGTATGGTAATGTACCAAGAGCATACATCCAGGAATACTTTTTGTACACTGGGAGAGAAGCATCTGGTCAGTCATTCTGTCTAGAAAAATGTGTTTTCCTTGGTAGGCTTATCTGCACTTCTGAAATCTTTACTACTCTTTTCTTCCCCTCCCTCCCCCAGGCTATCAGATTTTTGAAGTTCAGCTGGTTCTGAGAAAGGCTCTCCAAAATGTTTGGACACAGCCTCTTGGAGACAAGAAGGTGAGATGGAAATGTGAACCTTTTCGAAAGAGGATTTCTGTCTAGCCAGACAGGAGTGGCATTCTGGCAGGGACTCTGACATGTTCCTTGTACCTTTAATGATAGGGCCCAGAAGAGGACAAGACAATAAAGAAGGAATGTTCTGGGAAGTGTTGATTGTGGAATCCTAAGAAAAAGGATCCAGAAAACTGGTTAACTTTGGTTTCTGTTTGTCCTGTAGCCACAAAATACCTTGAGCTGGAAGTGCTTGTCCTTGGGACACTTCTGGAGGGACCTTTTCTGTATCTCCAGACTTTATCAGATCTCTCCTTCAATACCTCCACAAGAATGTACAGGTTTTAGCCTTTATTTGTGGCTTTGCTTTGTTGACTTTTGCAGTGTGGTTGCTTTGAAGGCTTCTAGTCTGTTATATGGCTTGCTGGTTTGCTGTTTTACATTTGGTGGAATATTTTCTGAATTAAACCTATGGTTGTGGACTTCTCAAAACGTGAATGTGATACCAGTCAGTTGCTTAGAAGTAGTTGGTGGTTTTTTCCCCCCCTTCTGTTCTGGTCTGATAACCAGTGTCATCAGAGTCACAGATGTACCCAGCTTTCTCACCTGAAGCACAGCCTTTGGAGACTCAGTTTGTGTGGCTGCTGTTTGTTTCTGGTTTTTGGTGCCATGAACTTAGCGTATTTGTGTCAAGTTAAATTGAATTATATTAATTTGTGCTCCAAAAAAGCTGTGGTACAAACTATGCTGTTAACAAGAGAAGCATTAATAAGACACCCTTAGAGCACGTCTCTTGTTACTGGAACACTGATCTCCACATGGAAGAGAAGTGAGACAGTCCTGAGGCCCCAGGGGATGTGCTGTTTCTCCATCCTTCATAGCCTAGAAGCTGAACTTGTCCTTGGCATTGCTGAACACCAGTAAGCAGTGTACATACAACTAGCATGGGAGGCTGAGGTACCCAATGACCATTTTTTCAGGTAATGGTGAAAAAAGTGAGTCCACAACACCGTCAGCTTCTGGAGAACTCTCCTAATGACTACTGCCGGAAGGAGCTCATTCTCCTGTCTGCCCGGGGCTTCACTAACCTCTTCCACACACTTGTTAAAGCCAAGAAGGTAAAATGCCTCATCCCTACTCTCAGTTTTGATCTCTTTTTGATTTGCTACCCTGGATGTAGAGGGATGATAAAAGATATAGTAGTCATTTGTATTAAATAACTCAGTGTTTAGTTGTCAGTAAAACTGAGATGAATTCTTATATTGCAGTCATGGTTAGAAAAAGAGAGAGGTAAACACTGTATCTTCTTATTGACCAGGTCCCACTCCCAACGCATGCTCAGAATTATGGATCCAAACACTAGATCTCCCTGTGTTACTTTTCTATTACTCGGGCAAACCAAGAGCAGCCAGGGGGGAGGATGACAGAACCCATTCTGTAACATGTTTCTTATGTCACTTGAGAAAATGCAAGAGTCTGCGATGTTGAAAATCCTTGTCACCATCTAAGAAAACTGCTCTTTTGGGCAAGTTATGCTTTTCAGCATTGACAGACCGGTTTATTGGACTGTGTGGACCATTGGTCTAATTACGTGTGGAAGTTCTTTGTTCTGTATGCACGTTATTGAATGAATTTCAGCTTCAGAAGACTATGGGTGATGTGCTGGTGAAGGCTATCCCTCCCGTTGTAAGTGAGCCTACAAATCTGATCGCTGGAAGATTGTACCAGTGTTCAGCTGAACTGAGTTCCACCTAGCTCCTTAGGTCCACTCAAACTAGAATGCTGTTGAAAAAATACCCTTCTCAGAGAGTTCACAAGTCTAATTTTCCTGAAGGCATAGTCCTCCTGTGAGCTGTGCAGCCTAGCTGACTTTCGGGTGAGCGTGTGTGGATGCTGTCTACTGGATTACGGCTGCTGAGCGTGCCTAAAATTGGTTATGTCTGAGCACTCTTCAAAAATATGCTCCAATGGGCTGTCATGTTTATATTCTTCCCTTAGCCCCTGGTAGGACACAACATGCTTATGGACCTTATGCATCTTCATGACAAGTTCTACAAGCCCCTTCCAGGTAATGCTGTACATACCTGCTGTCCTCAGGCTGCTGCCTTTGCCACGGGGATGGGACAGTAAGCACAGTGGTCATTTGTGGTCACCCCAGCCATCCACAGTGCTTAGCAAGCAGCGGGGCTAGTTGCCTCTTCTGAGGTCAAACTGCTGCAGCAGTGCATCGTTCCTCTGACTTCACGTCTCTTTCTTATTCATTTGAAATACTATTGGCTTTTCCTCATTTTTATGATGTCTTTCTTCACATGTGTTTTGTTTTCAGAAAGCTATGAGGAATTTAAAAGGAACATTCACAACCTGTTTCCTGTCCTCATAGACACCAAGACTGTAACAAAATCTGTCTGGAAGGTGAGATGTACAGGTCTTCTTGTTTGGAGTCAAAGCTTGTCTTTCACCCAGAAGAGAGGGTATCTTCCCTCAGTGCTCTGTGGTTACAGATCTGTGACCAATTCTCATTGTTGTCCTGAGACATTCTGATGTTTGATCTCATTTAATGAATCAGCAGTACCAGTAAATGAGCTCATGAGGTCTGTCTTGGTTGGGTTTTTAACATGTTTTTCTTTTATAGAAATGTTCATTTCCTCGAGTATCTAATCTTTTGGAGGTGTATGAGGTTTTGTGCAGGTAAGTGGCGGGCTATAAAGCCTTCAGCAATCCCTTGGGTTTTTTAGGAAAGGTACTTCAAGGTCAGTCACTTCGTATGTTCACACTGTCCCTCCTTCCAAATGTTTTTCAGCTGGTTTCTTGTCTTTCTAAATTCAAGAGCCCCTGATTTGCTCCTCTTTCTTATAAAGTAATTTATTAAATTATAAAGTCACTTCTCATATTGTACCACCATTACTTCATTGGTCACAAGTTTGGCTTGCAGGCAGCCTTACATACAACTTCAGAGTTGTATGTTGCTTATGTCGTGTTATGAAGTGGGTGAGTCTCAGTTCTTAGTGAAAATGAACCCTAATTTCAAATGCCAGCTCCCAAAAAGCGCTGCAGTGAGCCTAAAGCAGTAACCAAATACAGTGTTCAAATGGAGCACAAGTAGATGTCCTATCTCATGATGTTGTAGAAGAGTTCTCTTCTTTACGCTACTTCTGTGGATAAATTGTTTTAATGTCAATTTTGCTAAGAAAAGGAAAATTTCGCTTCTTTCCCCTCACCCCTGCTCCCAAGAAGGAGATGCAAAATTAGTGCTTATAAAAACAGTACTGGGATTCTGGGGTTTTTTGTTTGTTTTAGCGATTTCAGACTGCAGATTCTCATGGGTTTTTATATTTGTTCTTTTATTTCAGTCACTCCATGGGTATCTGTTTATTAATGTGTCTTCCAGAGTTCCCTGATCAAAGAAAAGCATCTAGCTGACCCCTTTCCTTGGAGTTTTCCATTGATTTTTAGTTCTGTTCAAATTTTTTGTATGCAGTTGGAGCAGAATTGCTGCTTAGAAGGTTTGATTGGGGGAGGAGACTGAGGAAGTATTTAGGAGTTTGTTTTCAGGAAGAAAACTAGTAGATACTACTCGGCTAAGTGTCTCTAGCTTTTTCATAGAATACTACCAGAGTTTATTTTAAAGTCTTCAGTAGCTTTTTCTGAAGTGAAGCCTCAGGTCATTAGAGAACGGTAACTTGTCTCTAACGTCATGAGGAAAGACAAAAATCTTACACATCCCCTTGTCATCCACAGCAACCTAAATCCCAAAGATTCAACGTGCCCAGTGATAACTCTTGCGAGTGACTGCTCAAGATACGGTATGTTGTTAAGCAAATCTTCACACTTGGAAAGGCTAAAAGGGTTTTGTTTTACTCTGTGGATGTCCACATGCAAAGCGTGAGTGAATGCCGGTGGGTCTGCTGAATTTGCACCAAGCTGCTGATACACCTTTTTGTGGAGACCCAACGCCTGGGCTCCCAAAACGTCATGTGTTCTGCATGTCCCTGGTAGCTGCCAAGGGTGATGCAGGGCAGGTTCACATCATGCTGCTAGCACAAATGGCATTTGCACTAAGTTGGGCTGAACTGAGCCTGACTTAGGGCTCTGAAGAGTTGGTAGCTCTTGGAAGGGGCAGGGGGAGGTGGGAAGCACTGGTCCTAAATGGAAAACATTAGGTCCCCATTTCTGGGACCTAATGGCAGGGAGGTCCCAGAAAGTAGCAGGAGCTTGGTGGCTTGTGGAGGTTTAGTGGTGCTGTGTGTGCAGGAGGCTGTATTCAGTACATGGTGTGATACTGGCTGCGAGGCAGACGTTTCCTGGCTTCTTGTGGCAGCTCACAGGGCCTCCTGTGTTTTGAATACCATCAATAATGTATACAACACCATTTGGTTTAGATCTTCATAAAAGTTAAATTTTTTTCATGTGCATCTTGCTAAGGTTTTCAGCTGTTTGTGTAACTACTGCCTTTTTGTTGGCATCATTTTAAAATGCACGGTAGAAGCATAGACTTCCTATGGGGTGTAAAGGCTTCAGGGTGAGGAAGGAAACAGAGCTGAGGGAAGAAAGTCCAAAACAGAACAGTGGATCCTTTGAATGTTAGGATTATACAGAGGTGCAGTTTCCACAGCATGCTAAAGATGTTTACTCCTTTCTGATTTTGTTGGACACTTACAGCTGAGAAGAAATCTCCTCACGAGGCAGGCTATGATGCATTTCTCTGTGGTTCAGGTAAAATGCCTCTTAAACATTTCTTCAGGGTTTGTGTTGTGATTTGGCAATTCCTTTCCTGATGCGAACAAATAGTAGTTTGTATGCGGTCTGTTCCTCTTAGTAACTTAGCTGCCCTGTAGTGAGTTTTTGCTTTCCATTTGGTTAGTTATGTTTCTTTAGCTTTGTTCTAATGCCACCTCATTATTCCTCCTTTCAGTTCTTCTGAAGTCAGCTCATTTGCTACTGTGCAGATCCACAGAGTGAGTGATGTTTAAATGTTTACTGCAAATTGCATTACACGGATGAGTCCTACGGAAAACAGTCGTCAGTTCGCTCTGGCTGACTCTCTGTTTTGCGGGCTGGTCTTCCTTTTGGATAAGAGAAAGTGTTACTGGAAATGTCATGGTTCTAATTAGATTTTTATTTTATAAATCTGAAAGTAGTAGTTTTATGTCAAAGCTGACATTTAAGAAATTAAACCAGGGGCCATGCGGTGGCTCAGAGGTTGGGAAATGGCATCATGACTCCTTTCGCCTTGAACAAGCCCTCTCAAGTTCAGTTCACTTGGGTAAGGGTCAGATAATTTTCCATTAGTTTCCATTTTTGAAATCTGTGATTCAGTGCCTTCAGTTAAGTTCCTAAGAGGCATCTGTTCAAATCCCTTCCCTTTGCTTGCAGCTTTTCAACTTCTATAGAAGATACCAAGATCTGAAATACTTATTTGGTCACTTGATAAAGAGCTTCTTCGGGAGCTCTGTGCTCCAGAGACGCTCTGCAGCACTGGAGAAACAAAACTTTGTTCCACTTTGTTTTCTAATGTAGTGATGCAGTGGAGGCTGATCCTTCTTTCTCTCAGTATCTCACTGTGTTAGCTGAGTACCCGAACAAAGTGAATCTCATCCGAGGTGGTGTTTCAAGCATTGTGAGTACAAATTGCAGGTCTGTGACCAGTTTGTGGGGTGTGTAGGTCAGTAGCCCAGTTGATGGCTTCATTAGATGAGAAAAATCCACCAGTGGCTGGGCCCACCTTGGCAGAAGTTGTCATCATCCAAATGACACAACTGGCCTTTCAAAATGGCAAATGAGTTGAATTTCTGCTTTGTGAAACACATTCATTTTGTTAATCCTGAAAGACGGCATTAGTCAGTTTATGTTGCTGTTTCTCTGGTGGTTTCTCCATGGCAATCGTGACAGTTTGCTTCTATGACTCATGTTTAGAAGAGTCTTGGGACAAAAGAAAAATAATTTTGTACCAATGGCTGTGTTGTACAACCTGTCTTATTTATTATTTATGTGTCACGTTTTGCATATTTTCTGATTATATTAGTAGTGCTTCTATAGTATTTCCAAACGTAGATATGTCTCAGTGTTGTACATCTTCCAGAATTTTTCTGGGGAAGACAGTCCTTGCGAACATCCTCCTGCCTTGATTGTCCACGTCCGAGGCTGGCCAGGGCTGAATGAAAGGCAGATTTACGAAGAGTTTAAACCTCTTTGTCGCTTTGATGTCAGACGGCTTTCAAAGAACCAGTTCATTCTGCTCTCCAACAAATTCGACGAGTAAGTGACCAGAAAGTCTTAATTTTTTGTCCCTTGATTTAGATTAGATAGTAGGAAGAAATTCTTTACTGTGAGAGTGATGAGGCACTGGAACAGGTTGCCCAGGGAAGCTGTGGATGCCCCATCCCTGGAAGTGTTCAAGGCCAGGCTGGATGGGGCTTTGAGCAACGTCGGCTAGAGGGAGGTGTCCCTGCCCATGGCAGGGGGAAGTTAGAACTAGATAATCTTTAAGGTCCCTTCCAACCCAAACCATTCTGTGATTCTTTGATCCGAGTGTTCATCCCCACATTCCCTCTGCTGTGACAACTCTTAAGTAAAGAGGTTCCTGTCCTGAGCTGTGGGACGCTGTAAGCAGCCTGCAAGCCCTGGCTGACAGCATCTGCTTTCATTTCAGTGTCAGGCTGGTCCTGCGAGATTATAAACATCACCCTCGTCTGCGGGTTTCCATCCATCGCCACTGGAGGCACTCTCCACGAGTTAACTGCCTGCTGCAGTGAGTTCTGGAAATCGCAGGAATGGGGAGGGGGAGAGGCTATTCCTCTCGGGGTGCCTGGCCCTGTCACAGCAGCAGCCTGCTCCTCTTCTGCAATGTTCTTCTGCTGGGTGGCTGCTTGTGAGTTTTCAGCCCTGGGCAACTGGACTTTATTCTTGATTAACTGGGTAATGTTACCCCATGGATAGCACAAAACTACCTATGTGCCGTCACAACAGATGGAGGGTTATGTTAATGAGCTGTAGTGCTCGCTCTAGTAAGTTTGAGGAGAGAG
>KZ506107.1:94482-158850 GCA_002844005.1 Limosa lapponica baueri
ACACTGTTAATGTGTTTCACTCCCAAAATGTGCAGCAAGAATTTTGTTTCTTGCTGATGTGGATCTCAACTCATATGTCATTGAGGCTTCAATTGTCTGTGTATTACAAAACAGGATCTGGACATCTGTTTTAAAATGCTTTTTTGAGTGAGAATGGAATGTTGGCAAGTTGAGGAAGCCTGTTCTCCCCAGGGAAATGTGAGACCTAGAGGCTTGTGTAGGTTTCGTTCCACTCTTCTTGTGGAAAGAGGAAGGGAGAGCAGAGCTGGGTGATGACCATGAGCAGTATCAAATATTTTGCTGTATACAAACCTTGAGTGTCTTGCTGCCTGACTGCTACTGTGTGGAAGAGGATTTGACAACAATCACGACTTGATTTTGCAGAGGCTGTTTGAACTGACTCTTGAGGGTTAAGCCAGAAACCCTGTTAAAGTAAGACACATTTTTAACTACCCTGCAATAAATTAAGAAATCAAGGGAGTGTGGTTAAGGTCAACATTGAATTTTGCTGGTTTATTGGTCAAATTGTCTAAGTCTTGTTCTTGGTAAGTCTGAGGCTTATTAGTGACACCTACCATGCTTCATTGTATGGCCTTTAGTTGCATTGGAGCTTCAGCACCATCGCACTGAGTTGAGATCATGCTAATGGATTATCAAGTCTCTTGTTTGTCAAAAAAGAAAAAAAAAATAATCACTCTTACTGAGAAAAGAGGGATCTCCTTAGTCTGCGTCTATGCAGGTGTAGATTTCAGTTATTTGGAAGCTAAACCGTATACCTGTCTTCAAGCAATCCAGCTGATAGGAGATTACAGGTATGCCAAAGCTGAGCGCAGCTGAAGGGCTTTGATTTGGGGAAAGAAGGACAATTTGCCAGCTGATAAAATTTTGCTAAGTTGTAAGATTTCTTCAAATATGGGCTTAATCAGCTCTCTGTTTCATTCTTTCAGAAAGAAGCTTTCACTGCAAACAATAGTTTTGCTTTTATATATCAGCTATACTCGAGGTACCAGCTATAGAGCTGGTTCTGTTTGTTGATCCCAGCTTTGACAGGGGCTGAAGCCATATGCTCTGTGACTCTGATCGGTCTGTATTCAAGGGAAACTTTGTGGCTAATGTTAACTGTGTGTCAGTGTGATGTGCCAGTGTTGGTGTTGAGACCCCAAAGGCCTCTCCTAGAAAAAGGTCTTCAGCTTCATTGATTGACCTTAGAAGTTTTCACGGTGTAAGGCAAATGCTTAGTTCTTGAATGTCAGTGAGGATGGAAATGATGTGGTACTTAGTTAACTTAGCGTGACACCTAGTGACTCATGAGCCATGCAGCTGAACTACTACTAAAATCACAAGTGGAAATATTACTGTTAACTGTTTGTTAACCTGAGTGGTGAAACATGCGTATTGTCCAGCTGCAATAGAAGGACAACATGACATGATAGCTGCTACCTAAATGCCCCCTTCTTCTGGACAACTGATTGGATGTCTTCCATGATTGCCTTTTTCCTTCCAAACAGCTGAAGAGATTGGGTCATCAATGGGTCAATTGGGCCAGTCAATGGGTAAAAGGTGTTGTGGATGGTGCCTTTGGTACTGATTTAGCACAACCATGTAATATGAAGTATCTGGTGCTAATTTTTGTGAGCTGTACTAGCTGATATTAGTGTGTTACTCTGTGGAAGGAATGCATCTCTAAAGTCATGAAGAAACGTGAGTGATCACTGGAGAGAGAGCTTGATGTTATGGAAAAGGTGGTTGCAGAACTGGTGCTCTGGAAGGAAGGTCATGGGAAGCTGATGGTGTGAGGGGATGGTTCATGAGACTGCCTGCTCTGCAAGCAGAGATAGGAGGAGTCATGTGCCACTGAAAGAGATTCTTGCTAAAACTTTTAGCAAGTTCTCAAACTAGTTTTAAGCGTGTGCGGGGAGGGGGGAAGGAGAGCATGCATGTTGGCCTGTAGTAAACAAGATGTACTGGCTTAACTTGATTTTTCTTGAATATCACTTTAACTGAGGAAGTTGGAGTCAGCTCGCGCAGCCTTTAGAGCAATGTGGCGTGTTCTCAGAGTTGGGAGAAAACTAACGCTTCTAGAGCATTGAGGGGATGCCAGTGTGGGTTAGCATCGAGCTTCTCTCCTGACTGCCGCCATTTCAGCTTTACCTGCAAGTTTGGTGGCTACGGTTGCTTTCTCTCTGCTACAGTTCAGTGCAACTGATAGTCATAAATGAAGTGGTCACAAATGGATCTCTTCCCAGTTCCTTTGCAGGACTGGATTGAAAAATAGTGATGGGGAACTTTTTGGAAAGATGCCAGATGGTGCCCATCACTAGGTGAAGCGCTGGCAGCTGGTAACAGCCTGGAGTATGGGTGCCTGGAATGGTGCTTCTGCAGAATGTTGCCTTGGCTGTATTTTTGAGGTTCTAGTACCCTCTTCCTGCCCAGTTCACTTACTTCTGCTCCTTTTTCTCTCAAGACTATATTACTTGGGTGTGGTGTAGTTTTGCTTGCCTTGAGTGAGGAGATAAGAGGCTGGGCAAAGTTCCAGCCAGTGTGTTTTTAAGATGAAACAACATCTGGCCTAGGTGCAAAGCTGCTGTCTACAATTATTACAAAGACTTGACTCGCTTTCTCCCTGGTGTAGACATCAACAAAAATGGAAAGGGGGAAGTCGGTGAATACTGGCATTTTACAGTGTTCTCTCTAGTTCAACCCAAACTCTTTGCAGAATTAAAGTCTACCTATCAAAAATGGATAGGGTGGAGCTGGCATGCTAGATCTAAAAAGGCTTGGTGCTTAATGTGGACCAAAACAGGTTTGAGCAGGAACACTTCAGTGGCCTGAGCTGGTGCTCATCATGACTTGAAATGTGCTCCCCCTTTCCCCTGCGTGTCAGGTGCTGTGGAGGAGAGGGACGCGCAGTGACACAGCCCTGTCCCCAACCTTCATGCAGGGTGCAAGCTGTGCTAAAGGGGGTGGCAGCTGCAGGGGGACACGCACTGCAGCAGGGGAATCTGTCTTGGGCAGTGCCAGTACAGTGGTTGTTCCAGGCACTAATGGGTTCTTCATTAAGTAGACTTAATGTAAGCAGAGCCACCAATGTGCACATGCAGCCCAGAAGGCCAACCACATCCTGGGCTGCATGAAAAGAAGCGTGGCCAGCAGGCCGAGGGAGGTGAATCTGCCCCCCTGCTCCGCTCTACCCCATCCGGAGTACTGCATCCAGCTCTGGGGTCCCAGTACAAGAAACACATGGACCTGTGGGAGGGAATCCAGAGGAGGGCCACAAAACCGGTCAGAGGGATGGAGCACCTCTCCTGTGAGGACAGGCTGAGAGAGTTGGGATTGTTCAGCCTGGAGAAGAGAAGGCTCCATGGAGACCTTATTGCGGCCTTGCAGTACCTAAAGGGGGCTTATAAGAAAGATCATAGAATCATACAAACGTTTTAGTAGGGCCTGCTGTAAATAGGACAAGAGGTAATGGTTTTAAACTAAAGGAGGATGGATTTAGACTAGATATGAAGAAGAATTTTTTTTACAGTGAGGGTGGTAAAACACTGGCCCAGGTTGCCCAGAGAGGTGGTAGATGCCCTATTTGTGGAAACATTCAAGGTCAGATTGGATGGGGCTCAGCAACCTGGTCTAGTGGAAGGTGTCCCGGCCCATGTCAGGGGGATTGGAATAGGTGACCCTTCCAACTCAATCCATTCTGTGATAGACTTTTCACTCATATTGTGCTGATGCTATTTGTATAAATGGCTTAAAGGCTAAAAAGCTGATAAATAGAAACTGGTGGGAGGAAGGACTGAATTGTGGTGCTTGGAACTAGTTGGTAACAGTTTTCTGGTGGAGCCACTTGCTTCTAAGGCAGTGACTAGTTTGTTGTGGCACCTGCTGTTGGGCTTCTTAACATTCCAAGTTTTTGCCAAAAACCTTTGAGAAAGCAGCAGTGTGATTAGAGACGTCAAACACTTTCTTAACTTGGATCTAGTCTTCCAAATTGCAAGAACTGTAAGGAAGATCTAGAGCTGACTCTGTTCAAAGGCTGTCTTCCAGTGGAATGGTGTGTCATGTGCTTTTCAGTGCTTGAAATTAGAACCTGTCTGTTGAGCTTCTGTGAAGGTGCTGTATTATGATAATCCCTGTTGGTTTGTTTTTTGTTTTTTTTAAATTCTAGGTGACATAGGCTTGCAAAAAGTTTCTAAAACTCTTCTGGAACTCAATACTACACATAGCTGCTTGCAGCAAGGTAGTCAGCATCAAATTCAAAGCAACATTAATTTCCTGTGTGGGAAAACGCTGGTAAGTCTAAATCACATGTTCTTATCTTCAATGGAAGTGGCAAGTACTTCTAACTTGCTTTTTAAGGAGACTTAGCTGTTCTCATGGATGTACTAATTACTGAGCTTCATAGCTTAAGGAAGAGCCAGTTATGTTTTAGTACCAAATTAAGGTTATTATCTACTGTGGCTTTCAAAATTCAGTCCCAGTAGAAAATAATTGCAGATCTGCAGCTTAGCTCTTCTGGGCCTTTAATGTTTTTACAGGGATTGCACTGTAGTATTTTAATAGTGCAATATGGAAGAATGAGTCAACACTGTACAGGGTGCTGTAACAATGAGAACTGTTGTTTAAATGCTGGCTGTGCCCAAGCTGTGGACCTAGCATGGCTGTTTAATAGAACAGCATTGAAGAAAATGACTGACCTCTGTTATGGGTCAGCATAGCTGACAACAGTAAGCGTTAGGTTTTGTCTGCCCATGCTTGAACTAACAGTGCTTTAGGTGCCCAGCTGGGATTCTGGGGGAGTAGTTGTTTGTGAGAATCTGCCTAAAGTGTGAATGGAGAACCCAGAAAGTTCCTAGGGAGCCTGTGTGTATGGAGTTCGTCTCCACATGCTTTTGGAGTTACACCTTCCACACACTTAACTGATACCACAGCTTAGTATATCTACAGACTGTGATCAGTTCACATGTCAATGTATCGGGGATAAGTACTTATTAGTGCCGCTGTTGGCACTCACAATACTGTTACACACCCCCTCCTGGAAACCTAGCCAATTCAAACAAAGTGCCAGCGCAGCACATATGAGAATGCTTCCTGTTCTATTTCAGCAGATGACTCTTTAAACTAAATTAAAAATTATTGCCCAACTCAAGCTATAACACCAGATCATAATGAGCTTCAAACTTCTGTTTAGTGTAGTTCTAACACCTGTTCTTCATGTGACCTAGTCAAAGGATTTTGTAACAGTGTCTGGAACAACTTGTTTCCAACACTTTTATGGCAGGGTTAAACGGGGAGGGAATCAGTTTAAATATGCTGGGGTGCTGCTGGCTGAGGTGACGGAGGGAGAACACAAAAATCTGATTGATGTCTTTCTCGAAGTAGAGACGTTCAGTTGACCATCCAGCCCTGAACTGTGGTAGATACCCCATCTTGAAATAGATACAAATGTGTATTAACGTAAGCCTATAAAAATAGATCAGAGGTATACTTTGTGTAGCAGAAGAGATTGCTAATCAGTCTTTTTAAGACAAAAGATGGGGAACTAGTAAACCATGTGTTGCCTTGCTGTTCATCTACGTTTATACATTTCTACTGGTGTTCTCCTTTCTAGTAACTAGATGTGACTGGTGCTTCTGCCAATATCTATTGGCACAGTGAGCGCTTCTAAAAGATGTAGTGCAATTAGTGAATATGAGGACTGGCACATGTTAATTTGAGAATTGGTGCATATGCAAACTGAGAAGGATTTGGCACCCTGTATCTTCCTGAGTTTACCAACAAAGCTGTTAAATAGCAAACTTGCTGTTAACAAGTGCTATTAAGAAACTGTGTGCCCTTGCACTGTGACATGCTGCATTCTGTTTTTCTTAATCTCTTGAATGAATTTGTTGCTGTCTAAAGATGTAAAATAAAAATGAAGTCTGTTTTTCAAAGAATTATTTTTTCTTCATTAAATAGGGTACCCCTGAATTTGTAACATCAACAGAATGTGTGCACTATTTTGAATGGAGGACCTTTGTGGCTTGCAAGAAAAACTTGTTTAAACCTGTGAAAGAGGTAATCTATGTACTGTCCATGCAGAAGTTACTCTTCATACATCTGGCAGTTTTACTCTAACCACCTGCCCCCACGCTAAACGAATCCCAGCAACCTCCATAGACCTAACATTTACACAGGCATATAAAGCATCTGTGGAAGTGGGTGGAGGTGAGAGTTTTAAGTAACTCTTCAAAAAATTTTTTGTCATCTGGATGGTTGTTTATAGTAAAACTCTTCTAAAAGCTAGAGCAGAACAGTCTAACTTTTGATGCCCTATTTTAGTCAGCATGTCTAGCTTTAAGTATTTGAGCTTCCAGAAGTAAAAACCTTTTCCACATGTTAACTTGGCTTTATATATGCGTGTTCTTAACTTCCCCCTACTTGTGTAGCATGGATTGCATGTAATTTTTTTATTGTTCTTCTAGGTCCCTTGCTACGTGTTTGATGAAGACTTGAAGAAACATGACTTGAATCCTCTCATCCAAGTTTCAGGACACTACTTGGTGGATGATTCTGATGATGATTCCTTGTTCATAAACATCTGCAGGGACTTAGGTATGAACTCCTGTTTGTGTCATCTGTGGTGTATAAATTTCTAGTAGTGTGGTTCTTTTCCAGTGACTCAGTTGAGGTTGTGCTATGACCAAAGATCAGTATTTTAGAAGTATTGTTCTATGCTGCTTTTGATGACTTGAAGGCTGCTTTCTGTGAAGCCAACTCTTACTCTCCAACTATTGAGGTGTTTAGAGATATGCCCTTTCTGGATGGGCAAGTGCTGTTAGAAAAGTTGACTTAAATCGGACTGAGTGGAAGAGCTCAGCTTGTCTCCTAGCTGCTTCTGTTTGCTGCCAAATAGGATTGAGATGGTTCATAGCACTTCATATGCTCTAGATTTATTACTTTGGGCTCTACTTCATGCTGTTGCTTAGTTCTGAGTGAATGTCCTGACGTGCATCTAAAATAGTGTTTAGGTGCTTGGGTAGGTCATGATGCATGGCTAGCACTTTCATCTCAGTTGGGAGCTATATACATAAGGAATTAAACCAGCAAAATCACTCATTTGAAACTTGCTGAAAAGGCTAGTTTAGCTGTATGCTCCCGCTGTGGTTTTTTTACTCTACAGTTAAATATGTATTTTGTGCCCCTGTTAAGGGTTTTAATACTTGTAGTTTTAGTGGCAGCTCTGTTCTTTAAATGGGATTTAAACACCCCATTAGTCTGAAACATTTTGCTGACGGCTATGAATAAGTTGGTTTATAAGAAACAAAGGAGGGGGAAAAGCCTTCCCCTGTGAGGAGAGGTTACCTGTTACTTGGTATGATTTTGATGTTGTGGAAAAAAAATAAATCCTTGGCACACTTCTAGAAGTTCTCAAAGCCCCGTGCATTCAGCAGGTGTACTAGCAACTGGAAACTAGATGCAGCTACTTTGGCAGGAAGGGTGAATTTCCTGTCCAAAAACAGGGTAGCATGAACTTCCCCCTATATCACAGGCACTTCAGGTTTTGCCTTGCCAGTTTGACATTTTAATGTAATGTGTTTTAAAGGTATTTTTAGAAAAGGGTAAAGCAATGAATGGTAAGTGAGCCCACAGATAAAATAGTAAGATAGTTTGTGAGCCCTGCTCTACTAGAAGTGAGTCCTATGTTCTGTTTTCTGTAACAGGCACTTCAAGTGGAGAGACCATAAGCTGCCCAGCTGGCAGTGCTGCTTGCTTGTTACACGAAGGTCGGGCATATGATGTTGGCCGTCCGCAGGAACAGCTGAAACTTCATGACAAAGACAGGTATGTCATTTTTGTGATGATACTTCTGTGAACACTTCTCGGTTGTCTGGGCTGGAAAAAGTAGTCTTGGTAACAGGTGAATCTTCTAAAACTTCACGTGGATACCATTTCAATTTTGAAGGACTGGCAGAAAAATTTTCTTAAAATATTGGCAGGGCAGAGTCTTTCAGGCATCCTGTTGTACTGTCATAACAGATCAAACTTTCTTCACCAGCAACAACAAAAAAACACACCAAAAAGCCACTCAACCTGGTGTGGCCCAGAGGACTGACTTAACGTGTTAATCTTTCTGAGCTTCAGGTCATCTGAGCCTGTTTATCTTGTCTGTAGGGTCAGTAGTACCCTGTTGACTCCTGCACTACTCCTTTAACTCAGATGCAAGCTGAAGAAACCAAGTGGAATAAACCAGGTTAATAACAGGGCTATTTCAGTGACAGGGTTGTGGGTTTTCTTTTGGTTTACAAATGAAATTGGTTGTTGCAGGATTCTTCCCCAGCATGAAACAAGTGGCTGAGGTGTTCTGTACCAAGGCAGAAGCTTGCATCTGAGGAAGCACAAGCTTGTTCTTGTATTAAAGTGCAACTAGCACACTATAAAAAGTGCTTGGTGATAAAGCTTTATCTTATTCCTGCTAGGATTGAAGAGCTCTTCATTGCTTCAGGAAAATTCATTGTGTGTGCTCAATCAGACTAGGGTGGCCTGGGAAGAGAGTAAGGTGATTGTAGTTCTGTCCAGGCCAGTTAGAGGTGTGGCTCACCTGAAGCCAGGCTGTCACCCTTCCGAGAGCTGTTGTCTTCTGCCTGTTAGATTGTATAGAACAGTAACGCTTAGTTGGGAAGTTGTGCTGGTCTCCTTGTTTTCTCGTCCAAGTCATCTTTCCATTTGTCTCTCCCTGTCAGATAGTGACTGTGTTTGTCTCCTATTCCTGCCTTGTCTGATCTGCCCTACTCACCTTGCTTCTGTCAGTTTGCTCATGAGTTCATCTTGCTTTTAGTTCTGGGGGTGGAATGGAAAGGGATTATATATATGGAGATAGTGAAGTATAGGAATGTGGTAAAACATGAGTGGTTATTACTTCCAAAAGTTGCAAGGGTGTCTGTCACATCTGCTCTCCAGCAGTTTGAGAGCAAACTAGAGTGTTCTTGTGACTGTCGGCCAAGTTCCTGCTACAATATGGGTTACAAGGCAATGAGCAGAGTCTTAACTGAAGTGCAAGTGGATGCTGTATTAAGTAATTTTGCTGGGACTGTCTTAATCTTTATTTTGGTCAACTGTAAGATTAGAGACCTCCATAACAGTATCTTTCAGGAGCAGGGCTACTTTGGTATAGCCTGCCCGGGTATCTAGCAAAGGGCAGATGTTCTTTCAAAAATATCCTTCTTCTGTACAGTGTATAGTATCTTAACTACATTTTTGGTTTGCCATTTTCTGTTTCTAGGCTGGTATTGACTTATGAGAGAATTTACGGTGATGAAGAAAAGCCAGACTTCTGCCTAGGCCATAACCCAGCAGTGACGATCACTTTTGTGTGCCCATCAAAGAGGGGAGAAGAGGTAACTTTGCTGTTCTAGTTTATGTTAAACAGTTAGTCTTTAACTTTTGTGTGCATTGTCTTTCATTTTTATTGAAGACTGAAGGGAACAGATATCCTCCTGGCTTGCAGCTTATGAGGAGTGTAGGAATAAATTCTAGAAGACTTTTTGAAGAGTATAAAAGATAAACAAGAACTTAAATAAAATTTTCCTGGCATGTGTTACTTCTTGTTTTTGTGAATTTGTTTGTCCTTTCCTGGGATCAAAACTTTCCTCTGAGAATAGGACAGAGTTAGTACAGTGTTAATTCTTGGCTCAGAGCTCTGCTTGCCGATGAGCACTCTTCCATCATCAGTTAGGCTTGGCATGCTCACAACTGTTGTCTGTAACTTGTTTCTCTATTAACCTGGCTTTCCTCAGGGGAAAAAAAAAGCTAGCAAGCTTCACTGTATGACAAAAGTCTATAATTTACTAAGCAGGCTTATGAACTCCTATTACCTTAAAGTAAAATCTGTAGTGTTAAGCAGCAGCTTAGGTTTTGCAGGACACAGTTTTAGTGTAGCTTCAGTGCAGTATGATGATCACTTTGATGTGGTGCCAGCCACCCATACTTCTTAAAATGGGCTAGAGTGGCTATTGCTAATCCTCTGCCATTTCATATCATGATGATTTTTGTTGCAGGTTAGTGAAGGAGGAGCTCTCATCTGGCTAACTTTTCGTTTAATGTTTTGTCTCTTGGCTGACCTAGATAGGTACCATGCTTCGTCCTCATCACTGAGAAACAAACCATAGGCCTTTCTCTATTGTCACTTTGTAATACCTCACTACAGCTGTGCACACATCTAGTATGAATAGTATTGCTAATGTTACTTGTGCCTGTAATTTACCTGATACTTTGCCTGTGTATCTGCCTGTTTTAGTAGGTGGCAGAAATGCATACGTATGAAACATGGTGAGCTTTTAAATGTTCACTTTAAAGTGAGGAAAAGCAAGACTACCCCTTTTCCCAGAGGTGCAAAAATATTTCACTACAGAAAATGCACCTGATGGAAGTGTTGGCTAAAGAATTCTCAAACATCTTTCAGTCTTGATTTGGACTGAGGGAATCAAAGTTGCTAAAACACCAGTGTCTTAAGAGGCTGCTTTGCCTTTGGAGAACACTTGATCTCTGCTCCCTTCTTTGAGGACTCCTCTGAGGCAAACACAATCTAAGCTGTGCTTAGCAATTTGGGCTCACATATCTCTGTTTTTGCCAGGATCTTAAAGAAAAGTGCTTTTTCATGTACTGTTACTGCTGCTGACCTTCTGCTAATGCCTGATACTTTACCTCTGTTTAGACTTCTAGTTTGCCACATCATTAATAAGAGCTGTTTTACTTTCTTCTCAACACCTATTTCTGAGAGGCCAGAAACAGTGTTTGCAGCTGTTAAGCAATTTACAGGTGAAGTGAATCCTTAGACTTTAGACCTTAAATGAGTGTGATACTGTTGCTTTAAAGATTGTATTTCAAATAAGTCTCTGTAATTTAAACTCTGTTCACTTCTGTATTAGAGTGCAGGTCCCAAACTCACGGCAAAAACAAATTGCCGGTATGAAATTGAGTGGGTTACTGAGTATGCCTGTCACAGGGATTACCTGGAGAGTAAGAACTGTCTGCTGACTAATGAGCAACATGATATCTCCATTGATTTAAGACCACTTACTCAACATGCAGGTAAGCTCACTATTTTTCTTTTGTGGTGTGACTAGCCGGTTTTCCAGTTCCATGTTTGGAGACAGGAAAAATGTCCTTTATAGATATTTGGGGTTTTGCATCAGTTCTGCTGTGTTTTAGATCATTTTTCTTTTTCTAATTCATTCAGGTTATGTCACACCATATTTTGCCAAAGATGACAAAGAGGAGTATTACTATTACTTAAATGTATGTGGGAAAACCGCTGCAGGTGACTGCAAGGACAGCACAGGATACACTTCATCTTGCCAAGTAAAACCTTCAAATAACCAGCAAAAAGTGGCAGGAAGATTTCAGAACCAAACTCTAAGGTGTGTAAAGGCTCTTTAGCCCTGTTAACTTGTCTGAATGCATGATCTCTGTTTCCTAATTTGATGCTCTTATTTGTCATGTAAGCAATATTTGATACAAAATGCAAGTGTGTTTGCTCAGTTTTGTATAGAAAAAGATTAACAGTATAGCAGGATAGCATTAGCAACAAAGGAGCCGATGGGGTTGGTAGAGGCTATTGTCTAGATAGGGAAGAAACTTTCATCAGCTTTGTTGCTAATGTTGCAGTTTGTGCTGTGTCACCTCTTGCCCTCCTTGAGTTTTGCATGTTAAGTGGCATCAGGATTGGATGTTTTAGAAGCGGTCTTCAACAAGAGGCCATCTCTGCTTCCTTTGCAACAGCATGCACTAATCATACCCAAGACTACTGAAGTCCAGGATTTTGTGATTTTTTTTTTTTTAATTTTATTTTAAGACCTTCAGGGTACCCAAGCTGAATACTGGGACAATAGTTTGCATGAGATTGCAAAGCAGAGATTATTCACCTAGATATGGTCTTCCACTCTGTCTGTAAGCATGTGATAGACTTGTTGGAGCGATCTTTCAGGAAGTATGACTTCTTTGACTGGCAAAACTAGCCATGCAATAAACTAATGGGAACAGATATTCTACCCTTGGATTAAAGGAGGCTGAGGGGCAACCTCGTGGCTCTCTACAGCTTCCTGAGGAGAAGTGGAGAGGGAGGTGCTGAGCTCTTCTCCCTGGTATCCAGTGTTAGGATGTGTGGGAATGGTGCAAAGCTGCACTGGGTGGGGTTTAGACTGGACATTAGGGAGCATTTCTTTACTGAAAGGGTGGTCAAGCACTGGAACAGGCTTCCTAGAGAAGTGGTTGATGCCCCAAGCCTGTCAGTGTTTAAGAGGCAGTTGGACCGTGCCCTTAAATAACATGCTTTAACTTTTGATCAGCCCTGAATTGGTCAGGCAGTTGGACTAGATGGTGTAGTCCCTTCCAACTGAAATAGAATATCTGTGCTTTCAGTTAGAATAGACTATTCTATTCAAGGCTGGAGTAGCTTCAGAACATTCCTTAAACTTCATACAAATTCATGAAAAGTAACCAGAAAAATCAGCAGATGCAAGCCTTTGTTGCAGTAGAAATGTCAGTATTAATGTTGAAAAAGCATTTGGTTTCCCTTTGAGTGAGGCAATTACTAAATAACAAGAGTGTGGCTTTTGTTATGTGAAGAACACCGTGTGACTGTCTGATCCCATGTTTCTATCTAAAACTGACTTTTTTTTACTCAGATATTCTGATGGGGATCTCACTTTAATTTATCCAAATGGGGATGCGTGTAGTTCCGGCTTTCAGAGAATGACTGTCATAAACTTCGAGTGCAACGAAACAGCAGGTGAGTTTAACAAGCTGTGATGACTCGGCTCAGGGTTTGACTTCTGTGCTTGCTAGCAGACCTTATGTTTGAAGGAGTGCATGCTTTGAGCCACAGCTAACACAAGGAATAGATATTGGTAGAGTAAGCACTAATTTTTATGGCTGGCAGGATTGTTTTGTGTGGTGTTGTAGCACTGCGGTTCTAAATTTGCACTGATGATCAAGAATATTTAGGTATAAAAGAGCCTTGTTTCTTAACCAACAGTAAAAAAAAACCAAAACACCAAAAAACCCAACCCAAACCACAAATGCAAGTCCTGTGCAGCAAAAGGATTTTTATCTTCCTTGCTTATTGCTAGTCCTCAAGTTTTCTTGCTTTTCTCCCCTTCCTCCACTGGAAACCTAACATCTGTTTATCCATCTTCAATGTTAAGGCAATGATGGCAGAGGAACCCCTGTGTTTACTGGTGAAGTGGACTGCACGTATTTTTTTACTTGGGATACAATATATGCATGTGTTAAAGAGAAAGAAGATCTCCTTTGCAGAGTTGCTGATAAGAAGAAGCACTATGACTTGTCACCTCTGATCCGAAGCTCAGGTATGGCAATGAAAACTAGCTTTCAATTCCTTCTGTCCTGAGTTCATGTGCAGTTTTTTAGCTGACCATTAGTTGGCTTTTACTTTTCTTAGTGAGTTTCTTGGGTACTGGTGTTCACTTCCCTCATCCCAAAAGGAGTGAGTGCCTTATGAAAGTAGCCATATCTGTGACTGCCTTGGTTGCTGTCATCCAACGTGGTTTTAAGTGTGGGTCCATTTTTATGATAGAAGGCATTTTTGGCATGGAGAGGCTAGAACGATTAAGCAAGGTGTCTTGTTCATAACGACCTTCTGTATTTCAGAGCTAGCCCAGAACTGGGAAGCTGTGGACAGCAGCTTTTTGGAGGTAGGGAGGAAGCATTATTACATCAATGTCTGCCATAAAGTGCTGAAGAGAGGAGGAGCTTCCAGCTGCCCAGATGATGCTGCTATTTGCTCTGTAGGTGAGTCTTTTCAGTTGTTTCTTTTTTTTTTTTTTAAAAAAAAAAGCTCTGAAGGTTGGCACTTCCTCTGCAAATGGAGTTGGCTGCCCCAAGTGCCTTCAGTTATTGGAGGAATAAAATGTTCAGAGCACATTTCTGTTGTGCTCCCAAAGACCCTAGAAGAAATGAAGCAAGTAGCCTTTTCTAACTAAAGAATGGTATTACTCTCCTCCAGGATTTATAGCATGGTTTTGGTGAGATTAAAACCAAACTCCTAAACGTGTGCTTTCTTAAGACTTTTCATTTGGCTAGTTAATATTCTCTTAATAGGGTAAACTTCAATTTTTTTCCAGGGAAACAAAAGTGATGTATTTACTGTCTTTACAGATAAACAAAACAATAGTAAGAATCTTGGAACATTTGTATCTTCTCCTAAAAAGGTTGGAGAAAATATTCAACTTACCTATTCCGATGGAGACAGCTGTGGTGTTAACAAAAAAATCAAAACCGTCATCACTCTAATATGCAGACCAGGTGAGAATATCCACACCCTGTTCTCTGATCCAGTTAAAAACTGGAGGTCATTTAATGTGCCCAGGCATGAGTGCTAAATATTAGCATGTGCCTTTTGTCTTTTATTTTCTTCTATGCAAAAGCTGAAACATTGTGATTTATTTACTAGGATGATAGCAATGTAATTACAGGTATTTATCTCTTCTTGCCTTTTATACAAGTACTCTTTAAACGCCCTTGAGTAAGTCTCTTGAACTAAGATTATCTCAAACGTGGTGGAAGTATGTTTAAGTGTTTAAAGCTCCACAAATACCTGGAAGCCATACAAAGCACTTTCTATCCCTAGATTTTCTTGATGGGAAAGACTGGTTCTGAATGGAGATCAAATACTTTTAACCTTCTTTTCCAATGAGTATGTTTTGTGTCTAGACTGCTTGCAGTTTACGAAAAGCAGAAGCATTTGCAGTTGTTCGTGTTGTTCATCTCCATATAATAGCCCACTAGTTAACCATCTCCCAGGGAAATACAAAACCTGTATTCCTCTGCCTCAGCCTGAGGAAGCTAAATCCTCCAAGTGTGCTGGCTGTTAGGTTGTGCACTACTTCCTATTAAAGCTGCTGATCTCTAGCAAAACACCAGGTTTGTGTATCAAAGCAAACTTTTTTTTATGAGGGGTGATAGTACTCAGAAACAGACTGAGCAGTGCACCTTCCCCTCTGGGCTAAACTTTTATTCTGAGGAGGATGCAAAGAATTTGTGCAAGGAATTTTTTATTCTATTTAGTCCTCATTTTCAGAGGAGAGGTACTATAACAGTTAATCTTGGACTGCTGTTGGGGAGGAGTGTGAGTTCCTAGATTTAAATTCATAGGTCCTTTTGGCAGCCTGACTGCCTATGTGTAACACCTTGCTCTTGTGCTACCAGGTGATCTAGAAAGTGCTCCAATCTTGATGTCTGAGGGTGCATGTTCATATGCGTTTGATTGGTATACTGCTGCTGCCTGTGTCATGTCTAAAACTGAAGGAGATCACTGTCAAGTCTCTGATCCTCAGGCAGGTATGTATTTATGTTCAGCAAATTGAAAGGTCGTGGGGGACAGAACTTGTGTCACAACACTGAGTCTTTTTGATGCACAAGAACAAAGCAAGTTCAACCTAAGTCTAAGCACCCACAACATTTGAGCACAGCAATTTTAAGCATGTGTGTATGGAAGATCAGAACAGCACAACCTCAATATTCCCCTGATGTGTGTGGAGGAAAATAGGTGTAATGTGCATTTTACTATGGTGAATATCTCTGCATAAGAAAACATGCTTTTAGTGTGTCCATATTTGTTTCTGGAACAGTAATTACATGGAAGGAGACTTATTCAGGGGGAAATGAACTAGCTGTGTGACTGGTAGAATCAAACCTGTGAGAGATGGCAGGCAAAAATGAAACTGATAAAGTTTATTCCTTCCTGATTAGGCTTCTCTTTTGATTTATCACCTCTGGCCAAGAAAAATGGGTACTATGTAGTTAATACTACTGAATACTTGTTTTACATAAACATCTGTGGCAGTGTGCCGGATGAGTTGTGTCACACAAAATCAGCAGCGTGCCAAGTCACACAAAGGTGAGTAACTAATTCTGTTGTCTGTAATAGACGATCTCGTTTCACGATGTGTTGTCTGTGTGTAACAGTGAACAATTTGCATGTAAAATAATTGCTGTAATAGATTGCCTATAATAGATTCAGGTAATTTGCATGTAAAAATATTATGTGGTAGTGCAGTAATTATGTTGCCAGCTGTTTCAAGCAAAGTGCACACACACATGTAATCCTGCTTGAGCTAACTTTTGAGAGTGAACGAGCGTGTCCATTGCTCCCCCTTACGTTTCCCTTAGGGACTGTAAGCTGTCGGTTAACTGCTGTAGCCGTATTAAGCCAACCCACGATTTGCATTCAGGGTGAGCTGGATTCCAAGAGCTGGCCTAAAGAAGCACTCGTGCTGGGATGACTAGTGGCTGCCTTATGTAGAGTTGGAGCCCAGTGCTTGGGTGTTGCACTGTTTCCATTATGAAGTGCTGCGCAGGCACGGTCCCAGTGTGTGCTACTACTCTAACCGGGATCTTCTACAAGCTATGTCTGAGACAGTATTTGCATGCTTCAGGTACCAGGTCAGCCTGTGGCCAGAGATGTGGTACAGTGCAAATGCATGCAGCTGCACTTGAGTTGGCTCTATTTGAGTTACTCTCCAGCCAAAGGCAGTTCACTGCAGACCCTAAAAACATTCCTAAGGGGAAGGTGGTCAGGCTAGGTCTGATAGAGAGCCAGTGTTAAGTCGGAGCAAAGAAACTCCCCTGAACCAAAGCTGGTCCCAAGCTAAGAGCATGTAAAGGCAGTTTTCTTCCCTGAGTGAGAAGACCTGCTGTTGTGCAGTGCTAAGTCTTCTCTTAGCCATGTGTACTTGCATGGAACCAGTTTAAGCCCAGCATTAGGGTGTCTGCAGTTTAATTCTATTCTGGAGAATGGGAACTCGATATTTCTTTCACTCGTCTGCAGAAGGGAATGTTAAAGTTTTCCAGATATCTAAGCAAGGTACAACTTCCTTTCCAAAGCAGAATACCTGTGCTTGCTTTAAGTTTCCTCTTGGCAGCATTCTGTTCAGCCTTGCTCACTTATATCTAGTCAACCTTACTTAATTCTTTTGTCTTATTATGGTGTCTTCTATAAACTTATCTGTTTGCTTACTAATTGTAAGACTTCTCTTAAAGAGAGAATTAATTTTGCATTCTGTTCAGTATCAAAGCCCGCTTTTTCTTTTCTAGTAAGGATCAGTCTTGGAGTCTTGGACTGCCCAGTTCCAAACTTTCGTATTATGATGGCCTGATTCAGTTGACCTACAAAAACGGTACAGCATACAATAATGAGAAGAAAACACAGCGATCTACCCTTATAACTTTCCTGTGTGACCGTCAGGCTGGAATAGGTCAGCCTGAATATCAGGTAAGAAGTTCTGTAAGAAGAAGGGAAGGATCTCCATCCCAAAATTCTGACAATAATTGCTGCTAGGGCAACACAGGCACAGATTCATGGAGGGAAGTATCCAGTATCTATAAAGCAGACTAAGGGAAATAGTTATTTCTCTTGGTATATCTGCCTCTTGTTGCAGCTACAAAGCTTGTCTTCACCACTGAACAGTAAGCTTTTCACATGGATCCAGGTTCTTACTTCACTCTAATCTCTGGGCTGTGTAACTACTAGTGCTTTTGATCATCTTGTATTTCTAGCTGAATAAAACAAACTGACTGAGAAGTAGCAAGGGGTAGGACTGTGTGTCCTGTAACACAGCAGACAGCAGTTACATTGCTCTAGTTCCTCTGGTTCGGTTATTTTTGGAAAGACTATTTTTGGTGACATAGTGAATGACAAGGTCTACAACGAAACAGACCTATACAAACCAGTCTGAGAAGGTATATCCCAACATCAAGGGGAAATAACAGGCTTAAAGTATAAAGGAGTAGCTGTGAGTCACAAAGCATTCTGTGTGGAAAGCCTCACTGACCTGTTCCATTGTTTTTTAGATAGAAGATGGCTATACCTACAACTTCAGGTGGTACACTGAATATGCTTGTCCTGAAATACCACTGGAATGTGTTGTGACTGATCCCAACACCATGGACCAATATGACTTGTCAAGGTAGGAAAGTAACATTATAACTTGGCTGTTCTAGTTTAGTGTTCTGGCTGGTAGCTTAGCTTTCCTGTGCAGACAGCACTAGAAGCTACATCTGTTGTGACAATCTTAACTGCATGTGTCTTGAAATGAAGACGGTATTTCCCTCTGGTATATTGACTTGCCTCCTAAGATGTAAGTTGACTTTTTGGGATGGTTTTGCTTGATAAAATCTTACTACTTTGTCAGCTGTGCTCTGCTTCCTAGAAGTATTCTTTTTAATTGTAACACTTAAAAATATGAGGGAGAAAAGTTATTCTGAAATGCCTTATGGTTGTTCTGTTTCTTGAGACTGACAGAGAAAGCTAGAGAAAATCTGTGAAGAATGTGTGTTCTTAGTGTAGAACTTTCTCTTCCTGCTCAGCTTAGCAAAATCTGAGAAGAGAGGTGAAAACTGGTATGCAATGGGTAATTCAAGACCAGATGAACGCAAGAAGTACTACATAAATGTCTGTCGACCGCTGATTGCTGTCCCAGGATGTGACCGGCGAGCATCTGTCTGTCAGATGGAATATCAGCATGATCATGTGAGTAACCCTTCCATCCCAGCTCAGAGCTGGTTTACCAAGTGAGTGAGATTAAGGGATATGCAAGATAAGCACATGAATTCTGGCTTCTTCATGCAAAATCCAGTGGTATTCTGTGTATCTGTAATGTTGGCATAATCAGTGCAGAATGGTAGGCCTCCTGTCCACCTTTTCAAAGACTAAGGCTTTAATTTTTATGAGTGTACCAGTGTTGCCTTTGACATGCATGATTCTTTGCCCTGTGTTGCAGAGGCAGACAAACTGCATCTCTTCTGTGTAAGCTGCTGCGGTCGCAGAGACTGCTAGCATTGCCTTAGGAACCGTCTCCCCTGCTGGATATTCTGTCTTGCTTCTGGCTTGTTTTAGATTGAACTATGGAAGAAATGTGTTTAAAGGTTCTTTGCCACCCTCCTCTGAGCTCTCTTTGGCTTTGAGGAGTAGGTAAGGCAGAAGTTGCCAAGCAAGGAATTAAAAAAAAAAAACAAACAACAACATGATGGTGGTCATGGACTTTCTACTTCTGTATTGCCCAGAAGTGCAACAATTTATCATGGGACTGTTTGTGCTGGCAGGCTGGATGGACGCTTTGCCGAAGGCCTCACTTCAGTACTACTCAAAGCTGTAGGGAAAATTGAGCTAGAGGCTCACCAACCTGTCAGAATTCCCTCTGTAAAATGGAGAGAACAGCTCCTCTCCATATTGAAGAGGATGTCTGAGTGACTGAATGTGTACATCGCCATCGTGGCACTTGAACTAGTAATATTTAGCTCCCTGTGCCTGCATTAGTCCTTGTTGTGAAAGGCTATTTACTTTACGTGTGGAGACACATTAGGGCTTTGTTACTTCATTGCTGAAGACATTGGAGTAAAAAGTGAGCACATTGGGTCAGCTTCAATGCAGAGGTCTTTTTTTTTTTAAAAAAAAAAAAAGAGGGGGGCAAAAAAACCCCAGAAGCCTTTGTGGACAGAGCTGCTTTGGAGGTTTATTGTTCTCTTTGTTGCTGTTGCTAACTTTAAAATAGTTTCTTAACAATAGGAAACACCAGAAGTAAAGATTAATTTGGACCTTGGTAGTAGCACCTACTATTGTTTTAATGCCCAGTTTCTACAAGTGGTTTTTGGGCTTGGCTAAGCATAGCCAATCCCTAAGGTCAATTCTAAGAATGCCTGGAGGCTTCCACATACTGTGTTTTAAAGAGCTGTAAAAATTTAGCCCTACTTACTGCACATGAGGCATAGGCCTCCCTAAATTCCTAAGCTGTGTAACTGGCGAGATGAGGATGGCTATTGTGAGGCACTACAGGCACCTTATTGTACTAGAAATAAAAACAACAAAAAAAAACAAACCACACTTGCTTTGGTGGAGCTTGTCTGTTAAATATGTGAAACAAGTACAGAATGGGGTAGAAATGCAGGGGGATCTCTACACCTTTGTGATCTTAAAAACTCTCAGGATAGCTACCACAATAATCTTCTATACAAAATGTTATTTTCTTCTTTTTGACTGTGTCTGTAGCTCGTCACTTGACTTAAGAATCGCTGACATGCTTTTCTTTATTTCTAGGTTTCTTACTCTGAAGTCACCTCTATTAGCAATCTTGGTGTTGCCAGCAAAGAACTGGTAGTTGAAAGACCCGGACATATTTTTCTAACCTATGCAAATGGCTCTGTGTGCATTGATGCTGATGGAAAGAAAACTACTTATACCACCACCATCCACTTCATGTGTTCCAAGGGCACTCTTGTAAGGACAAATGATCTTTCAGTTGTTGCTTCATCGCTGTAGGTTTTCTATCATGTAATGTGAAGCTACGTGAAGATGTATCGTGTATAGTAGATTCATGATAAGAGAGACTTCTTGAGCACTTAGAGATGCAAAACCAAAGCTGAATTAGATGCTGGAGAAGCATGTGTCTCAGACTGAGTATTTTATCATAAGCAAGAACTAGTTAAAAACTAACAGCCTCAGTGAACAGTGTTATTTCAGACTAGTCTAATTAGCATGAAAAATACATGGGGACTTAAGAATGAGGAGTTGTTCATGCCAACATTGCAGATGCTCTTCAGAGGAAGAATATTGTAAAGTGCATCTTCAGACTTGAGTTCTGTGTCCTCTGTAGCTTGTTGATTCTAGAGAAGTCCTTAAATCTATAAAATTTTGCTGATACAACTCCACATACTGAAGTTTAGACTTAGGGGGTCGTTAGGGGATCTTGCTGGCTTGGGAATCTGCAGGTCTTACTCCCCTCACTCCCATGATCATCAGCCCAAGAGGTATGGTGAAAACCTGTGACTTGGAGCAGTTATGAACTACTTTGCTTTTGCCTGAAAACACCAAAATGAAGCATGTGTAATTAATACTCCTGGTACCTTGTTAGCTCAGCTAACAGCCTTTTGTCTTGCTTGATTTTTTTTTTTTTTTCCTTTTTATAGTGGACTATGCATTATACCCCAAAATCCTTCAAAGCTTAAGACTGAGTCAAGGTCTGGTTGTGCATATCTAGATTCAGTATTGAATTTAATGTGAATATTTGGATGTCAAATTCAGTTCTTTACTAAAGTGTAATGACGTGCTAAGTGTTTAGCTAGACAAAATTTTCAGTGGTGATCTTCAAAATAAATAGGGGAGAGGGAAGAGGGGTGGGAATTGTGTGCAGTAGTGAAGTCTTTTAGAAGAACCTGACAGTTTCTCAAAAAGTGGAATCTCAAACATGAGAAGGTGTTGGCTGTTATATTTATTCTGGTCTTCTCTCTGCAATCTGTTTCCAGAGTAGCAGTCCACGGTTTATAGCTATTCAGGAATGTGTGGCCACGTTCTTATGGGAAACTGAGGCTGCTTGTCCAATCAAGGAAACAAAAGATGATTCTCAGGTGAGCAACACGGATGTTATTGTATTCATAGTCTCAACATACTATTTTTTTTTCTAGCACTCCTGGTTGCTGTGTTTAAATGACTCTTGGAGAAAACTAACTACAGTGAAGTCTGCAGTTGATCGTGATGGAGTCTTGGGATATTTTATTGCTTTCTTCTTGAAGTGTTCCTGAAATGTGTAACTTCTGACGAAAGTGTTCAAGTGCGCTCCCTTGAGAACAGCTTACTTGCTGTGGCACTGAATGGTTCATTCTCTTACAAGGTTGCTAGTAAAACTGAGCTTATATGTAAGGATATATATTGTCCTTGTTTGTGTACAGATCATCAAGTGAGGCTTTTTTTTTTATACTGAGCTACTCAGTTGCTTCTACTTTACAGGTTTCAACATGAATACGTTAGTGTGAAAACAACCCTCAGTTTAAACTTCATTGCTCTTATTTAACCTGATAGATGTCACCTGTTAAATTGCAGTTTGATATGTTGGTATGTGGCTGATGTCAATGGACAACTGTGCAAAATAATTGAATGAAGTGTTGCTACTGCCAGAGCTGTATTCTGGTTGTCCAAATTAAGTTGCTGATTGGTACACAGGCTATGTGTAAATCACTTCTTTGGCTCTTTAAACAAGTTATAGATAAAACGGAAACAGAAGAAATGCGGAAGGAGAAAATAATACTGTTGTAATTTTATTTTTTTTCAGTCCTGCTCTGTGCGAGATCCAAATACTGGCTTTCTGTTCAATCTGCAGCCGTTAGCTTCTGGAAAGGGCTATATGGCTTCTGGCATCGGGAAGAAGTTCTTGGTAAGGTTTCTGTTGCTTATGGATGCTGTCGTTGCATTTTCCAGTTTTGTGTAGTGAGTAAGTGGAGCTTTGACTCTGTCCTTTTATGAAATTTGAGTTGGCAGGAAAGTATTATGCTTGAGGGGAGGAATGGAGTATAACTTGATTACACCTCAGATGGTCTTAAAAGCATTGAACTTTTGGTTCTTAGCAAACGTACAGTAGCCGCACTTTGGAGGCTATGCATGGTTTGCCAGTTACGGACTCTGTTGCATAATACCAGTTTATCTGCTGGTGCTGAAGAAATGGACAGTGGAAAACTAGAAAGGGATTTAATCTGTCCATGTCGGTGTTCTTAATGCAATCTGCATGTATTGGTACTCCTAGGCTGTCCACAGGTACTACCATAGTGTTTTTTAATCTAAGAATAAACTTGATATCCCCACTAGAAGTTCAGAATGTGGTTTAATTTGTGGACCCTGCAAGCTGAACATTGAGGATATTGTTCCTGTATTATAGTTGGTTGTCTCGCAGTCTGGAAATGACAGACATTTCTCGCTGTTTGAAATAGTTCTAGACAAGTGAATTTTACTGATGTAGAAATGGCTATGTGGACCTAATTCTTCTGATGTGGTTAATATGGTGGACACCCACATGTTTTCAAAACTTCTAGCTAAACATTTGTGGACCCATGCCAGATTGTGGTAAAATCAATGGCAAACCAGCTGCTGGATGTGAAGCAGAAAGTCTGACATCGGTGAGGCTGGTGGAATTGGACAAAACCCTGTATCTGTCTGGTGAAGGGTTCCTAACTCTTACCTACAGAGGTCCCTTTCATCTGCAATCAGGTGAGTTCAGGAAATATGCAGCAGAGATGGGTGCTGATATTGTACAAATTTTATTTGAATGATCTTCATTCCTCCCTTTGTTCATGCACTGAAACTTTCTGGGTTTGGTCGTCCCTTAAACAAACCAAGTCATATGAAAATTTCAGGAAGAAATCAAATCATGCAGAATGGTAATGGCTCAGTTTCCAGTAGTATATGTGCATTTTAAAACTCCTAGAAACAGACCAAATACAGTACAGGATTTTTTTCCTTGCTGAGTAGATGAAAAATATTGCTCCTTGCATGGAGAAATGGATAGTCAAATGGGGAAGACAAGGAAAATGAACTTTTCCTGAGTGAAGTCATTGCTTTAAGCTTCAGTTTCATGAATAATACTCTCTAAAGTTGTTTCATATCTGAAAGGTCATTTTTCAGTAAGCTTATACTCTCTTAAATGGAATTTCTTGAATAAGTGTTCTAGTACCTCATGTACACTTCCTTCATTAATTTAAGTCTGTTTCACAGATGAGACTAATGAGAAACATATATCTAGTCTTTGGATTTTACATGCCTTCCAACAGTACTGAAACTGAGTTTTCATAGAAAGGCATATGAAACCTTAACAACAAAAGGTTTGTAGGAAAACAGGATTTTGGATTCAGGAGCCTCAGAAGCTGCTGAATGTTCGTCCTCTGTACAAATTGCTAAGTTGATATCTCTCATTTTCCCAGTTGCGATGTTTTCATACCTAATACGCAATGGGTAACAAGTGATTGAGCTCTCGTGTGTTTTGCTTTGAGAGCTAGGATAATACTAGGATACATTGATGACAAATAGTACTCCCCCCACATAGTTCTGCCACTTCTTGTAGGCTGTGGACTCAACAGAACTTGACATATGCTGCTTAAATAGTATCGGTATTACTTGTTCTGCAGTCATTATGCTGAACTTTTTTACAAACAAACAAAATCCCTGAAACCAGAATTTTGTTGTGTGATGTAATTTAGAGGTTACTGGTACAGCTAACTTGATGTTTTATAGGTTTTCCTGTTTCTTCAAATATATCATGTCAAAGACCTAGGAAGCACAGTTCAGTGGAGGTGTAATTAAGCTCTTGAAATGTGTCAAGGCATTCTGGTCTCCCACTTGGAGAGACAGTTGTGGCTGCAGCACAGGTCTCTAAAGAAGGCTTTTGTATATTTACAGTTAAAAACCCCATAAACAATAAGGTAGTGTGTTCCTTGAAGCAGTTAGCAATAAGAAACCGTTAAAACATTTTGAAGTCAAGTGTTAGCTTGAACTTAAATTCAAATATTCCCAAGTGAACCAGCAGCGGATAAGTGTTTGTTTTACAGGAACATCAGACAAGTTCACAGTGACTTTCATTTGTAATGATTCATATCCTGGAGAGCTTAAGTTTGTGCGTGAAGAGATAAACAGTGTGCTGAACGTCCATGATACTTTTTTTGAGTTTCACACGGCTCTGGCCTGTGCTCCTGCTCCTGTAGACTGCCAGGTTACAGGTAAGTACCTGGAATTTGGGAGGGCTCTGTCTAACGAATCTTGGCAGGATTAACTGAACAACAAACTTCTGCAGAGGAGTGCTTTAAGAATATCTGTTGTGAAGGCATTTGTAAGAATTGAAGTCTTCGTGGAAGTTGTAGAGAGGAAGAGGAGGTAGGTTGTTTTGAAGCAGCCTTAACTTATGAAGACAGGCAAGAAGTGAATGTGGAACATAGGGAGAGAACATACGCAAGACAGCTGATAACTACTTTGAAAACCTTTAATCCTTATCATGGCTGGGTGCTACTTCAGCCAAACTTTGAAGCAGATGGGTTAATTTGGTATTGGCCTATGGAAAAATGCACCTGTGAATAGTGGAGTAGTTACTTGTGGGAAGTAACTGCTGAGGGAACTGTCGTGGTTTAACCCCAGCTGGCAGCTAGGACCTCACAGCCACTTGTGCAGTTCTCCCCATTCCCCTGAGAAGGGCAGGGAGAAGAGGGAGAGAAGGAGGGGAAAGGGAAAAGAAAAAAACCCTTGTGGGTTAAGATGAAGACAGTTTAATAGAACAATAGAAGAGGAAAATAACAACTGTAATGACACAAATCACTCTAACCACCCAGCGAACTGTTACCTTCCCGAGCAGTGATTGTGGATTCTGACCTCCCTGGACCCCATTTATATACTAAACAATACGTCTATGGTACGGAATATTCCATTGTTCTCGCTATACTCCTTCTCAGCTTCTATGGGAAGCTGAAGAGAGTTCTTGAAAAGTATAAACATTACAACAATTAAAACAATATGCATTATTGACATTCCTTTCACAACAATCACTAGAAAGAAAATTAACTCTTTCCCAGCTGAAACTAGGACAAGAACTCTGTTCCATCCTTGGTGTAGTGATGTTTTTCATGGAAAGAGTACCTTCTCTCAATGGATATCTAATGTGATTCTGAAAATTACTTTATTATGTGTATTCATCAGTGAAACATTTATCATTTCAAACCCAGTGCTGCTGCAAGAATCTAATAAATCATCTTTCAGCTTACTGTATATATCTCATATCTTTCAGATGCTGCTGGCAATGAGTATGACTTAAGTGACTTGAGCAAAGAGGGTGAACCATGGGTTGCTATAGACACTTCAAAGGAAGCAAAGAAGCGAACCTTTTTCTTGAATGTCTGCAAGCCTTTGCCCTATGTGCCTGGATGCCCTGGTAAGCCACGTGGGAAGCACTTCTTAATTTGTGATTTCTCATGCAAGACCTTATATGCAGAATGACATCCCTAGTTATTTTAGTAGGAGTGCCCAGGGAAGTTGTGGATGCCCCAGCCTTGGAAGTGTTCAAGGCCAGGCTGGATGGGGCTTTCAGCAACCTGGTCTAGCGAGAGGTGTCCCTGCCCGTCATGTCAGGGGATGTGGAACTAGATGATCTTTAAAGTCCCTTCCGGCCCAAACCATTCTATGATTTTTTGAATTCTGCCCATTCGGTCGCTGAACTTGCATTGACCTGGGTGAGGTATGTCAAGGGTATAATAAACAGACTTTCTCAAACTGAGAGCAGTCTTAATGCACACAAGAACTTGTGCATTAAGATGTGTGGGAATGCATTTAGGAAAAATGCACTGAGAGTAGTATTTCATAGAATCATAGAATCGTCTAGGTTGGAAGGGACCTTTAAGATCTTACTTTATTTTTAAAGAAGAAAGGAAAGTTAAATGTTATTGAAGCCTCCAAACTGAATGAGGGCAGAATGAGAAGCTTATACCATGTCTTATTGCACTTCTAGCCAGTATGATTTATTTAACCTGTTGCTGTAGTCTTCTATTAGTCTGTGGGAGCAGATAAGTTAGTGCAGTTTTAAAGGTTTCAGTGAATGCAGGACAGTAACTTGTTCTATTCCTCAAAGGCTTTAGGCACACAATATCTCTAACTCTATTTAAGAAAATACTTCTGTTGTGTTCTGCTTCAGGGGTTTGAGACAGTCTGATTTATTGCTCAAAGCTCTTTTAAAGCTACTCCATTACGTTATTTTACAGTAAAGTTAGCTCTAGTTGTCAAAGCTTTGAACTAAAATACAGGCTGCTTTTTTTCCTGTAGGTGGTGCCATAGGATCTTGTGTGAAATACACTGACAGCAGCAAGAACCTCGGAGTCATTCAGATGAACCCACAGGCTGCTACTGATGGGTCATTAAGCATTATTTACTTGAATGGTGACACATGCAAAGATAAGCAACATTATTCTACACGTATAATCTTCCAGTGTGATCAAACAATGGTAATTTTCTGTGCCAATTGCTATTAATGAGATTTTAGAGCTTGGAATTGCTATAACAAAATAGACAGTGTTTATTCCTCTTGGAGTGGGGAAGCTGGTTCAAAAAAGTAGTATCTTGTATACAGGCTTTTCCTTTGTCCTTACAACTGCTTTCCTGAGCCTGTAGAACACAACAGTGAGCTCTATCGTGGAATTCTGAGAGCCACCAAAACCAGCTCTTTGCTGAAAATGAGTACTGAAATTTGATAATGGATGTCTTATACTGTGCAACTGCAATAAAAATGGATTCTGTGCATATGTTTTGAGACTTGCAATGTGATTCTTAGTAAGCCTCCTTCATATGGCTCTTTTCTGTAGGGATCGCCGGTGTTTGAGCAAGAGAATGACTGTGAGTTTGTATTTGTTTGGAAAACGTTGGCAGCATGTCCTGTTCACAAAGCAGAAGGTAAGTGTAGTTATAAGCTTTAAAATATCAAACCAACCTTTACAAGAAGTAAATACTTAGTGAAGCTATGTTTGTTTCTTGCCCTGTGAATCTTTCTGTAAAAGGTGCTGGCTTGCAGAGGGGTGTCTCTTTTGAGCTCTAAGCCAACTAGTAGTCACATATAACATTAAAAGTACAATTTAGAATGACAGGCATATGTACTTGCCTGTCTAGGGAAAGAAGGTAAAGTAATAATGCTGTCTCTGACAAATCACAGTGCTACGCTGTTAAATCACGCATCTTAAAGCATCAGGGTTCATAAGAGTGCATCGATCTTATGCCTGGCAAGTCATTCTCTGTCCCTGCGCTGAAGACTGGAAGCTATCCTGTAAGCTTGTCCTTGTTAGACAATGGGGGAGAGACCAGTGGGCAAGTTATCAGAGTTTACAGTCCCGGGACATGCAGGAAGGAATCACAGGTTCTAGGTCTGGTGCCTGGTTGCCTCTTAGATGGGAAGTTCAATGTGAGGTATCTTCTCTGCCCTTGCAGGCTTTGTTTTGTAACTTACAGACAATGCCTTATAAAACATCCCGACTTCCTGCGAAGGATCTGTTGAAACAGTCCTGGACGTTGTTGAAACTGCCAGTGATCTCATGTGGCACAGGAGGAACATTTACTCCTGCTCCTGCTCTGTAGCACATAATTACTGTGCAGGACACTGGTGTCAAGAGTTGCAGTTTTGAAGGGAGGGAAACTGATGTCTTGTCTTTAGCTTGGGACTAACTTGGATGATTGAGGGGAGTATAATAATCATGTGATACAATCTTATGTTTTCTTAAAAGCTTCAGAATATTGAGTAAAGCGTCACTTTAAAATTGAGTATTTGATCTAGCAGCAAAGTTACTTATGTATATTGGCTGATTAGACTCATAAAACTAGAATTTTCCCAAACCATTTCTGTATACATCTTGGTAGACTTGTAAGCTGTAGGTAACGCTTCCTATGATCAATTACTTTTTAACTCAGCAAACTCCATAGCTGTTAAAAGAAGATGCAAGACTGACATCTAGGATAACTTTTGCTTCGGCCTTGTGACCTCGCTGTTCTTTCCAGATAATTAAGCAAGTGGTGGACTTAGTGTCTCTGATTCTGTACTTAACCTTCAGCATGGCTGAAGGAAGAACTCATTTTTGTGGCCGTACTTGTGCCAGTAAGCCTTACTTGTCCTAAATATATTTGGCATGACTCATGGATACTAAATTGTATTTAAAATTCTTAACTTTTCTTTAAAGGAGAGAATTGCCAGGTGAAAGATCCAAGGTATGGTCATGTTTATAACCTGAAGCCACTTTCCAATAAAGACATAAAAGTGAGTACAGATGAGTATGACTACTACTTCAGAGTCTGTGGAGAAATAACAGAACCTTGCAAACCAGAGGCTCACACTGTGTCATCGTGTCAAGTAAAGAAGATGGATAATACTTTCAGAAAAGTAGCAGGTATAGCACTTGATTGGAAAGAACTTAAAGAATGGGAAGGTTAACCAGGTGTAATTGAAGTTGTGATGTGATACAAGAAGGGTTCTTGCTGATCATGTACTTCTTATGAGATAAAGCGCCCTACCACTCTTGCTTCATGTGCAAATAAAATGTCATGTGTATAGTTATCTTGACACGCAATTAGGAATGAGCTGAACCCTACTGTACTGGAGTAGTGCTCACTCAATAGCTAGGTGACAAGTTTTAGAGGAAGGTTGAGGTTTTTCTATCAGTACTTCATTGTGCATGGTATTGCTGTCTGTGCAACCCTGTAGCCAGAGGCATTACTGCAGTCGTGTATTTACTGGATTAGCTTTTTACTTTTCTCAACTCTTTGCTTCTAGGCTTGCTTACAGAAAAATTGACTTTCAAAAATGGTTTAATAATGATTAATTACACTAGTGGAGAAAAATGTCACAAAATATACGAACGATCGACTGCCATATTATTCTATTGTGACAAGACTACATCTGAGGTTAGTTTCAAAATGTTCTTACTGTGTGTACTGTGTTCCAGAGTTGCCATCTTCTTAATGTGTGGTAGGGTAAGGTGAAGAACATGAACTAACTTCTGTCAAGGACTGCCTAATCACTTAGAGGTTAGGCAGGAGATTGAAAGGTCCTGTGAGGTAATAAAGAATGAGGAATATTTTGAATTTCCTATTTATAGAAGGTACCTTTGTCATGCCCCAGGAAGGGCAGGGCTTGTTGTTCCTTTAAGGGATGCCTGCCCCTAGCAAAGCTCTTGGAGATGTTCTTTCAGAAATAACAGCCATTTCTTTTGTAAGAAATAAAAGGTAGGAGGATAAATGTGCAGGAAACCAGGTATTACCTGACCAGACAAAAATAAGCTGGTTACTTGCTTTTAGTATCTCTCTCTGTACTTGTGCTTTTCTTCCTGTTCTTAAACAATGGTGCCTAGAGTTAGTTTTGCTCTTCCCCTTGTTTCATGGAGGAGACGGAAGCTCCTAATGGCTGCCCTTTTACCAGAAGTGTTCATGTGGATAAACTCTGGTTTGGGAGAAGCCATGCTTTCAGCTGGTCAGAGACATAGTGTGGCTCTAAGATAATATGTAAATACAAGTTTCTGGATCTTCTTGAAGCAAGACTGAAACATTGTGGTAGCTTCAATGTGTCTAAATGAGAAAGTAATTTCCTTCTGTATTTTGGTCTTTCAGCCTGTATTTTTGAAGGAAACTCCAGATTGCACCTACATGTTCGCATGGCACACTCAGTATGCTTGCCCACCTGTTAAATCCACCGAGTGCTCCTACAAGTAAGTTGTTTCCACAAACTTAAAATCGAGCTGTATGATGACAGAAACAAATACAGCCTTATTGCAACTCACTGCAATGCTGCCACTTTAGCTATTGTTTTGACTCAGTAACCAGCTAATGTGGCATTCTGTGCCAGTGCAATGTATTTTAAGAGACTTTTGCAAATTATACTTCCTAAAACTAACTTCACTGAAGAAAAATACTTTCTTTGAGCTTCTTCTGGAGAATAACCTTAGTATCAAAGTATTCTGTTGGGTATGCGGTTATTGATGATTGAACTCTGAGTATGTTAGTTTGTTACAAGTGTCTGGTTATTATTTAACTGTAGCTAATTTAAACAAGGATACAACTGCTGTCTGTTTGGAACTCCCAGGCAGCAAAGTTTTTGGAAAAATGTCATCTATTTCTGTCACAACCAAGTATTAGCTCATTAAGACTTGATAAGTGAGGTCAAATGTAGCTAATAATTGACCCAGAGTTTTAACATCGGACATCATGATAGGCTTCTACCCTAAGGCAAAACAATCCACTATCAGTAACTGTGCGTTTGTGCTTGCCATGCACTGAAAGCCTACATGCTTCAATTAAAAGTCAGAATTATTCTTGCATTGGCTGAGGCCTGTGTGCACATAGTTGCTGTGGGGATGGCTGGTGCAGTGATACATCGCTGTACTGTATTTGAGGTTTGTAGGGAGCAGTGAGGCTCATGCAGAGTTCTTTTCCAGTATGATGCTCTGATTATAGAGTTATTAGGTTCAAGGTTGTTGTAGTAACTTAAGAATTGTAACTTAAAATTACTGATTTTTTTTTTTAATGCTTCTTAGTTTGAATCCTTTATCTTTCTTACAGGGATGATGAAGGAAACTTCTATGACTTTTCATCTCTGACACGGCATAGAGAGAATTGGGAGGCAATCGCTCTATCTGCTTCTGCACAGAAATACTATATTAATGTCTGCAAGCCCTTAGTGCCATATGGTGCTGCACGTAAGAGCAAAATAAGCATAGATTCTTGCTATACCTAGGGAAGGCAAGTGGTAGGACAGTACTGCTGATTTTTCACAGTGAAAAAAATCTCAAAGCAAAGTATGTGGAGACAGTGGGTGTAATTTCAGCACCAGAGGGAAGTGTAGATCGTGGGCCTGATTTCCATCTGCTTGGCAGACGAGATTCACTAGCAGCTCTTATCTTCTCTTGATAACTTCAACACTTTAGCTCTTCCATCCTCATCCAAAGTTTACTATAGCTCTTACAGGTTAAAAAAAATCTTTTGGCGCAAGATGTTAACTTCAGGATTTTCTCTATGGCATGTTCTGACTGACTCCCTTTTGTGTGTAGTGGAAGACCAGGTAACAGAGTCTAACCTTTCACTCTGTGTAGTAGTCGGTTTCCCCAGCAGTGGCTGCCACTACTTTCTGCATGATCTTGAGTGAAGTGAGGCAGTTGCTGTTGCTTGTAATTTTTGGGAAAAAAATACCCACCCCAATGAGTATAGTTTGGACAGTGGCTTGGAGATAGATCAGCCATGACATACCTGAAAGCAGACTAGTGAAGTTTTATTCCAGGCAAGTAAGCCTTGATAACATTTGGAGTAATAACATGGTTTTGTATTCATCTGTATAGGTTCCTGTCCTTCTGATGCTGCTGCCTCCCTCATGGAGGGTACAAAATGTACAAGTCTTGGCGAAGTGGCTGATGGTCCCCGGTGGGAAAATGGTATTTCTATTCTGAAATACATTAATGGGGAGCAATGTCCAGATAAAATTCGCAAGAAAACAACAATACTGCGCCTCAAGTGTGATGAAAGCAGAATTGTAAGTGGACCTCTTCTGGTGGGGTTTTAATGTTTTTGAGTTGTTCATACCACTGTATATGTATGGACAGTAGTGGGCAGTTCCCTAAGCATGTGTGGTTGGATGGGAGCCAGTCTTATAAGCCGGTCTGTTTACAAGTACTTGAACTTTAGATGCGGAGCAGTTTTTAACATATCTTTTTGTACAACCTGCTAGCACAGATTTTTGTCATCTGTAATAGCTTCAAATTGTCTGTTTGTGTCTTGAAGATGAATGTATTGCAGGTTGGGAAGTGTTTCAAGTAGTAAATAATGCTATTGGCTGTGTAGTTCTTAGCTCTTGCACATCTGTATGCCTTGCCATTAAGTACTCTTCTATTTGGTGAGATGTCTTACCCTCACCTTCTGGATTTTCTGTCGCCCAGCCTTTAGTTCTCCTCTCATAAAATTTATTGCTCTTGATAATGATTCTGCACTGTCGTGTATTTGAAATAGTTACAGTTAGATACTCTCTCCTTGGGTTAATTCATCGGACTGTGATGGTCTGTTAAGTCCTAGGACTGGCATTTGAATTGAGCTCAGCTACAGGCTTCAGTGATAATTCTGTGGCATGAAATCTTACAGTGTCACTCTGTAGAGATGTCACTCACCACTGTCTCATGTTTAGGAATCGAAGCCGGAGCTTATAACGGCCATTGAAGATTGTGAATATACCTTCTTATGGTTCACTGCTGCTGCGTGTCCTCTTAAAAGCAACGTGCAGAATGACTGCAGGGTAACCAATCCTGCAACAGGTAAGGAGAAGGCCTCAGGATTTTGTATGTGGAAGAGACTGCTGGAAGCAGCACTACTATGTTTGTGTTCTCGAGGGACTTCCTTAGGAAAGGACAGGGTGATGCATCCTCTGGATAGTGACTAACAAGCTTGTCAGTGGGTAGAAATATCTTGTAAGGTACTGTAGCATCCCTTGGAACATAAATAGTCCTTTAGTTCTGAAACTAGTTTTACCTCTATTAATATGAATTGGTAACTGTTTGCCTCTCTAAGCTAAGTCCCTACTTAGTTCCTATTAAGTTAAATTACTGAAAGCTTTTAATACAAAGAAATGTCTTGATTTTGAATCTGAAAAGAAGATTAAATTATTCCCTGATCTGCCTACAGGCCACCTCTTTGATTTGACATCGCTAAAGCGGGAGTCTGGCTATACCATCAGCGATTCACACAACAGAAAAATTGAGTTGAATGTTTGTGCTGAAGCTAAAAGTTCATGCGCTAATGGAGCTGGTAAGCACCTTATCCTCTCTGATATTGTAGTCACTGACTATAGAGTACCCAAAGGATATACTTATGCTCAAGTTTACAGTAAAACGTGAGGGGTAGGTTTTACTGAAAATGTGGAAGAAGTGAACAAAACAGCTGTGTAGCTGAATTGGCTAGGAAAAGATCCTAAAAATGGTTTAGGAAATGAAGCACTGTATTCCTATCAAACTCCATTCCTCAACTTATACGGGCTCACTTCCAGTCCAAGCCCTTTAGCTCCAAATGGGTGGGTATTCTTTTGGACATGAGGGCAGGAGTGTAGATGTTTCTACTGCACCCCTTGGCTCTTGTCAAAAGGAAGAAGTCACAAGGTTCCAGCTAGAGTGATTGAGCACAAAAATTGCTCTATAATGATGTATTGCTGTCATGCATCTGCACTGGGCCTTGTGTCTGGACTTCAAACTCTTGCCAGCCCTCTTTCTAGCTTTCTGTTCTTGCGTTGCATGCTGTTCATGTTGTAAGGTGCAATTTTGAAGAGCAGTTACATCAGACTTGTTCTGGTTGATTCATTTTTCTTTTTTACTTCAGCTGTCTGTATCACTGGTGGTCCAAAACCAGTTAATGCTGGAAAACTGAATAAAACTTTAACTTATGAAGATCAAGTGTTAAAGCTTGTCTACGAAGATGGAGACCCTTGCCCTGCAGACCCTGAACTAAAGCATAAAAGCTATTTTAGCTTTGTGTGCAAGTCTGATGTTGGAGATGACAGCCGGCCTGTTTTTCTGTCTTTTGATGAGCAGACATGCACTAGTTACTTCTCTTGGCATACTTCCTTGGCTTGTGAGGAAGAGGTAAGAATTACTCCTATGAAAAAAAAACCTGTGGGACTAAATGTCAGGGGTGTGGGGCGTGAGGAGGATTGGCATAATAGCAATGTATGTTTTCCTTGAGGGGAAGCTCTCTTCCTGTAGTACAGAACCCAAGTTCATGTAGAATTTTTCAAATACTTTTCTTACTGACTTTTTCAGCAGGAATGAACAATACTTGGTGAACTTCTGGTGCAGGTGGTGAGCCAAGTTAAAACTTTAAGACTTCAGGATAACTCCTCTGTGGAACCTACTTAGCTAATTTTCTGTACAGCTCAAATGGAAGCCATAGGGCATCTCCCTTCCAACCCAAACTATTCTATGATTCTTGGAAATTGATGATTAAGATCCTCCAATGCAACAGGCCAAGAAAGCTTAGGTTGAGTTGAGGATGGACAGCATCTCTGTACATGGGGATAGTCTTTGTTTCCAAGCAAGTGACTAGAGGCCAGGCAAGTGTATGATCAGTTTGCTCAGTGGAAAAACTGTTGAACTTTGATAGCATGAATTTAAGATCTGCCTCGGCTGTATAACACATGCTGTAATAATGTCATTTGAGTCAACTCTAGATGAACTGGTGTTCCAGACAATACTTTGAACTAGTCTTACTTTAGTTAATTTTAGCCAGTTAAATTGTTACCAGTAGTGGGTGCAGAGAGTAAAAGCCAGCAATAAGAATAGAAAGCTAAATGAGCTATAGGGTGAATTCAGATCTTTTACTAACACCTGAATATAACTTTTTTTGAATCTGTCTAATCATTCTTTTTGCTGCCTTGATTACTCATAGTGTGACCATCATTCTCTGTGACAAGTTGTTTTTCCTCCTCATCACTCTGTCAATACTAATGTAGCTGTTGCTTCCATTTAGGAAAAATGTTTTCCAGTTTTCCTTTCTCCAGCAGGAACTGTCATGTGTCCCCTCCTTCTTTTGTAAGAGTTCTGCTACACGTAGCTCTGCTTTCCTCTTCAGTAGTATGTACCATGCTGCAATACAGATCAACAGTGCCTAAAAAGATTGTGTTTTCTTGCCTATTAACTCTGTTCAGTGATCACTTCTCATCACTTTTTGCAGTGTATCCACAGTGACCCTAGCTATTCCAGTGTGGTGATAGCTAGGTAGCAATGATTATTATTTGTCCTGAAATTAAATGGTAATTTTATTGCTCCTTATTTAATACCTAGACAAGAATAGAATTCCCAAATTCCAGGTAGGCTGTCAGTAAGCTTATGTACTTTAAGAATGCGTGAAATAGGTTCTGAGGAAACACAGTGCTCAAACCATCAGCTTAAAATGTACAATAACTTCATAGTGCTGTAACCAAGCTCATTTATTGGAGAAGTCCCAATGATGTGTAAGAGATGGGAAGAGGAAGGAGCTGTAGGATCTACTAATCTTATGAAGACATAGTGACTTCGTATGCTGGAGTATCCATGCCAGAGCTTTTGTGTCTTGGTGTTGTTTTGATATGGACCCCATTCCATAAGAATGTTTAAATGAGGGTTTTCATATGCAGCTTTTAGGTGCTTAGTATCTATAGACAAAGAAAAAATTGCAACAAATGCTCCTTTATTTAAATCAAATTTGATATTTTTAAATGGAGCCACACTTTTGACCCTATGAAGGACAGGATGTTTGTCAATAAATCAAAGCAAGTAATAAAAGAATAAGAGCAATAAAATGCACTTTCTTGTAGGTGACGTGCTCAGTATTGAATGGCAGTTCCATTATTGACCTGTCTCCTCTGATCCATCGCACTGGGTATTACGAGGCATTTGTGGATGAAGATATAATGGAGGTTTCTCCAGACTTCTATATCAACATTTGTGAGCCTCTCAATCCTATCAAAGATGTCAATTGCCCACCTGGAGCAGCTGTTTGCATGGTGCCTGTTAATGAATCACCAATAGTAAGTACTATGCCTGGAATCCTGGAATCACTGGAACATGCATTTCCCTGCCTGGTTTAAAAGATTATTGCTGCCTAGAGACCTGATTTGAACAATGGGTTAAAGAAATGTAATAAAAAAAAAAAAAAACTTACCCTGCAAAATTCTCTTTCATTGCTTTTCCCTACGAAGAAGTATTTTCCTATCCTGAATCCCAGTGACTTTTTTGAATGTCAGAAGATTCCATACTGTGACAAATACAGAGACTGGGAAGCAGAATGCCTCTTAGTCTGCCATTCTGTGGCACATAAATGGCATACTTGATCCCTGGATAGCCTGTTGCAATATGAAGCAGGATATGTCCTAGCATGCTCCAAAGTGCATGTAGTACTTTCATGTAAGAACATGACGGCTGCATAAATAGCAAGCCTGTGTCAGAATATTGGTTAACTTCTCTGTTGTTACCTTGAGAGATGGAGGCTCTTACCTTTTGAGGTCTTGTTTGTGAGCTGTGGAAGATGCACATAGGAAGTTGAGTTTGTTTTCCATGAACTTCCACATTGATCTAGGGACCTTACTCCATTGTTAATACTACACTATTTTTAAGTGATGTGCTGGTATTTTGGCACAATGATTTAAAGAAGAATCTACCTGTAAGATGCAGGACCTCCCTGGCTTTTGTCAAGCATAATCAAAGAGTGTTTTGAGCTGCTCAATTGATACTGTGTTAGGATTAAAATATAACAACTGTTTTTTTTGAGTATAGAATGCAGTTATCAAAAGTGCTGTAGTTGTGCTTCCATATAAACCAAGCAGATGAATCTGAATTGATCCAAATCTCTGGGCTGATCTGAAATCTAGATGTGTCCCATATGTCTTAATACATATTTTTGCTTGTGTAGGATATTGGTCGTGTTACTGAACCTCCCAAGCTAAATGAGGAAGTAAATGAAGTTTACATCACTTACAACAGCACTACTCGTTGTCAGATAAACAACAAATTGAACTATACTTCTGTTATTGTATTTCATTGCAGCCAAGGAACTAGTCTGGTAAGACATCTATTAAACTTACGTTGATACTGGGGTGCAATGGAAAGTAGGTAGTAATCAGTGTTTGCTTTGTTTAAAACTAAATCAAGGATTTTTTTTTTTTTTTGAGCATGTAAGGATGGACCTGTTTCAACAAGGAATATACTAAGTATTTAAGTAAAGGCAGAACTTCATGGAGTGCATGAACTTTAGACTTGAGAGTAGCAGGTTCTGATGATTTCAAGGATCAGATTCCACTGAAGTAATGTAGCGATAACTTATTGCTGGCATTAAACTTCATGCTGTATTGCACCTTGTCTAGGTCCAAAAGCTTGTACTTGTACCACAAGCTAACACGAGAACCGGTGTAACTGTTTGTGAAGCCATTACTGTGAAATGTTTCCCCTTTGTTGTAACCCTTTCAATAACCGTACATAGCTTTAAAAATTTGCATTTAGATACTTACGTTTTTGTTTTGTGTTGACACCTGCACGCTAAATTGAGGTTGAATGCTGGTGTGAATGAAGACTTGCCTTTTTTGAATCCGGTAACAAACTGTAGGGAAGCACTTAGGAATGATGTTTGACAAACCAGAGCTTGTTGAAGATACTTAGTAGAACCATTTTCCATCTATGTGGGGCATGAACTGAAACTCTAGGCAGATCTGAATATTACACAGGCCATACTCATATTTTTATTTAAATTATGACACAAGAAATGGCATTCTTTCTAAATCTTAACTCTGTGAACTTTGTTAATGTTCTCTGCCATGGAGAAACGTGCTGCTCTCAACACTTTTACTGCTGCTTGCAACTAAGTTGAACATCGAAATCTTGATCCTAATTAATAAGAAAGCTTGTGTACTTCAGTTACTGCTTTGATTCTTTTTCTGGAGCTAGGTAGAATGTACTTCACTTGTTTTTTTTGGTACTGGTTGTAATATGAAGGCATGGTGTTTGTCCTGCAGTCGGTAAAATCTAGCCTCAGTAATAACTGAGGGTGACTGTTGGAGTGGGGGAAGAATGCAGAATGAGCAAAAACTCTCCAAAAACTGGACCTAATGTATCTTGCTGTGTTCTTTGGTAACAGGGCAAACCGAAGATGATAAGGAAACTTGACTGCAGTTACGTGTTTGAGTGGGAAACTCCAGTTGTGTGTCCTGATAAGGTGAAAACTTTAGGCTGCTCTGTGACTGATGAACAGCTACACTATACTTTTAACCTGACCGGTCTCTCTGGAAGATCATTCAAGGTAATGCCTTCTGGTGGTGCAATTTATTTATTATTTTGTTTTTTAATTGCCTATTGCTATGAATGTTTTAAGACTGAAGCAGGGCTTTCTCTTGAGCATTCTGGGGTGTGAAAGGAGGTAGAAGCATGTGCTGCAGCTGTGGGCAGTGTTGATACTTGTTTGGCCTCTGACGGAGGAAGTAACATTAGAGGGGAACAACATCATTTTTAATGTTTTGGAGAGGGAAATTATTGGATATACTGATGGAGAAAGAAAGGAGAAAACTTCATCTGTGGCAGAATCCTGAACATGAAGACAAGTCTGCTGAACAAACTTTATCCTTGGTCCTGTGGGTGTATTTTATCTGTAGTTCTGCCATATTAAGGAAGGCCAGAATTGCAAAATTAGTTATCGTTTTTTCCTCCTGCATTATGCAAGTTCTGTGTGAGACCGGGTTTATAAAGCAGTTGGCTGGTTCTCTGTAAGTATTGACTGGAGGCCTTGAGGCAGCCTTGTTTCTGATGCTTCTGGGTGTCTGCACAGGTATCTTCTGGATCCAACAGCTACCATGTTGGTGTATGCAGTAAGGCAGCGGACTTGCCCCAGGGAAAATGCAAAGATGGGGCAGTGTGTCTGACATCTGAAAGTGGTGTGTCGTCTTTTGGAAACGTAAAGGAAATGAAAATGGACTATAGCCACCAGGATGAAACGGTGATCTTGCAGTATACAGGAGGTGATCGGTGCCCTCCAGGTAAGACTGAAGCAGACCCATTCTATATATAAAAACTTGTCAGCTTTTTTTTACCCCTAAAATATGAGGGTTTGTTGCGACAGGAGGGAAGCAACATGGATTTTGCATGCGCTAATAGAAACCTCTAGTTTCCTTAGATCACATGCACTGATCTGCAATATCAACATGTATCTTTTAGAAGGGAGCGTGCAACTTTTCTGTAGGGATGATCATAACTAATTGTACACTACATCCTGGTTTTCTAATTGGATTTAGACTCAGTGTTTCAGCATTTCTGTTGTCTGCCTATGACTTTTCTGTAGCGTTGAAGTACAGGCTTTGAATGTGGTTGACTATGGGTATGCCTGCTATTCTGCTGCATGTTATTAAGAGGATGATGTACCTTTTTTTTCTCAGTGACTGAAAAGGGAGAGCTTTGTGTGTTCCCCTTCAAGTACAAAGGGAAGACCTATGAGGAATGTATTACAGAAGGAAAGAACAGGCCGTGGTGTGCTACAACTGAAAACTACCAGGGAGATGGAAAGTGGGGATTTTGTGGTAATGGTAAGAACTTCCTATAATTCATGTACAAGGACCTGAGCTAGCACAGTGAATTAGCCGTTATTGGGCTGGGCAAAAGACCTCTGGTGCAGTACAGTGGAAGTAAAGGGATAGGAGTGGGCAAGACAAGGAATCTATGGGACAAACCTGACTTTGCTGAAGCGATTGAGCAAAATACTTTTGATATTAAAAAGTTCATGCCTTTAGATCATGAGTATTGAAGTCATAAGTGATGATTCTGGAGATCAGTCCTTTTGGAAGGAACGTTACTTTCTAAACGTGAAACCTAACCTAGGGAATAAAAATGCTAGAAAAGAGACGCAAATGCTTTACCTATCTGAAACAATACCTGATTAAAATTTTTAGTGTAGCAATTTTGTGTTCTCAACGAAATCCATACATGCCTGAAACCCTCTTGCAAAGTATTTTTTTCCTTTTTTTCCCCAACCCTTCCCCCTTACAGCAACTGCAAGAAGGGAATCTACCATTATCTTCACATGTGATGAAAATGCTGGTGTTGGGACACCACAACTTCTGAGTGAGACACTTGGCTGTGCTGTGACATTTGAATGGAAGACTCAGGCTGTTTGTCCTCCCAAGAAGATGGAGTGCAAGTTTGTCCAAAAACACAGAACGTATGACTTGAGAGTACTCTCTTCCCTGACAGGATCATGGATCTTCTTCCACAATGGGAACTCGTGAGTAATGAGCAACTCCCAGGGAGCAGCTTGCTAATCGATAGAGTTTAAGTTGTAATGTGGCATAGTACTTCTGTTTAGTCCCTGTTCAGAGTCTGTTTAAATTGCAGACAGTATCTTAAAACTGTCGATGCTTAACACTGCATATAGACAAAAAACAAAGAACCCATTTTATCTGAAGAGGATGAATAATTGTCTTCATTACCCTTTCCCTGTAATTGATAACCCTTTTTAAAGGATAAATCTAAACTAAAGCTTTTTAAAGCCTTTCTATTTAAACTGTTATATTAAAGTAATTTTGTAATTTAAATGCAATTTTTTGGATTCTTAATCGTGTTGAACAAAAATCTTCTTGACTTAGTTGCCGTGTTTTGACTCAAGTGTGTAACTTTTTGTCTAAAGTCTAAGTAGGGCTTTTTCCCCTCCAATTCCTCTAAGAATCAACTTAGAGGAAAATATGAATGGCAGGAAGTCATCAACCTCTCCAGCCTCCCCCCTTCAGTTAGAAAATAGAAATGAATTGGCAAGGATGAGAGCATCTAACTCTAAACTTACGATAAACAATGGAGTAACAGAACTGTTTCATGCACTGCCTTGCTACTAGTTCATCTGTTCTAATAAAACTTAACTGATACAGCTCCAAAGAGATGCTGAATTTAGGATAGTACTGTTGTAGACTGTAACCTTTATAGCTGAAAAAACTTTTGGGTATTTCTTGATTCAGTTCCAATTTCTAGTTTTGGCCTAGGTCCAAATTAACTAGTGAACTAATCTGGTAAATGATCAATTTTTTTTGCACAGAGTCATTTACTTGAAAATGATAGAAGTAGTCTGCTAAACCTTAGTACCTGCTCTGTTGTTAGCTAACTTCTTTCAACCTGGCTAGGTTCCTATGAGGATTCTAAAGTTTATATCTGACTTTTTCAGTTTAGCTTACATTAATTTTAAAGAAGTTTTGTCTACCACATTCTCTATAGATACTATGTGAATATCTGTCAGAGGGTACATGAGGGGCCCACGGGCTGCCCTGAAAGAGCCAGTATTTGCAGGAAAAGCAACAATGGAGACGTTCAAGTTCTTGGACTTGTTCATACACAGAAGCTGAATGTGACAGGTAAAGTTACTTTTGTTCCTGTAGAGAGCTAGAGGTGGTTAAATCGCGCAAGCTAGCTATAGTGGTTCTTAAATTATGGTCAAGCCTTTATTTTGAAATATCTTTACCAGTGAATCTTCTGTTTAAAAGCAAAACCAGGAGATGCTACTACTCAAAAGTGGTATTCAAGTCATGAGAAAACATTGAAGCAATAAACAGTGTTGTCATTAAAGCTGTAAGAAGTGAATTGTCCATCTGAACATCAAGAAACACTTTTTTTACAGTGAGGGTGGCTGAGCACTGGCATAGGTTGCTCAAAGAGGTTGTGGAGTCTCTATCCTTGGAGATACTCAAAAGCCTGGTCCTGGATATGGTCCTGGGCAGCTGGCTTCTGGTGGCCCTGCTTGAGGTTTGGACCAGATGACCTCCAGAGGTCCCTTCCAGCTTCAATCAGTCTGTGATTCTGTAATTGTCAGAGGGGGAATTATTTTTGTTCATCCTGTTTTGGAAAACTTATTCTGTGTCCATTAACTTCTTCAATTAAAGCAGCATGTGAAAGATGACTAATTGGCTTCATGCTTAAGAAAAGAAATTAAAAAAAATCTCTACCTTACTCAAGCTTTTGGTTTAAAGAATATTTTTGAAATTGCTGCTGAGTTTGCAAAATTGAGGGAAATTTTCCATCCCGCTACAAAACCAATGGGGTGTATTGTATCTGTTTATTGCCTGAGTTTGTTTATAAATGGGTATCTTCATTTACTCTTATGTTTAAAAAATGATGCCTTAAATGTAAACATTTGTTATGACCATACTGGTGACCTGAATACACAGTACTGATGTAAATACAAAGGTGTTTGAAAAGTGATTTTAAATGATCATCAGTGTGAAATTAATGAAGTGCTGTAATTGATACATGGTCTCTATGCAGGGGAAAAAAATCCTAGAAGTTAGTCTAAAGTAATGAAGTCTGGAGAATGAGCAAAGGGAATTTCTGACGGCTGCTTACAAGAACCCAGAGTGCCACCATTTTTCTCTTCTAGGTGATACAGTGTATATTAGTTATTCCAGTGGGCAGGAATGTAGGAAAAACAAGAAAGTAACGACAATTATAGAACTGAAGTGTGCAAAAACAGTTGGCATGCCCATGCTGCAGAGGTGAGTAACAAATTAACATACCACTGATCTTCATCGTTTATTCCTTTGTACCTCTCTGTACAACTGTAACTCTCAGGAGACTGGCTGTCCTTTCTGTTGGACAGTCCCTAAAATAATCCTTGATCTGTACTTGTAAGATGTGGATCTTCTGCAATTTCTGCACCTGTTCACTTCCATAAACAGTTGTATTCTGTATTTATCTTAAAATTTCTGGGCAAAAAATTTAAGCATTTTGTTTCCAAATTAGATCTGTCAATGGCTGGGTTTTCAATGTCAGTTGTGGTACAACCACTCTTAACTTTGCTCAAAATCTATTTAGTAGAGAACTCTTACTGTAGATAAGATAATGGTTTATTGTTGCCTCAATACAGATTATTTAACTAGAAGCTGTCCAAAGTGAGGTATAGATGCATGATCACAAATACTAAGAGAGGTTGATGGCCTTTTGCTTAGTCTTGTTTTGGTTGACTGTATATTTGTAGAATTGGAAAACTGAGCAAGATGCTCTGTATGAGTCAAAGAACTAAGCAGCAAAATCTGACTAGCTTACACTCCTTGTCCTAGTTAAATGTTGTGTAGCATGTTAAACCTGCCAAGAGCCGCCTGACATGTTTGTTAGCCAAAATATTGTGATAAAACCCTCTGATGCAGTGTGTGACTTCTGGAACTTTTTAAGTAGGAAGTTCAAGTGCAGACAAGTCTTTTTAGGTCTTGGACCTGCAGAAAAATACAATGCAACTCTTCAAGTAGCACTTCCCTCCTCCCCCCTCAGTGATTCTTGACTGTTTTAGCTTACTCTTGGCATGATGCTTAGGCAGGATGTTGCCACATGTGGGTTAGCAACTGTATGTCTTCTCTTTCTCAAGAAACTAAGCATTTGTTGCTGTTTTCCTGGAATCATGAGTTGTGTCTGTTACTTGGTAGGATTGATGAAGAAAACTGTGCTTATTACATCACTTGGGACACACGTGCAGCCTGTGCTGTGAAGCAGCAGGAGGTGGAGGTGGTGAATGGAACAGTTATTAATCCTGCAACTGGGAAAAACTTCTCTTTAGGGGATGTTTATTACAAGTAAGTTAAAAAAAATAAATAAATAAAAAAATTTTATGGTCAGTAGGCTAGCTTGTGTATGAGCTGCCAAATCGTGCTTTTGTCTTCAGTGTATCTTAATCCTTTGGAGGGTATTTGCATGTTCATACACCCATTGAGGGCAATATAACATATAATAGGTATATAATAACATATACTATAACTTATATAATTTTTCTTTTTGTGCTTGCTTAGATTATATTTATGCTAAATATAAGCCTCATTTGTAATGTTCAGGGAGGAAGCCTCAGTCCTGCCTATTTACCGGTTCCTGAATTGGTTGCTCCAACTTGCTCTAGAATCAACCAGTGGTAGCAGCTGCCACTGTTGCCAGTCTTATGTCTTGGGAATAACCGAAATCTGAGAGTTTAGACTTAAGAATAGACCTGCCCTCCGTTTCCTCAGGTTGTACACGGCTTCTGGTGACATACGGACAAATGGCGATAAATACGTATATGAAATTCAACTTTCTGGTATAAGAAACTCAAGTTTCCCCGAATGCTCTGGAGCAAACATCTGCCAGGTTAAAACTAATGAACATCGCCTTCGGAGAGTTGGTTCTGCCAGAAAAGCTAAATATTATGTTAAGGGTAAGTGCTTGCTCACTAGCCAAAATTGCTTCATGCTCTGTGTGAATTGCTTCATCAGAAAATTATTCTTGTTTCACAACATCTGTACTGATCCCTTTCTGTGAAGGCATCCAGAGGCTGTCTAGCAGAATTTAGGTTGCTTTTTTTCTTACTGTGTATGTTCAGTTGCAAGTGTGGCCCTAACAGGGTTTGGGCTTGACACTTGTTGAAAGACTTAAGTGAAACCAATGCAAGATAGAAGACTTGTTCTCCTGTTTTCCTCTGCGCTTGTGCTGCATAAGCAATGATCTCCTTTATGTAGCCACTTTTTCTTGTGAAGAGCTTAGTCCACTGTTCCATAGCAGCAGATGGGATCTGCTACCTGAAAGTATAAATTCACCTGCAGATACTGCAAAGTGTAAGCTGTTAACTGCAGTACAAATATGTAACTTAGTAGGGCCTAGTGTTACTAGAGTGTTCTCAAGGAAGTAGTAAACTATAAGGTTTTCTTCTTGTTGTAGATGATGACTTGGATGTCATATTTTCATCAGACTCCAGATGCGGTAAAGATAAATCAAAGTTTGTATCTTCAACCATTTCTTTCCACTGCAATCGACAAGCAAAGGAAGGCATCCCTGAATTCATTCACGAGACAGCAGACTGCCAGTATTTATTTACTTGGTACACAGATGCTGTGTGTCCATTAATGTGAGTAGTTAACCATTTCCTGAAAGCAGCTTTTGTCAGCATTTCTCAGCTAAAGGCTTTTTTGTATTTGTTCATCACTGTGATTGTGGAAAAAATGAAGAGTTAAAAAAACAGTGTACTCATAGGTAGATGGAATTGGTGTTCATGTGTGCAATGTTTGGTACATGATCGCTAAATTAAAGCTTGCCAGGTTGATCTGGACCTAAAGCTGCTCTTTTGCCTGGGAAATAGAGAGTCATGGTGGAATTAATTTTATTGTTTCCATGAAGGAAAACCTACTGTAAGTAACAGAACATGCTGTTTCATGTTACTGAGAGGAGTAACCAGTATTTGAGTAAGGGTTTGTTGGTTTGTTTTTTTTTAATCCTCCTTGCCTTACCATCTGGAAAACTTCTAAGCCATGGCAAAGACTGACCTCCCCCTCTATCTGCCCACTTCTTTAGTAGTGAAAATGTCATTACAGGTCTTGGAGGAATAATGAGCTATTTCTGCAATTAATTATGATCAGCTTATCTACAGATCCCAAGAGGAGTAATGAGGTGACAGTATTAAAAGCACTGACTGTGTCTAGGTGCTTACTGGCATTCTTGATGTGCAGGCAGCCTCACTGCGAAGAACGGAGTGACTGCTTCTAGGACTGTTCACTTTTCTGGCTGCTAGTTTGAAAACACAGGGAAACTGCTTATTCTGGTTTAAACAGGTAAATAGCTATTGAGGTCTCTGTAGTGCCGTAGTCAGCTGGAGGGTAAGTAATTGCTATCGCTTTTGCAGCTTGTTCAGGTGCAGGTTTGGTTATAAAATAGCAACCTTGTGTGGATAGCTGCTGCTGTGTAAGCTCTAGAGTGCTTAATCATGCACTTCAGTCTTGACTGTAATCAGTTTTATGCGCTCTTGGAAAGCATACCAGGATGTAGGCACAGTACATAACTTTTTTTTTTTCCCCAGTGATTTTTACTTAGAACAAAATCCCCTGAATTCATTTCTTTATAGCTTTTGGGTAGGACTGACAGGATGGTGTTTAATTTCTTTGAATCTACTGTTTCTAATCCAGTTTGATGCAACTGGTCAATAGATCTTACTCATCCTTTTCTTCCCAATTTATGTTATTAGATCAACCAATGATGCAGGAAGCAGTGAGCACCAGACTGATCAGGAGGCCCAAGTACATAAAGGCCTTTCAAGGAGAAGTCAGGCTGTCGGTGCTGTGCTGAGTGTCCTTCTGGTTGTTCTCACTGCATGCCTAATAATCTTGCTGTTCTACAAAAAAGAGAGGAGGTAAGAAATGATTGGGAGGCTTTAGAAGTTTCTTTGGTAGAACTTGGTTTCCTCAGTGAAAGGGAAGTAGTGAGCTTTAGAGATTTAAGTTCTGTTTTTCAGTTGGCAGCATCAACTGTCAGATCACTGGGTTTTTTCAAATTCCCCATTACTGTCTGAAGGTCCATGTAAAGAGGGCTGGAGTACACTATTGCATTGGGCTGGTCTCTATTGTGGCCAACTGCTAATTAAGAAGGATAAAACAATGTGACAAATCCCCTTTCCTTTTATGCTGTCAAGCTGGAACCATACAACAGCAGCAGGGAACAAGTGCAAATCCGGCTGATTCTCTGCTTTCCAGACGAGGTTGGGTTTTTTCCCCTTAGACATAAAGGCCAGAGGTGTTTCAGAACAGTCACCCCGAAGCTGTAAAAAAGGAAGATCATCATGGACTGAATTTTATTCGGGTGGTTCAGGGCCAAGTGTCGCCATGCGATAGCTTGCAGCTGGCTTGGTGAAATGCTTTATGGTGATGGCAAAAATCCAGTGAAGAAAAATTGAGGGCTAATTAAGGGGTATAGAGTCTTCACAATGCAACATTCTTCCTTTTCTTCAGGGAAATAGTGATAAACAAGATAACGAACTGCTGCAGAAGAACATCTGGTGTTTCCTACAAATACACAAAGGTAATACAGTGATAAAATCAAAGGTTTTGTTTCTTGTCCAGTTTTCTTAATATCAAGCTTTTACTAATAAATAAATAAACCCCCTTAATTCCTGGTTATGTTAGTACATGGAAACCATACTGTTTGGCTTCAGGAAAGCCATGTAGCTGAGATCTACATTTATATTGTGAAATGAGAAAGGAAAATAAGAGTTGAGGAAATGAAGAGCAGCCCATAAATAGCTAAATAGCAGATAAATGTACAGGAAGAGAAAGAAGTCTGTTTCAGGCATGGTGAAAAGCTATAGTAACAGCGTGCTATTGCAGTATTACTGTCTTATGACTAAGTTAAAGCCAAAGCCATGTGTGATGTGGGGTCTGACTATTGGGGAAGATCAGCATGTGGCAGAGTCTAGAGTGGTATATGCAGTCTCCTCTTGCATTTATTTTTTTTTTTCCTTGCAGATAAACAGTGAAGAAGAAGCTAATGAGAATGAAACAGAGTGGCTCATGGAGGAAGTCGCAGCACCAAACCAAAGGACAGCCAAAGGAGGGCAGGAGAATGGTCACATCACTACCAAGTCTGTTACGTCTGAAGCCTTTACCTCTCTCCATGTGGATGACCTGGACAGCGAGGATGAAGTGTTAACCATTCCAGATGTAAAGATTCAGACAGGAAGAGGACTAGACAAAAGCAAGCACTCACAAAAGAAGCCACCCAGTCTTAGAAGTGATGACAAAGCTTATTTGCTGAATGGGGGAAAGGAAAGGAAAGCAAAAGCCAAGCCAAGCCAGCAGCAGGCACAGAACTCTACAAATACAGTATCGTTTCATGATGATAGTGATGAGGACTTGTTGAATGTTTAATAACCCCTCTTGTGCCTAATCAAATATATATAGAGAGATTATATATAACGGGACAACATTTCCAACCAAATATGAGGACTTCAGCCTGAAAGATTTTTCTGAATTTTGCCTTTAACAAGAAACCATTGAAAAGGGAAGAAGAGAACGATTTCTTGGTTGTTTACAATGATCTGTTCAGTAATGGCTGGATTTCTACCATCCAGTTGGCTGAGTTATGTTGACTCTCTCTAGCCAGGACACCTTTTTTTTTCCCTTTTTTTTTTTTTTTTTTTTTTTTTTTTTAGGCCTCAGCATAGGTGTTAAAAGCCTGCTTAAAAAAGAGAAACCTTTGAAAGGAAAGGATTAAGGCTCAATGAAGCCCCTGGCTCCTGAGACTCAAGTTATCTGACTACTAACATTTTATCTCCTTGTATTTATTGATCCTCACTACTCAGGTTTGCTTAATAGCAACATGTTCTTCCTGCCGGCAGGGTATTATTCTATGGGTTCACCCATCGTAAGACAAGGAAAAAGAAATATAACTTTTGTGTGTTGGTATGATTTGATGTAAATTTTGGAACTGGTCTAATTTATCCTGTAAATTTGAATATCCATTCTAATTTAAACAGATCATTGGTTCAGAGGTATTGACTGAAAGGTACAACTGTATAGCTTTAGCCTGAAATGGTTGCTGTTCTTTGCATGATATTTTTTTTGGTACTGGTCATATGACTGACTTCATCAGTATTTGCCTAAACAGCTGACGAGCACCCAAAGATTTTTATTTTTATTTTTTCTAGAATATGGCTGGACTGGGCTGTCTGCACAGAGATCCAGAGTTTTCAAGGGCGTAGAGGCAGAATTCCTATAATACAATCTACGCTGCCCAGTTTGTCATCACCAAGAAAAGCCCAACAACTAGAGGAGCCCTAGCCTTCTCTCGGGTATTAATTGCAAAAAAAAAAATAAAAATTTGGGCCGATGTTTTCTGATAGCTCAAGTTCTAGCTCTTACGCTACGGTCCTGGCCATGGTCATTGATTTGAAATGTTGCTGGCAATAAATGCAAGTCAGATTTCCTCTAGCAGTCTTGCTCTTGTCCAGGTGTTTCCTAAATTAAATTATGGGCAATGATAGGGTTTCAGAGCATCATACAAGTACATGCGTTGGTCAGAATTTTTTGAAACTTTTCATTGTTCCTTTTGGCTGGCTTACTCAGTTTCAACAATGGTTTCTTTTTATAAAAACTCCATTTTGAATCAAAATAGTGTAATATAAAGTATTCAGCAATTTCAATAAAAGATATGAAGTGGATATTCCAAGTCCCACATCTCAAAGTCTGGAATCTTTCTTACACTAGTCTGCAATGCTGCTCATCAGCCTTGTGATACCCTTTTTTGCTGTGCTAGCTAATACCTTAATTGCATCACTCAAAATGAGAACCGATGTTTGATGAGAGAGACCAGAAAATATAGGTAAGCCCCAGTGGTGTATTCTTTCTTTTATCAGATTTGGGTTTTCTTTCTCTTGTATTGTAAGTTAGTTCAGGTAAAGCTGTATCTTGTCATATTTAAAACAAGCAGCGTTTTTCCTATTTAGTATTAGGTTAATTTGGGGGAATGAGAGGCTTGACAGTGTATGTTTAATACTGCCAGTTACCATTACAATGGTTCTCTCTGGATATTGAAGAACGCTGCTTCCCGTCCCCAAGTCTTCAAGGCTGGCATCTTGGAGTTGTTTGATCCACGAACTGCTGCCTGAAATGACTTCCCATGTATTGAGGTGTAACACCACACGGTCTCTTATGTTACGACTGTGCATACCAGAGGCTTAGGTTAGAACAGAGTCACTCTGCCTGGGGGTGCCTGTCTGAGCAGTGTCAGTGATTTGTTTCTAATATGCAGCTGACAGCGGTGTGTGACTTCAGTGCCTGGTCTTGGAACTGTTGCTCTTGTTTTTACCCAGGCATTTGTAGGTAGGCTGACTGAACCTCACCTTGTTCAGAGCTGGATGTGTGACTTGCTTCACCTGACTATTTTTCCAGGAGGATACCCTGCTCAGCCATAGGGAGGGAAGTGTTACGAGAACAGTGGGCACCAGATGTGCACGTCCAAATGGCTGGGCCAGGAGAAGAAACCCTGCCAGTCAACAGCACGACTCCCTGGGAGGTGAGCCTCTGAGACACCCACCCGCATGGCACAGTGCCACCCAGCCCCTGCCTGGACTGTAGAGAGGGTGGTGGAAACCAGGAAAAAAGGTCTGGTCTGGATCTAATCTTTTTATATCAGGTAGAACTTAGGCACGCCATTACCAACTGGTTAAACAAAGTCGCTAGGAACGAAGCAATGTGAGGTTTTTTAGCTGTGTTTTTAAGATACAGCCAGTTTTTAAAAACTTCACCCACTTGCCAGGCAGGCTTTGATTTCGGTTTCCTTGACCTCAGCTGCACATAGCCTCCTGCTGAGGGAGGCTGCGGGGGGACAGGCTGTGAGCGTGGTGGCTGCTGTGCATTTGTGTGTCCCCAGCTCCACGTGGAGCCCCTGCAGTCATGGGGGTGAAAGTCTGGTGTGGGGTGGTGCTGTGCTGGGCTTGGGGAAACACAGCTGTAAGGGGCTGCAGGAGAGGAGTTCTTGCTACCTTGCTTCAGCTGTTCCTGCCTGAGGTGGAGGTAGGAGAGGAGGGGACATGTCTGTTTGATGCAGGGAATGATGTTGGAGTGGTGCTCTACAAAGCAGCTGTCACAGCTGGTTAGGCCACTGTTGTTCTGGTGGCTGATGGGCAGTGAGACCGGGTGAAGAACTGGTTCTGTTTCTGTTCCCAGGCCAAAATGGCTTAAGCTGGTTTATTTTTTGGAATGTATTGAAAGGAGGTCTTTGTTTTTTTTTTTTTTTTTCCTGGTTGCCTAACCCATGCAAGTCGCTTTCCAGACCATTTTTCACTTTTCTCCATCCTTAAAATGTTACCTTTGCTGATGCTTTCCTTTTTGATGGAAGCAGCTGTTGCCAGCAAAAGGTGACACCTAAAAACCACCCCAAAGTGCTGTGGCTATCAGTGGCTTTTCTGGAGAAAAGGAACACGTGTGCTCTGATTAGGGGTTAAATGCAAGTTCTCCCTGGGTGAATTAAGGTCTGGTTTCAAATGAAACCTAAAAAATAAAGCTTGCAACATGTAGTTTAATAATTTATGGAGTTAGTCTTGACTTTTGGTCAAATGTCTTTGTTACTTAAATAGCTTTGCTGCCAACTAAATATATCAGTGCTGCAGAGAAGACCTAGATGAGGTTTTTGGGGTGGTTTTGATGCCAAGATGCCAACCCTAGATGACATTTTGGAGAAAGTTGGAGAATTTGACAGGTTCCAGAAGCAAACCTTCTTTATCCTGTGTTTGCTTTCTGCTGCCTTCACCCCGGTGTACGTGGGTGTCGTCTTCTTCGGGTTCATCCCCGAGCATCGCTGCTTCAGCCCCGGGGTGGCTGAGCTGAGCCAGCGGTGTGGCTGGAGCCTGGAGGAGCAGCTGAATCACACAGTTCCTGAGTGGGATGGCCACGGGGACGGTTTCAGCAGCCGCTGCAGGAGGTACCAGGTGGACTGGAACGCCACGGGCATCAGCTGCACCGACCCCCTCGGCAGCCTCGTGGGCAACCGGAGCACTGTCCCCCTAGGTCCCTGCCAGGACGGCTGGGTCTACGACTACCCGGGGACCTCTCTCGTGACGGAGGTAAAAACAAATACCCCCCTTCCCTTGCCCCCTCAGTTACAGACCAGCTGAAGGACGTGGAAGAGGGTTGGTGTAGCCTGGGCTGTGTTAAAATGATGCCCGCTTACCTGGGCGAGGGGATCCTCTTGCTGCGAGCTGTCCTTGATGTGAGAGGCTGCCTTGGCTGCTCGGGAGGCTTATATCTCCAGCCAGGGAGCAAAGCATATTTCGGCAAATAAATCCCCAGGTAGATAAAGTCCAGTTCTGGATGCAACTCCCATTGCACGAGAGGTGGGATTGGCGGAGGTGTGTAAACAGTGCCTGGGGGGGAGCAGCGCCTCGCAGCACTGCAAACAAAACCCGCCGAGCCCCGAGCACAGACCCTCCCCATCTTCCTGGGATCCGCGCCCAGGGGTGAAGGTCTTCATTTTGTCTCTTTCTTCATTTAAAAAGAAAAAGGAAAAAAAAGTCCGTTATAGTTTGTTTCAAATGTGTTGGAATGACTCTGGGTGGGGGGGAAGAGGTAATCACCTTCTACAATTAAACAGCTTAATTCAGGAATAAATTGCAGAAAATCCGACAGCTGTTCTGTGTTCTTAGAAGACTTGTGGATAAACTGAAAATGCTATTTAAGCTACTGAAGGTACTTTAGGGATTTAGGTGCTTTAACTTTAAAAACAAATCAGTGTCTGGGATGATGAACTTGATTTTGTCATAGAAAGTTCCACCAAAGTTTTAGAGATGGTGGAAGTCAGGATTCTTTCCCCCATATATCTAACACAAACACAGGAGCAGGTAAATTCTGTGCTCTAGCAACTTCAGCTTTTATAGTTTTCTAAGAGGTTGGAGCTAGATTTTAGGTGGTGTATTTGTAATTGTACTTCTTTCAGCCAAGGATGGACTGTGTGATATTGAAGTGAGGAAGTGAGACACCCCAAATGGAGGGTGACCCAGGACTTCTACAAAGCAGCCGCACAGCCGGCACCTCTCGCTGCAAAAGGCTCGAGCAGATGCTGTGCTCCAGATGCCCCCACCATGATCTCTTGAGACTGTGGGAAGCTGAAAACTTACAGTCTGTGTGGATTTGTGCAGTCATGCTCCCACACCCATCGTCTTCCCTTTCTTCTGAAGGGGGCGCAAGGCCAGGCCCATGGGCAGTTTCCTTCACAGGATAACCAGAAATGTCACGCGCCTCTCTGTGTATTTTGGCAACATGTTTTGCTTCTGGACGTGACTGTTTCCGTGAAGGTTCTTGGGCTCTGTTATGTAGTCCCTTGCTCTGGCAGCTAAGCAAGGGAAGGAATAGCGCAGAGTAAAGCATGTTACTTTGCTCAAAGGAAAAAATTTACACGTGGAAGAATACCCTCATGGGAAGCCGCACAGAGTATCAGAAGTATCTGGTTTTATGTTGATTAAAGATGCATAGATTTAAATAAACCCAGCTACCAGTAGGATGGGAAGGGATACTCAGTCATGTTAGAAAAGCTTTTTGAAGTAACTTACTCTCCAGTAGCTCTGTGTATATCTATTTAAATAAGATACCTAAGATATGTGAGTACCTGTGTGGTATAAAGCTTGGCCTTGGATACAAAATACCTGGCCTCCATACACGTTAGGCTGTAGGACAATTTAGTTGAGCAAAAGGCCAGAACAGAGAGAAAATGCTGTGGCCTCAGGGGCAGATGCCTCAGGACCTCCTCCTACCCTCCTTCGGGGAGCCAGTGTTCCATGGGAAGTGGGACGAGTCAGGCTTCTGTGAGCATCTAGGGTACCTTTAGTGAAGGGACCACCCTTAGTCCTGAGGGGTCTGCGGGGACTACTGTGGCATGCAAGGGTATGAGGCCACCAGAACCGCTCAGAACTGTTAGCTCATCAGTTACCAAAAAAGCTGTTTGAAAAGCCAAAGGTGATCATCAGGTCTATGCTGATTTGATCAACAAGGCCTAACACAAATTAGGGTCCCAATCTTGACAGGTAATAACTCAGTTACGTTCTTTCCAGTAATGAGAGATGAGACATGAATGGGAAATACCAGAAAACTGCTCAAGGGCTTGATCCTGTTTTTAATGTTGGTCACTTAATTAAGTCAGTAGGGTTTCTGGGTGCTGATAAAATGGTAGTTGACCCAGAAACAAATTTAAATCTTTAACTGAAGTGAAGGAAACTTGTGGATGTGAGCCCAGCTTCTCGTTTCACTCTCTTGCTTCTAACTGTGGTTGCTCCTTTAGTTTAACCTGGTGTGTGAGGACTCCTGGAAGCTGGACCTCTTTCAGTCTTCTGTGAATGCTGGGTTTTTTATTGGCTCCATAAACATTGGCTACATAGCAGACAGGTACGTGTGGGCTGACAGTAAAACCCTCTGACCTCCCTTATCAGTGTTCAGCAGCTAAGCTTAAATAAAGGTGCAGGAAGGTTGTGCAACTGCTAATGTCTCTGCTCTTCTCAAAATAAAGTCAACCACCTGGATTTTCAGTCATGGTATGAGGAGCAATATTCGGTCTCTTAGGTCATACCTGGTGTTTTGCACAAATCTCGTGCTGGGCAAATCCTGCAGAGCCCATGAGGACTATCTTGGGACTGTACACCCCAAACTCCTTGCCATGCCACACTGAAGCCCTGGGGTGTTAACTGAAGCTGGGAAATGCTGGTTTGGAGCCCCCACTTACCTGTCACGCTCTGTGTGGCTGCAGCTTGGAAACATTTTACTTCCTTTGGAGAAGCTTTGAAATAGTAGATGCAGAGATTTCCAGATAGGTACAGCAGCAGTCACTGTGAAAAAGCAGAAACCCCTGTGTCCTGGCATTTTTAGCTCCCTGTTCAGAGCCAGCAGAGACGTTGCCCTTGCCCAGGCAGCTGGGGTTAAAAAGAAACAAATGCCAGTATTTGAAGGCTCTTTTCCCCACCTTGTTGCCCTCCTGCCTAGGACTGTTAATACAGCAGGCTCTGAGTTGCTCCAGATGTGAAATGCAGCCTACTTGCAACAAGATCCATACATACTAGATTTTTGGAGATAAAGGTGGTGGTATATAAATCAGTTATAAATCTGGTGCGTGCAGACATATCAGAATCATAATATTAACCCATACTTATTTTTCACCCCGATTTAAAAAAAAAAAAAAAAAAAGGAAAAGATTACGAAGCTGCCTGTTCTGAAATTCAGGCATAATAGTCACAATCCAAGTATATGTAAATACGGGATTATTGTTCTTTAACTTGGGAAACTGCTTTTTCCTGAAAGCCTTTGTGGTATTGCAGAGCAATTGGCACAGTAATTTTTCAGGGAATAGAAAGGCAGGTAAGTGAGTACTGTGCTAAGAATAAAAGTCACTATGTATCTATCCCTTGTGTAGCAAAGCTGAATTTTCTTTTTTTAAAGGTGCACAAAGCTCTTACTAGTTTAAAACACCTGTGTTTTCATGACTACTGTTTTGCTTTACACATATTATCTTCTAATCCAGGTTTGGTCGTAAATTTTGCCTCTTAAGTACAATTCTTGCAAATGCTATCTGTGGAATCCTTCTGGTCTTCGTGCCCACCTACCTGTGGATAGTCATCCTCCGGTTCTTGCAAGGACTGGTCAGCAAGGGCTGCTGGACCGCAGGCTACATCCTGGGTGAGTTCACACCTTTTCCCAGGAGCAAGACTGGCTGCAGAAGATGAAGGGGGTGGGAGGGTGGGGAACCCAACCCATAACAAAAACCCAAAAACCTTGAACAAAAGCTATTTAAAAAATGCCTCTCATGGTGTTTTATCAAGGAGTTTTCTCCTTCTGACTTTTTCAAGCACTGTCATTAAAGACAAGCAGCAGTAGCCTTCAAAGCTCAAGCAAGTGGTGGTATATTAGGGTTGTTACCTCAAGATAGGCTTTTCCCTATGATGCAGCTCCCCTTTGCAGATCTGGGCCCCCAGGGCTCCTCTCCCTCCCCTCGGGTACTGCCTGGGGAAGGCGACAGCCCTGGGGCAGACCGCAGCCGCTCCAGCCCAGTCGCAGATGGGGTGATGACAGAGGAGGCCATTAAAGAAGCAGGCAGAGGGCGGGGAACATTGGAGGCATTTTTATGACACAAAGAGCATTAAAGGGCAAACAGAGGCTTTACAGCCTAAAAATAACCAAAGAACAGCATGTACTTGCTGAGGAGAAGACAAGCTGTTTGGGTATCTGTGCACTTGTCAGAGTGGTGGCCAACCCGGGGGATTGCAGAGCCATGTGAGGAGCCAGGCTGGGCTGATGCCTCTCCCAGTGCTTTGCACCGATCAGGTCTGGGGGTGAAGCCTGGCTATGGGGCAGCAGGGTTGGGGCCAGCTCAGGGCCACCTTCTGGTGCATGGCAGAGCAACCTGGGACTTCCCTGACTTCTCTGGTGTGGAGTTCAGGCTCTTGCCAAAAATACCCACCACCAAGCAACCACCAGAGCAGCAAATAAAACATTTAAAATGCTGCCCAATAGACCTTTATCTGGATTAGGATGTCAGGTGCCTCTACCAAATAGCTCTGAGTGATCCAGTTCACTGTGATAGTGGAAAAAATGTAAATGTCAACATTCTAAACTTCTATTAAGTCTTTTAGTGGGGACATCTTGCTAATGCAGTTATCCAGATGTCTGATATAAATAAAATGAAAACATCTAGCCCACAGTCCAGACCATCTTCTGCCAAGACATGATTGTTCCTTCCTGTGCATATTCTAGATGCCTGCTTGGCCTCTTAAATCTTTTCCATGCACAAATGAAAACTTCATCACGTCTCCTGGGGAACTTCATGCCATTTTAGAGCATAAAATCCCTATCAGGACAATTACTTGCCCTATCCTTTTATTTTCCCTCAGTTACACTTTTTTAATTCTGGATTCTCCTTGAAACTCTCTCATGAGAGAGGTCACCCAGAATCAGTCCCAAAGCCCCCTTAACCTTGTATCCACTCCCTAAGGGTGGCCGACACTGAATGCCCAGGGAAGGGTACAAGGACAGAGCAACCTTGCTGTCACGCTCTCCTGGGTTACTTCTCTTCCCTTCAGCTGCTTTTGGCTCAGTCCTACTGAGCCTGGGGAGATGTCTTTGTCTATGTGCATCATTTGGCCAAGCAGTATTGGCTAATCTGTGGCTCCAAAACACAGCGCTTCCTTCGGATGCTGAATAGCAGCTTTCCGTTCTTTGTCTCATCAGTTTGCTTTCTTGCAATCACACAACCGGATGCAAAATTTTGAGCGTGCTTGTGCCTGCGCCTGCTGGAATAGTTACTTTTAGCTCTATATCAACAAGAGTTAACCTGTGGGATAACCTGCTATCCTGTGATGTGCAGATGAGTCGTGAAGCCACCCTGACCAGGAAGCTGTATGCCATCCTGTGGTAACAGCATTTCTTATATACATGGAGTGAGATGCAGGCTGAAAGGCTGCACTTCAAAACCAAAATACGATGTTTCATTATTGCATTGGAGACATTATGTAGGTTAATGTTTTAGGTGACAGAAAAGCCAACCTTCCTCTGTGAGCACCAGGGGATTTTTGTCTGGGGGCTTTGTGCCAGGAAGCCCAGGATTACCAAGATGGTTTCTTCAGGTTGTTAACTCAGAATTGGTCTTCCAGCGTCCCCACAGAGCAAGTTACCGCTGCACTGAGCAGTCATGGCTGAGCTGTCATTCACCTCTCTCTGTGCGTGCTTGCAGTGACAGAAGTGGTCGGTCCGAAGTACCGGAGGACGGTGGGCATCCTCTACCAGACGGCCTTCTCCGTTGGGCTCCTGGTCTTTGATGCCATCGCTTATGCCATCCCTCACTGGCGGTGGCTGCAGCTCACCGTCACCCTGCCAAGCTTCTTCTTTCTCCTCTACTACTGGTAAACGGGCTTTCCTTGTACCTCTGCCCACGACCCAAAAAACCAGCTGCTTCTGCCTCCTAGGGCTTGATACAGAGGGAGATTTGGCACTGCTTTTTGGCTGTGTGTGCCCCTTAGTGCGAAGAGGAGGCACACAGCAAAAAGGAGAGGGAAATAGGACCCCTCAGCAGCTGAGACTTCATTGCACCTTAGCCAGTGCACCGCACCTGACTTGTGTTTAGAAGAAAGACCACTTTGAAAAACACCAGGGGAGAGTTGTTTAATATCATAATTGTCTTCGTTAAGCATTTCATAAAGGAAAATAAATGCCTTGACATAATTCAGTGGATCCTACAGTGAAAAGATGGTTATTGAGAAGATTGTAGGATGCTAATATAACTGTAACAGGTTGTTTACATGGTTTTTTTTAAGGAAAAAAAGTCACAGCTTTTTGTGGTCCAAACAGAAGAAGCCATGTGGGTTCACCTTTATTTTGGATTCTCTCCTCTGTTTTTGACTGATATTTTTCAGTTTGAGTGCTTTGATTTGAGAAATTGTCTGGATGGGTTAAGAGGTTAGGAGTAGCAAAAGAGATTCGTTGTCTCCCTTTTTCCATACTTGTGAATTGGTAAGCCAGTTCTAGCTTGCTTACTATTTGTTAACCTGTGATGGCAAAACTGGAAAATGACTGCCTAAGTGGTGCCAGTTAGTGGTGAAAAGGCTGAATAAAATGATAGCACAACTCTCACCAAAGCCCTTCCCTGATTTATCTTTAGGAAACTTATCTCTGACTAAGGCCACTTCCACAACTGCTTCTCTTCCCATTTCAGGAGCAGGATATACTACTTTTCCTGAGTACACACAAAAAACCCCCAAAGAAAAATCCCATCTGCCTCTATTCAACCAAAGCCCTCTCTCCACAGGTGGAAGCACTATGTGAGCTTTATGTTTTGATATATAATAGCATCCACTCGCATTGTAGGTGCCTCCCAGAGTCTCCCAGGTGGTTGATCTCTCAAGGCAAAAATGACAAAGCTATGAAAATTGTCAGTGATATGGCTAAAAAAAATCGGAAAAAGATGCCTTCCCATTTTGAGGTAAGCTCAGGGTTTGCTTATGCATGTAAGCAAGCGTCATGATAGTTCCTTCCATAAGTTCCTCCCAGCAGAAACTTACTGTACTTTGTACTGGCTTTTCCACAGGATATTAAATTTGAAGAGGAAGATGTTGGAAAGCAGAGTCCTTCACTCATTGACCTTGTCAGGACACCACAGATGAGAAAAAACACATTAATTTTAATGTACAACTGGTAAGAAGATAATGTTGGAGAGCAGGTTACAAAGGCTCCAGCAGGATGCAGACCTCGGTCCTCCAACTGACTAATGAAGCCGGGATGCTCTTCTTTGTCTAGGTTCACGAGCTCCGTCCTGTACCAAGGGCTCATCATGCACATGGGAGTAGCTGCTGGGAACATGTATTTGGATTTCCTCTATTCTGCGCTTGTCGAGTTCCCAGCTGCCTTCATCATCATCGTCACCATCGACCGCATTGGGCGGCGCTACCCCTGGGCAGCAGCAAACCTGGTGGCTGGGGCCGCCTGCCTTGTCACAGCCCTGATCCCAGAGGGTGAGTCACCTGTGTGAGGCCATGTTCTGGCTTCCAACCCCAGCGTTGCCCCCTGGGAACAGCACCCACCTCTCCCTCTCTTTTCCCAAGGTCCAGCCCCCAAGTCACCAAACCCACACCCACCATCGGGTCCTGCCTCCCTGACTTTTAGTAGTGCTCCTCCTGCTGCAGAAGAGAAATGAGGTTGATTTGTAGCACTGCTGATAATAAATCTCAAAGAACCTGGGTCGCCCGTGATGCTTTGGGAGGGTCCTTGTGCCGCAGCTCAGGTGGTGCTGGCTGTTCCCATTCCCTCGTTCACACGGGTGAATCAAGGCCCCTTAAAAACATCAAATGATACGGCATCAGAGATCCCTCCTAAAATAACATTGGTGTATTAACTGACTCCTGCTAAATCTCTGGGAGGATTTTAAATGTGTCGAATGCGTTTTCTTTGCAGACATACACTGGCTAAAAGTGATTGCTGCTTGCATCGGGAGAATGGGAATCACAATGGCTTTTGAAATGGTTTGCTTTGTTAACACTGAACTGTATCCAACCTACATCAGGTAGGTGCATCCTCCTCCCCAATGGCATTTGGCCTGGAAACAAATAGTGAAGACCAATGTGTATGTTATGTTTTATGCTAAAATGAGTTATCCTTAAATGCTTCAGAACTAAACAGGTACTGCTGAACATAAAGTAGGTGGAGCATAAGTAAAATTCTTTAAAAAGTAGATTCACAAAGACAACAAATGTGCTTTAAGGCAGATGAAAACTCATGTGACTGAAATAAAGGGGAAAGTGGAGACAACCAGGGTGGATGAGGGTTCTGAAGTTCCACATAGTGCTTGGACTTGTATCTTGTTTGAATCAAAATAACATTTAAATGGATCTGTCCAGAGTGGGGTCTGCTGTGGAGAGTGTTAACTCAAGCCCTTCACCTCAGGGCTGAATTTTTTTTCCTGTTTCTAAGTGGGCTGCAGGGTGAATAGCTCAGAAACAGATACGTGCGCTGCAGAAATCTAAAGCTTAGGAGTTAATTCTTCTTCAAAATTTCTTCTTTCTACCCTGTAACTGTAGGCCACTACCTGCAGAGAAGATGTCTGCACTGACCAGATGAATCTTACTCCTCCTTTCTTCATTTGGGACACACTGATTATATGAAGCTACACAACATGTGAAATTATAAAGACTCTATAAATCTTATTTCTCTATCCGTAATGAATACCGTGGAGTTTTGAATTTTGTTAATGCGGTCTAGCAAACAGAAGAATCGTTTGCCACCCTTTGCACTAGGTCACCTAAGATGTACTGAAGCTAATAGTTTTACCTTTTTACTGTATCCAGAGACTCCCCTTGGACACTTTGGGCCTGATTCTCTTCTATCTTTAACCTTGGGAATTTGGTTACGCCTCTGAAAATACAGATATACCCTCCTGTTCCTATTTGCTAAGCTTTTTATTCTTGTAATACTCAAGTCTAAATAACTCCTAGATGTGCCCACCAGTGGAAAACTAGGGCTTTGCAAACTACTTTGGCATTCTGTGGTCTGCTGAGCTGTGTGCCCTGTGCAAGGGTCAGAACTGTGCTCCATGCTCTTCTGTCTGCAGTACTGTGACGCTAACATGATGCTTTTCCTGTTGAACCAGGAACCTCGGGGTGATGGTCTGCTCTTCCTTGTGCGATGTTGGTGGAGTCATTGTCCCATTCATTGTCTACAGACTGGTGGAAGTCTGGCACGATCTGCCGCTGATAGTCTTCAGTAAGTGCCACCTTAACTCCAGGAGCTGGCTGCTTCTGGGCTGCAGCAGCAGGGCCCAGGTTTCAAAGCGGGAGAAAAAACAGCTGGGGCTCAGTTTAAGTTGCCTCAAATTCAGTACAAGCCCCTTCCTGTCTACAAAAGCCATAGCCTTCAGTTTATAACAACCTGGAGCTTGTTTATGTATTCATGTCTCCTTTGCCCTTATTATTGTTCCTTGCATTTTAAAGGAAGCTAGAGGTGAATACAGGCTTGACAGATGGCAAAGAGCTGAGAAACGTTCTAATGTTTTGATGAGGGTAGTATTTTGAGGAATTCAAACCTGATCAGTTACTGCTCTTTTGTGAGGCATATTGTCTCAGTCCAGGAGCCAAAACCTAGAATTTCACATAATTGCCTGTTTAATGGAGTTCAAGCGTGGCTGTTACACTTCAGCTTTTCTGACAGTCTGTTAAATGGCTGTTCTCCAGCTATTTGGAAAGAGTTTGGTAAATAAATGCAAGATGAGTGTTTGCAGACTAGTGACCTGAACTCTCGGGTCATGGTCTGCAAAACTTTTCTGAATCTTTTGATCAGCACACTATTTATAGAAAAATGTCTTGAATGGCGATATGTAGTTTTTAACAGACCTCTTGTTTAGGAGGGTTCTTGGTAGATTTAAAATAGAGACTTAAAACATGTACAAGTGGGTAAAAGAAATTGTCAATGGAGAAGTTAATCACATTGTGTAGGAGATAACACATTGCGTTTGTATTTTCTAAATCTTGTTATGTAAATAGCAGAAAAATTGAATCTGTTTCTCGGCGCATGCTCTGACTGAAAAGGGAGAGGGTTCTTTCCTCTTTACAGTTGTCTGTGCAGCCTGAGATGCTGTAGCTCAGTGCATAACTCACAACTGAAATTGGCTCATTGCTGTCTCCACGTGGCTGCCACATCCTCCAAAGGTGGCATGCTGGTTTTGCATATAGAGCCTTAATGTGCACATCTTGTATGAAGAACAAAATCAAATGCCATTTATGAGTCCTTCTGTGCCAGGCAGTAGAAAGTGGTGTGTCTCTTGGAAATTGGTATATGCTAACAAGCGTTTTGTGTATCTGTTCAACTTGAAGCTGTTCTTGGTTTGATTGCGGGTGGATTGGTGTTGCTTCTACCCGAAACTAAAGGAAGAGTTTTGCCCGAGACTGTTGAAGATGTTGAAAACTTTCACAGGTGAGTCAGGATGATGAACTCTTAGCAGCTTTCACTTGAAATTGTGTAAAATCCTTGCCCAGAGCTCCTTGGAGAAGCCCAGGGGTTATTCATCTGCCTCCTATGCTTCCAAGAAGTTGCTAGTTAATTCCCAGACTATAGCTGGAGAGATTTTCTTTTTACCACTTGTCTACCTAGGCATCTGAAAAAACCCAGCACAGGCCTTTACTGGCCTGTGAATAGCCCCACTGGTCTCTCAAACCTGCTGCAGCACCGTTATAAATGTTATTTGTGCTTAAAAAAACTAACTGATCTTGTGGAACAGAAAAGGGCATTCTTGATAGCAGCTGTTCATCCAGTGAGTGAAGCACCAGTATCTACCGAGGAGCCAGAGCAAATCTAGAGGATCTGAGGATTAGCTGCTCATTTCCTCTGGTGAAGAGGCAGGGCAAGTGAAGAACTTGAAGTTAGATGCTCACTGAACACCTTCATTCCTGCTTTGCTGCTCATGTCTTGTTATTCTTGCAGGCAAAGTGCTCCAAAGGCCAAAAAGATCTATCTCCATGTCCAAACATCAGAAGCAGCACATGACTGAAGAAAGGATAACTCTTTCTGGGTAGCCTTCTTTAAGGCACTAGCATGGAAAGGCAAATTGGAATAAATACTCTCTCCTGTCTTGCCTCTTTTTTTTTTTTTTTGTCTGTCTGTCCTTTATTTACAATGTTGGATTGTCCCTGCTAGTGCATAGCTGGCTCCCTCTCTGTACACTGTAAAACAAATGTGTTTCAGAGCTGGGAACTTTTTGCACCAGCTGAGTGGACCTCAACATGGGGGCAGATCTTAATTTGGGGGTAGTGGCATACATCCCAACAAAACTTCATAAGCCTCCATGAGGTATGACTTTGTCGTTTTGAAGGGGCAGAATAATAAAACAGAGGCTTACTTCTGTTATGGTGCCAAGATGACTACAAACCTTGTACAGTCTTTGTACAACTTACAACTTATTTGCACAGATTTTCTTATTTTTCTAGCCTTTACGTGTTATGGTGTTCATGTGAGCCCACGTACCTATACAGTAACCCTCATTGGGGATTTTATTGGCTGTCCTCAAATTCACAAAGATGGGCATGTGGCAACTCCAGAGCATGAAAAGGGGGTGCATGGGAGTAAAACTCATAGTTCTTCACAACTTTCTCAGTTTTCAGTGTGTAACCACTGAATTTTCTTGTCTTAATACCATCTTCATAGAGAATAATCTATACTTTTTTTGTACAAAATTGTTTTCCTAAGCCTCTGTAGCATTATAAATGTGTGCATGCACAGACATGCAGATTTTTGTAAAAAATATTATGTTGAGACTCCATTTGGGGATGTGAAAACCATTACAGCTGCCAGGGGACTGAGAGTCCACCAGAGCCCTGCTCCACTGGAGCAGAGCTGTATCTCTATGTGTTTGGAGGGCCAGCCCTGCAGAGGCACAGCTTTGGAGTGAGCTCAGCTCAGGTAGGACTCTGAGCTGGGATTTGGCCAGGGGTCCTGTGCCTCGGGAAGCACTGGGGCAATGCTGGGTCTGCCAAAAATACCCAGCACCTTTCACAATTTTCCTAGTCCTTCCCACTTAGTAACTGGTACAGTCTTGCAGCCGCAAAGGAAAACAGGCACAACGGTACTGTGGCTCCCCTTCACTGTTCCTGTCGTCTTGGTCCCTCGCACTGTTGGGGAACACTGGTTTTTCAACAAGGATGCTGCATGCAAGGCACAAGATGCTGCTGCCATTTAATACAGCATCTGCAGGGAGAGAGCTTCCAGCTGAGCGAAGTTGCTGGGCTCTCACAGGCAGTGTGCTATTCTCCCAGGATCGCTTCCCGTGCCGCGGTACGGTGATCGTGCCCTTGCTTTCGACTGGCCTGAGCCCTAGTTAATGTTCAGCGTTGCTGTGAGGACCTCAAAGTCAGGGAAGCAAGTTGTTCAGCGAAGCAGGGCTATGATAAGGTTGCTCTGAAAAGGTAAGGATGGATCTGGAGTGATGTGACTTTGATGCAGGCAGCTGCAAAAATAGTATTTGCTTCAAGGTCAGAGAGGAACAATCTGGGCCTGAGATGGGCAAGAGGGAGGGTGGGGATGGAACTATGCATCCTGCGGAACTGGTGTCCTGCAGAACTGGTGTCCTGCTGTGATTGCAGAGATGTCTCTGCTCTGCAACAAAAGAAATCTGGCAGAACAGCTACCTTTGTTATAGTTCATTGATTCAAAACCTGTTGAAAACTCCATGCAGAAAGAAAATGGGGGAGGAGGCAAGAAGTCAAGCAAAGCAAATACAGGGATGAATAAATGAGTAACTACAAAAGCTGACTCTCAAGACCCTTACCCATCACACTGGAAGTTTTTTTCCATAAGCACTGCAACTGCCACAGCAGGAGCTGCAGATGTGGTGGCCCTGGTGTGCCGTTGCTTTGCAGTCACCTACAAGTTATGTGGGGATTTACTTCTGGTGGCACCTTAATGAGCACAAGGGCAAATGTGCTTCATTGATTTCCTTGCTGGTGACCTTGCCCATTCATGTATTACTTCCTGGAGTTGGGAAGCCAATGAAACATGCCAGATCTGGTCCAACTGCACATGGCTGCTCTCAAAGTGCAGAGAGCTTTTGTGTCCTGGGCATGTGGTGGCAGTGGATCTCCTCCAGGGTATGAGACAAGCTGTCTAACATCCTGCCTTAGGTAAGACAACAGTTTGCCAGCTTCCCTTCCCATTAATAGCAGCTGAAGCTTGTCTGGTCCTGGGGCTGCTGGAGCATTATCAGCTCAGTGGCAAGGCTGTCCCTGGAGCTTGGGAAGGAACACTTCAG
>KZ506107.1:170687-189091 GCA_002844005.1 Limosa lapponica baueri
GGCTCTTCAGCCCATCTTTCAAAGCTGCATTAGCTTTTTAATGGGGAATCTTGTTTGATGACTGTAATCTTCACCTATTTTCTCATCAACCTTGACTGACTATTGAGCTCTTCTTGAAGAGGGTTTTTGTTATTCATCATCCCCTCTATCACTGTGACTCACTGATAGTCAGAAATAAATTCTTTCCAAAAGAAACAAGATTAATGGAACACTGGAAAGGGATTTGTTTTCTAGCTGACAAAGATATATATTCTGTTAGAAGTATGATTTATAAAAGCCATTAAATTAGTCAATATCCACTAACAAAAATAGCATGATAATAAATGCCAGCCAAAATAAATGTCTTCTGTTCTCCACAGTATCATCATTAGATCCCATGCTCAAACTTTCCTCCTGTCATAAGCCTGACATACAGAGGTTTTTGACTGGCCTAGAGTCCAGCCCAAGGGAGCCTCATCAGACCACGAGGAGCCCTCTCCTGCAAAGGCCCTTTCCCAATGCCCCAGCTCTGAATGGCAGAGGCGCAAGTGCTGCATGTTAGCACTGACCTCAGGACCTGTCTAGGGCAGCAGAAGTGTCATTTCCAAGACACCAATGACTCTCAAATGTCAAAGTCAGCCCTTGGGTGAGTGCCCAGGGACTGATCAAGTAAATGAGTAGGTCTAATCCCTCAGAGAGAAGCACGTCTGGAAAGAGCTTATGAAGCCTCCCCTGAAGGACTTAAAACATTTGCAGGAGTTGTTCTGAGTACAGTTTGTTGCAGCAATCTCATGCAGGGGAAAACCAGCACTCCAGCTGCACTCAGGCTGTCTAACAGGAAGAGGATGGGTATCGCAAATCCAGGAAACATAAAATTCATAGGCTTTTTTCCCATTTTCTCTAATAATTTTGAGGTTTCTGGGATTGTTTTTCCCCTAAGTACAGGTCTCTATGGGAAAGAGGGTTTGTATTGATGTAGGGTGCTTGCAGTGCTTTAGGACCACAGTGAACTGGGGCAGGATGGCAGTGAGCAGAGCAGTAGGAAAACCCTCGATGTTATGATGTGTATGTGCATTATCTTAGCAGCAAAGAAATCCTACTCCCTCAGGTCTTTTCATACTTTCGCTTGATAACAAGCCTTGGTAAAAAGATCCTTCAGTATTTTGTCATGGAGAGAGAGCATTTCAGAGATAATTGGCTGTGGGTTTGGGAGCTCCGGTTTCTATTGGCTTGCAGAGTCATTTGCTGCCAAGAAATGCCTTTGCTAGTGAACATTAATGTTTAATCCATCTCTCTCCTGAAAAGGTGATCTGAAGAGTGGTGCCTCTGATGGTCACAGGATCTGCTCACTGCTGTTTCATGTCCTGTCCTGCCTGGGTGAGTGGCTGATACATATCCCTTCCTTTGCTCCCATGAGCTCTGTATCATTATCTGAGTGTCAGTTCTGGGAAGGACTAGAAGACTGGCCAGAAAACAAAAATATGGGTTTAAGGGAAAGAGAGGATGAGTTGTTGACATACATTCCTGATGCAAAAAAGAAAAAACCAAGATCTTTCAAGATGCGTGTAAAGAAAAGCAAAAATTGGCATAAGTGTGTCGACCTTTGTCCTTCAAATTGGAGAGGGGACTCCAACCCAGGACTGAAGACTGGATGTAGGATCTTTGCAGTACTGCTGTAGTCATTTGATGCCTTTCACCTGAGGGAGCTTTCTGCCAAAGGTGTAGCCACACGCAAGATCTGGCCAGCAAGAATTACTTTGATAAATCACTATCTTCTGATGACAAATCCCTTTGAGCAGAAATCTTCCAACAGGGCCTGGTTCACTGACAGTGAGATAATGGCTTACTGAGGCCTGGAAAGTGGTCTGTCCAGAGGACAGAGGAGCCATAGGTGAGCTTCTTCACAAGCAGATTTGTCCATGTGAAGGGATAGGCTGGGCTTAGCTGGGACTGTGTACCACTTTCCCCACAAAGGTGGTGGACACAACCTAACCGGTGATGTTTGCCTGCAACGAAAACATGGGAGCAGGTACCAGTGAGACCCTTTCTCCAAGACAAGCTGACTGTATAGAAGGATTGTTTACCCTATGTTACCCTCACATCTCCAAATTCCAGTCTTAGCCTCTGTTACCATTTTACTGAAAAATTTGGTAAACACCCACAGGAAAGTCACCTACAAAGCATTACATTTGTTTAGAGTCTAACCTAAAAAACCTTCAGTGGGCAGATCTATGGCACAACGACAATGTGATGGAAAAAAAGGAGGTGATGGATAATAAGATCTAGATCTGTTTGCATACGGAGCCAGCTGACAAAAAGGGGGACCAAAGAAAATTTGAGAAGGAGCAAGTTCTTCTATTTCTGTATCTGAGAAAACCACTTCTATTTTGAAACTGTTTTATGGCCATCTGGATGCTGTTAAAATTAATGTGAAACAAATTTGTCATGAAGATGGACAAATAGCTCTTGGTGCGTGAGTTAAAATTTCATCTCAAACTCTGGGCTCGTGTTGCAGTTTGCCACTGTGAAAGAAAACAAAATCTCTTTACTTGTACAGATTCCACCGCTGAGAGGCTGTAACAGTGGAGCAACACCATGGCATTTCCGTGGATTCCTGGATCACAACAGCCTTTGAAAGCCAGGGCTTAGGAACCACCAACTACGCCTTTGTAAGTGACACATGGGCCTTTTCGATCAAGGTTTAAGTGCATTAATTTCCTCTTTGAATTGTGAGTGTTGTTCAGCGATGTGTAGAAAGCAGATATGCAGAGAAAACAGTTCATCTCACATCTGTCTACATACTACCTACCTGTCTGCTATGTAGCCAATGCTCATGGAGCCAATAAAAAACCCAGCGTTCACACATGACTGGAAGAGGTCCAGCTTCCAGGAGTCCTCACACACCAGGTTAAACTGCAAGGGAAACCACAGTAAGAAGAGCAGGAACATTCAACACAAGCCATGGCTTTTTGAGGAGGGATAATGGAAGCAAACCAATGACACGCAACTGGAAAATAGGCTCCAGAAAAGAAATCCCCTAATCTCTTAAACTGACATCTGCAATACATCTTGTCCAGATTATCCCAGACTTTGTGGAAAAGTTACACCCTGGAAAATGATTGCACAATGATAAACAAGGAGAGTGAGAAAGGAAGAGGAACTTTGAATAAACAAATTAGAAAGTTCAGAAAAATCTCACCCTCTCCCCCGCACCCATCTGCTTGAAATTTGGAGGATGCTTGGAGCATCGCTTCCTTCCCAGATGCCAAGGCCTGTCTCTAACCGTGTTTTATGTCACTGCGTGAAAGCAGTGCCAGGCTTGAGAGGTGGCCGGGCTGCCATGAGCCCTGCCGGAGAGGAGCCAAGAGATGGCTGTCCTGCTCCTCATTAGCACTGGCAAAATGCCCAGGATGTGGTTGACTTTTCTCTGCAGTGAACCGGTACTCTGTAACTTGCTTTTGATTTACAATTAACAGGTTACCAGCCTGCACCCAGCACAGGGAGGAGGGCAAACTGCTGTTAACTTTTCTACAGCTAGAACTATTCGTTCAGGTGTAACTAGACTTCAGCCCAGAAAGAAGCATGAATGTCTTTGGCTGCTTATTTAATCTCTTTCTAACCTGGACAAGCTTGCTGGGGCCATACCAAACAGCTCAGACTGGTTTCCCTGGCTTGACTGATGCAGAGGACAGCTGGGAGTCCTCTTCTCTGCCCCAACCCATCTGTCCCAAGAGAAAGTGAGGTGGAGATGCTTTGTAATGGTGACAATAGTGAAGCAAGGGAATACAAATGCCCTGCCCAAGGAAGCTGTGAAGTATCGAGCATTGCAGTTTTTTAAGAACGGGTTACAGAAGCATCTGCTTAATACAGATTTGGGACTGGAGGAGAAGTAGAAGAGATCTCTTGAAGTCCTTCCTATGCTTCAGGTCACTACAGAGTTTTAGACCCTTCGTGCTGGTTTGTACAGTTTTTCACTTTCTAAACTATCTGGTTTAGATAATGCAAGTTAGAAGAAAAGACCACTGCTATGGCTAATTCATTATCTGACAAATTTAGCTCCACCTTTTGCTTCTTGTTCATTGTTCATGAGTATGTTTGGATTATCACCCAAATGTGCAATTCCTCCGTTTGGGCTTTGGGGTGCTACCCACAGTTTGGTGACTGAAATGCTGAATTATGAGAATAGCTGTTGTCTGATTTGTGACAAGCTTGCAGTTTGCTTATTGCTTATCCTCCCAGGAAAAACAATCATTTCCCATTATTTATCCATATAAATCTTTGCTCTAAGTCCCTAGCAAGTTCTGATATCACTATTTATCAGCAGTTAGGCTCAGACTGTGAACCAAAAGCAAACTTTACCAATTCAACATCTTCTAGGTTCAAGGTATGCAGGCAAGAGTCATGTTGCTGGACAAACTACATCTTACCTCAGTCACAAGAGAGGTCCCCGGGTAGTCATAGACCCAGCCATCCTGGCAGGGACCAAGGGGGACGGTGCTCCAGTTGCCCACGAGGCTGCCAAGGGGGTCAGTGCAGCTGATGCCCGTGGCGTTCCAGTCCATCTGGTACCTCCTGCAGCGGCTGCCAAAACTGGCCCCATGGCCATCCCACTCGGGAACTGTGTGATTCAGCTGCTCCTCCAGGCTCCAGCCACACTGCTGGCTCAGCTCAGCCACCCCGGGGCTGAGGCAATGATGCTCAGGGGTGAATCCCAGGAAAAAAATCCCCACGTAAATGGGAACGAAGGCAGCAGAAAGCAGGCATAAGACAAAGAGGGCTTGTTTCTGAAAGAAGTCAAATTCTCCGATCTGCTCCAAAATGTCATCCAGGGTTGTCATCTTTGTATGTTGCAACTCATTAAAATATCTAACTTAGGTGCTCTGCAGGGCTTTGCCCTTCACTGCATGCTTAAATAACAACCAAAGTGTTTGCTCAAAACTCACAAACAAATAATTAATTAACTTTGTCAATTGTCAAGCCGTGAATCGCAACCTTTGTTTCCTAGATGCCCTTTCTAAACTAACTTTGGCTCTCTTATTTCCATCTCTGTTGTTATTTTGGTCTGTATATGACACATTTGAAATACAAGAGCTGATGTCGTAGATTATGGTCCTTTCAGTCTGTCACGGAGAGTCTGTCAGTGCACAGTATGGTGATAGGTGAAAATTCCTTGGTTTGGTATTTTCAGAGGCCATAAATATTATGAAAGCAATGTTGTCTTCTCCCTCACATATGTACAACTGAAGAACTTTATACTCAAAATTACACCGCATATAGATGACCACTTGCCTGCTGCTTTGGGGGTGTAGAGGAAGACAATGCAGAAAAGACACAACAGGGAAGATTTCTTTTAGGCACCTAATAGCTAAAGAATAATGTTGTGCCCCAAAGAGGAAGCAGACCAGCCACCGCAGTACAAGTTTGCACTAGAGGTGCCCAGACCGAACTTGGAGGGGTTCACATGTGGCTGCCCTGCACCTGTGGAGCTGAGAGTGGCCCCGAGACCTGTCACCAGCCCTCCTGTGCCCACCCTGCCCTCTGCCTCCTGCCCTGCACCCTGGGGACGCGGCGGGCAGAGGCTGCCGTAAACCACAGCCCTATCTCACGAACACTTTACAGCTATTTCATGTGAATATATTAGACAACGCTAATGTGCAGTTGTGTGCTTAAGCAACGGAGACATCCTCAGCCTCTTTTACTGAGAGGGCGATTTATGTCCTGTTCCCATAGCCATGGCTGCAGAAGGTCCTTTCATGTTGTTCCCCATTTGCCTGCCCTGTGAGCAATTAGCTTGTGTCAAGTAATGCAAGCAATGACGGAGGACTGGAAGAGGTTCAGTGCAGCTCAACATCAAAAGGGTGGATTTGGACAAAAAACATCTATGGGCAAAGATTTCTGCCTGCAGATTTTCTGCAGATGATAGGTTTTATTAGCCCTCTTCCTGAGCCAGACTGTAATGACTTTGTAGCTTGTTTAGTGCTTCTGAAGGGAATCCCTGAGCAGGCTGCTGTCACTTAGTTAATTTCCCCCTGAGGAGCACTCGGTGACCTCTCCGAGTTTTATGAAGCACAAAACTAAACAATGAACCTTGGAGGAAAATGGAGGTGATAAGTAACATGAGATTTTAAAAGGCTATTATTAACAAGCCCTGTTGAGTTACAACGACCAGCATACCTAGGAACTGTCATGAATCACAAATGGGACTGCTACTTTGCAGTAAACATCTTTCACAGCCAATAAAAGACCAGACCTTTGGCCGTTTACAAATGAACTGTTTACCTATCTCTGTTCAGGTCTGGGTTACATCAGGAGGAGGGAATGGGCTATTCCCCCCGTTAATGCTCTCAGAGCTCACTGCACTGGCAGCTTTTATACCTTGCACCCGCCTGCACACAGACTGCCCAGCAGTGCACATATTTCATGCATTTGTTAATAGCTAAAGCCTGGGTCAGCCAAACCCAAGTTATATGCAACAAGAAGTTCATAAAGCATATTGAAAATCTGCTTTATTCCCTTTCCTGATTCTGCCTGGTGTAGTTTCATGCTAGGGAGAGTAAGAAGGAAGACTGATGCAAGTATTGTTATGCTGGCAGAAGGTTGTGTGTGTCTCTGCTTTTGAGGCAGATTTGATGTTCTTTCTCTTGGAAAACCTCCACTGTCACTTGAGTCTTCTCATGTATTGCCAATAAGCAAAGTATTGTCCTGCAGTGGGAGTGACCACTGAGTAGATTCAGATATTGCATGATGTCCAGAGGTTTTTGTTATTGACGTCTGGGCTGCCCTCAAATATCCTGACAAGACTCCCTCCTGTGTACAGCGACACCAGCCTCAGGGAAACTGAGCAGTCCATCCCACCAACATAAAGGCGTGTGACTCTTGTCACCTGGACACACCTGAGTGTGTTTGTGTGATCGCTTTAAGACATTTTGCAGCAGGGTTTTTTCCATTTCACTGGGGACAGAGCAGGGAGTAAGCAGTTCTCCACCAGTTCTGCTGGTGGAGCTTAGCGCAGGTGAATGGAAGCAGTGTGACAGCTTGCCAGGGTGTCATCTGTACTGAGAAACTAAACAGGACTGTGTACGGGCTCAAGCACTGTCCCATATCCAGCCTACTTAATCTTTGCTACCCTCCCTAGTAACTGTTTTGCCCGATTCCCATTAGCACAGTCCTCACAATGCCCAGGCAGGTTTGGGGTGGTGATGCCAGGCAGGTTGCCTCTGGTAGGTGGAAGGGAAAAGATCACCCTGACTGGGGGCAGTGTGTACAGATGTAAGCCGTGCCAATGCCCCATGTCTCCAGCAATAAAAAATGGGCCTGCCCATTTTATTTATTACCGTAGATGCAGCACAATATCAATCAGTGCATGTAAGGCAGCCAGAGGAGCAAAGTAAACAAAGCTGAAATGCCTCTGTTAGCAGAGGGCATCTGTGCTCCTGACTGAATACCCATATTCAGTGGCAAGTTTGTGAAACAGTGTCAGCTGCAACGAGTTTACTGCATATAATCAATAATCCCTTCCGTTTACAGTAGTGAAGCATTACCATTCTTGCTTTAAAATGTGTCAGCCTTCCAAAAGCTGGGGTAGGCATTCCTGTACTCTGACCTTCCTGAGCTTTAGATGTATGCTCAGAGGGTTTGGTGAATTGTGAAGAAAGTGAAGCCTAAAACACTGCTGACAAAAAATTACAGGTATAAAACAGGTCTAATCCATCCATAAAAACAATGCATACTGACAATGATAGTATATATAAATCTTTGCTGTCAAACAGTAGCCCTCATTCAAAGATCTGAATGCATCTTCTAATGAAGTAACTCCTGAAGTCCGAGAAACTGAGGCAGAGAGACCTGCTCTTCAGGGATACAGGTCTTTGAGACTAAAATGATTTACTGGAGGTACCTCAGACAGACTTTTCTATTCAGGTGCTTCCTGAGATGTTCTCCTACAAGCCTTCCTGCATGAGTAAATATTTCTGCATTGAATTGCTTCTAGTGAGCCATTTTTTCATGTACACCATTTAGTAATGATTTTGGTTAGGTGCTTACCTATGTGTATGAACTTTATCACAGCTCTGTTTCCTGTGAGTACAACAAGGGCACAGATGTTTAACAGGGAGCTTTGGGCACAATGCTGTCTGCCATAACCGCATGCTACCATAGAATCATAGAATCATATGTGATTGGAAGGGACCTCTGGAGATCATCTAGTCCAGCCCCCCCGCCAGAGCGGGTCTACCTATAGCAGGTTGCACAGGAACTTGTCCAGGCAGGTTTTGAATGTCTCCAGAGAAGGAGACTCCACCACCTCTCTGGGCAGCTTGTTCCAGTGCTTTACCACTCTCACAGTAAAGAAGTTCCTCCTCATGTTTAGGTGGAACTTCTTATACTCAAGTTTGTGCCCATTTCCTCTTGTCCTGCCACTGGGCACCACTGAAAAAAGACCAGCCCTGTCCTCCTGACACCCTCCCTTTAAGTATTTGTAAGCATTGATTAGATCCCCTCTAAGTCTTCTCTTCTCAAGACTAAAAAGACCCAAGTCCATCAGCCTCTCCTTGTAGGAGAGATGCTCCAGGCCCTTAATCATCTTTGTGGCCCTTTGCTGTACCCTCTCCAGCAGTTCCCTGTCCTTCTTGAACTGGGGAGCCCAGAACTGGACACAGTATTCCAGATGGGGTCTCACCAGGGCAGAGTAGAGGGGCAGGATGACCTCCCTCGACCTGCTGGCCACACTCTTCTTGATGCACCCCAGGATGCCATTTGCCTTCTTGGCCACAAGGGCACGTTGCTGACTCATGGTCATCCTGTTGTCCACCAGGACTCCCAGGTCTTTCTCCTCAGAGCTGCTCTCCAGCAGGTCAGCCCCCAACCTGGTGCACCTGTACTGGTGCTTGGGGTTATTTCTCCCCAGGTGCAGCACCCTACACTTGCCCTTGTTGAATTTCATTAGGTTTATCTCTGCCCAACTCTCCAGCCTGTCCGGGTCTCACTGTATGGCAGCACAGCTTTCTGGGGTGTCAGCCACCCCTCCTAGTTTTGTGTCATCAGCAAACTTGCTGAGGGTACATTCCATCCCTTCGTCCAGGTCATTGATGAATATATTGAAGAGGAGTGGACCTAGTACTGACCCCTGGGGAACACCACTTGTTACAGACTTCCAGCTGGATTCTGTGCCCCTAATCACGACCCTCTGAGCTCTGTCTTTCAGCCAGTTTTCAATCCATTTAACTGTCCCTTCATCTAACCCATACTTCCTAAGCTTAGCTATGAGGATGCTGTGGGAGACAGTGTCGAAAGCCTTGCTTTCTGAGCTTTGCCTTGGACCTGAGCAGGACATACTACATTCAGAGGAATCCAGTGGAGAATCACTGGAAACATTCAAACAAACAGTGAGTCATGCTCCCACTGGGGGTCACTGCCTGTGCATTAGGGTGCAGGTACATGAGACAGGGTAAGCCAGTCTGATTTCTTGGTGTGAAGGTCCCATTCCCCATCCCCTTTCCTATGGTCCATTCTGGCTCTTGTTGGTCCTCTGTTCCATGAACTAAGGCAACTCACTAAGTAGGCAGAGGCTGATTGTAGCAATTACCTGCGTAGATTTATCCTGCAGCAGTCAGTCATAGGAGCTTAGTGAAGGGACGAGGAAGAACTAGCACAAGGGAAGGGACAGGACCACATGTCTGGGAGGTGCTGGGAGATGGAAGCTGGAAAGAAGAGGGAAGAAGCAGGATGCCGTCCTTGTAGTGACAGGGAGACCATCTGTCTTGTAGCTTTTGGTAGGGCTTCACCTGAACTAATGTCAGCCGTGTAAAAGCTGAGCATCTAGATTGAGCTAGTTGTCCACACCTGTTGTCCAGGCCTGTCTAGTCAGTAGAGAAGGACAGGTATCTCCAGATATATATCCAGATGTACAGCAGGAGCCTACAGCGGTGGTTAATAGCAGATTTGTGCACCCAGAGCTGTTAATAGCATTTGGAGCACCACACAGTACACAGCTAATCTGGACGAGGTGTTGACACATGGGGACATTTCTGACTAATCAGGGCATAAAGTGCTGAGCACACGATGGGGTTGACTGTGGGTGGTCTGACCTCACATGAATCCCGCTTGGAGAAAGGTGACTGACAAAAAGTGTTTAAGCAATTTTGGACTGTCAAAGAGTCTGTGATACACTAGTGTTTTCTGTCATGAGATAGCTCTGAGAGCTGGAGATCTAAGAGCTGACTATAGAGGGAGCTTACACACCTTGTTTTTAGGCTGCTCAAGTTATTTCAAATAACATGTGTTTGCGCTTGGTATTTTTTGGACCATGAGAACATATTTTATAACAGAGAGACACAAAGTGTACTTTATGGTTGGCTCACATACTACCAACACATTTTTCCTAGATGATAATTACGCTATGTTTTGCAAAAAGCCTCTAGCTTTTGATTATTTGCATCTAGATCCAAAAGTCACAGCTTGATCTCATTTCCTCATTGAACACTAATTGCCACTTAATATTGTGCAACCTAAGAATATCTCCCTCGATGACACAAGTTCGGTGCACAGTCCTGACTCCTCAGCTTTTGCTGTGGCATAGAGCATGATGTGTTGCTGAAGTTTGTTCTCTGATCATTTCATTTCTTCAGTTGTGAGGTGGCATGGCTTTTGCCAAGGATGTGAGTGCTGCTGAGCCTTTGTTCCACTAGTATTTGGGTCCATGAGCTGCCTGAGAGCTGTGTGAGGAGCTGCTTAGGCTGGGGTGAGGGATGCTCAAGCTGCTGGCTAAAGGAATTTGCCCTGGGGCAGCTTGGCTTGTTGAGAACCTGTGCCATGGTCCCCAGGGTTCTGCTGCTTTGCTCTGGCTTCCCAAGGAGATGGCAAGGTCACCCCACAACGAGCCTAGGGTTTGCACAGCCGCTCTTATCAAAGGTGGCAGCAAAAACAGGTTACCAAGGGGAGCAACGGAGTCCAGGCAGCCCTGGAACTACTGACACAGAGCCTGGAGATTGTGCTAGGGTCTTCAGGAAAAACACGTGGGTTTTTTTAAATGCTGATCAGAGCTTTTTCCTGAGCCCACCCACCCATCCAGTTCACAAAACTCCTCCCAGAGCTGCCTGGAGGGGGTTACTACATCCAGCAGCAGCAGAGCTGAGACTGGACCTGGCCAGACCAGCCTTCCTAGCTCTGGAGTGGTACAGCACAGGCCGTCCACAGTTATCCTTGTGTCTCAACCCAGCCTGCTGTAATCTATTCCACTGTTCTCAGCCTGGGCATAGTCACTTCTGGGGTGGTTTAAACACATTGACTCCTTCTCTCTGTGTATAGATGCTCCTTTTAAACTGGCAGCCCTGCAAGAGTGGGGGCAGCTCCTTGTCTTCAGTAAGAAGGAAGAGGTGAGTTAAGTAGGCTGCAGGTAGAGCACAGCTAAAGGAAGCCTGTGATTTTGCAAGGTAAGAAGGAAAACCATAGGAAAAAGCAAACTGGCAAGTAGCAAGCAGGTTTGCTGTCAGGACACAAGAAGTTTCTGCAAAGGCTGAGAACTGGCCCACTTCAGCAAGACTTTAATACATAATTAATTGCAAGCATTTCATTTTGCAGTAAGGTCTTGGGGATGTGGTTGCTTATAGATAGCACATATTAACCATGTACTTACTGCTGTGCTGAGACAGGGTATGACAGCTGCACGGCATGATGTGAGGCATGGGGCCACCTCCAGCACCTCACCCCAGCTCAGAGCAGGGGCAAAAGTGGTGGCAGGGGGTGAGGCTGCCCTGCCTGCGGGGATCCAAGCAGGGGATGCCCCCTTCCCAGCTCTACGGGGCTCTGCTCCCTGTGTTCTGCCTTGGTCAGCCTGGAGGAAGAGCAAAGGTGACAAAGGAGCAGCACATCCCACCATTATTTCTAGCATCAGAGGGCTCCAGACCCCTGCTTTCTGGAGCTCTGCCCTGGCCTGTGCCTTTCTCCACCTCTACACAGTGGGCGACAGTACCCCCCCGATGGGGTCCCACTGGAACGGGGAGAAGAGAGTGCTTCTCTGAGGGGTGGATGGCTGCATGGAGAACAGGGTGACCCTCTGTCTCGTCAAACAAGACCATACTGCAGCAAAGTTTCCTGACCCTGGGAAGATGGAGAGGAACAGGAGGACATGGGGAGAGACTGCTCTTGTCCTTCAAGACCAATTAGTCCTCTTTGAAGACCCCAAACTCACTTCTCTGCTCTGCCTCAACCTGGGGCAGACCCCCCTAACTCCTTCTGTAGCCCCTATCCTTGGCCTGACCCCGATGAAATCCTTTTCAATCCTTGAGGCAGCAAAATACCGTTACCTGGAGCACCGGGTTGTCTCTAGCCAGCCCTAATGAAATAAAAGCTGGTATAACATTATGAGACTTGATTTTCTGAATTTCTGGTAGCCCTGCTCCTTGTGTATCACCACGCGGATCTTAGGATCGCTGGTGTGACTGTGGTCTGGGAGACAGGCAATTATGGAATCCCCCACCCACCCCATGCCAGAAAACTTCATCTTCAGTGTCATTATGCAAATTATTCCTGGATTTTCTGTATGGTTGTCAGTTAAAGCACCATTTTAGCACTTCTGTGAAATGAGTAAACACACCCGTCTCTTCTAGAGTGGTTAATAATTGCTTTTCACATGACAGAAGGCCTGGAATCAGACACACAGCACTTATTAAAAAGAGCAGTGATGCAGTTAAAACTGACCTAGAAAAATGGCAATTGGGGATCAATCAGTGCAACAGATTTAGAGAAAGATTTTTTGCCTCTGAGTTTAAGTGTATTTGTTCTGAATGTAAAAGGAGTTCAAATATATTCTGCAAGTTTAAATCTTTGGAGAGTTAAGTATCATATGCACACAGCTGTGATGCAGTTTGTCAGTGTTTGTTTACACAATTGCTGTCAGCCCTGTTATTTGTGCTTCTAAAAGGGCTTTCTGCTCAGCAGGGGATGAAACGATTGCTTCTGTTCAAATTGCTTGTAAAACCACCCCTTTTGTAGCTGAGAAACAGCACATTTCTCTGTGAGCTTCTGTGTTCAGGTCTGCTGCCTCTGACACCGTACAGGTGCAAGTGAGGTGCTGATCCAGTAAAGGAGGAGGTATCCAACACTACTTGTCATGGTAGGTGCTCTTAACTCTTCCTTTCAGGAGAAGCTGAGAGCTTCTTAAGTTTTATTTCCATATTTTAGCTTGTGTTGCAAATTTTTGAGTTTTGATATCTTGTAATTGGGTTTTATGAACGTTTGGGCATCTATCTACACTTCTGGGAGATACTGAAACATACTAATGGCACAAACCCAGTTGCAGCTACGAATGAGATACTGCAAACACAATCTCTCGGGGTCTGCAAGGATAAAGAAAGCTGCCAAAGAGCAATAGCAAGAAGGCATCGGTAGTTACAGTCAGGAACACAAGGCAACATACAGACCCAACATTCATGGATGAGCGGATGGCCTTTGGTAGAGGATTGGGGCTGAACGCTACAGACTCATCATGAATTCAGACAGCCCTGCCTCACTTTATCCTCAGGACTGCTGAAATTTCAGTGGGACTAACTAGACCAAAAAAGGCTGGTCAGAGAAGTAAGGGGAGTCACGTTCAAGGGCGAGGAAGCCAGCCAGCAAGCAAGGTTGAAGCCAAACATATACCACGTGGAATAGGACTTAGGAAATAGAGAGCGATGTTTTCTGGTTGAGTCTTCCTCTGCAGTGGCTAATTGTCCTACTGTGCTGCCCAGCAGTCTTAAGTGCTCCCTTCCCCACCGCAGTAGGTGCCTCAATAACTGCCTCCAGTGTAAGAAATAAGGCAGTCTGTGGATGTTGGTGGCGGAAGAAACAAGAAGACAGTGATGGTCACCATTATATATCCTGTTTGGGGCAGTGGTAGGTGAGTAGAGGTGGCCCACATGCTTCAGTAAGATCATGCTGTTACCTTTCAGCATCTGTAGGGTTGGTCACCTCTTGAACAAGTAGATTTTGAAGTGAAATAGCCATAGGAAAGCCTAGCCACTTTGCAGCTAAGGGAGTGGGTGGAATGAGATTTTTGAACTTGACACTTTGTATGGCTGAACCATAAATCCAGTGCAAGGGCACTGTCCGCTCTTAAGTTGGGAGGAATTGGCTTAGTGAAGGCAGGGGACCTCCCTGCGGAAGAGGCCTTCTCGGTGGACTGAAACTAAGGCACTGAGTCAAGCATGTTAATTAAGTGACTGCAGAAGCTCAGCCTCCAAGTCAAATAAAGATAAAAACAAGGACAAAGAGCAGGAAGCATTCACAGAAGGAGCCACAAATTCAAGTGCGGGAACAGCAGCATGTCCCTCTGTGTGTGTGTAGCGGGGGGTGGTGTGGGTGCAGGAAGGGTCTTGTGTTACTCAGCAGGTGATGGACAAACAGCCGCCTCGCAATCTCCATGGCCAGCCATGCAAACAGCACTGGTCCCACTCCGGTTTCCTGAGACCGAGGCGGCAGAGCCAGCAGCACGGGCAGTTTTACAGCGCACAGGCTGTCCTCCAGGGAGGTATTTTGGACTGAATGACCTTGTAAAATGTATGTCCTCACTCTCCTATGCAGCAAGCGGTCCATTCAGTACAAGAGGTTCCCGATAACTTCTGAATTATTGGGCTGCTCCCATAAAGTAATGGGTCCACAAAAGTAAGTAGACTATGAGTGTACCAGGAAGTTGTCAGCCTAAATCATCATAAAATATATCTCTATGAGTCCCTAAAACTGAAATTGGGTGGGTAGTCATACATGTGGACGGCATCCAGGTGAGTAACTATTCTTAGTCATACTTAGTCATGCAATAAAGTATGTGCTATTACATACATTTTTGGGCCAGGCCATATCTACATCACAGCAATGTTAATATTTAACTGCATCTGCTCCTCAGTTACAGCAAAAGATGTGGTTATCTCAGCTTTTCCACCTGATTTCAGGGTATGTCTCCACTGCGACCTGCAGTAGAATTGTCCCACATCAGCAAGACCAGTGCTGGTTCCCAGGTCACACAGCATACAAAGCTGACCTGAATCGCCTGGAGGCAAACACATGTTTCTGTTGAATTAGTGCACATGACACAGGGTCTATGCCAACTTTATGCTTTTACATCAGTTTCAAGTCCGACACCAGGATGACAGGTGATATCCAAGCTAGCAGACAGTGAAGGACCTCAGCCAACACAAATACTGCTAGGAGGCCTTTTCAATACTTTCTGGACAAACCATAATCAGCTGAGCTCGTTTATGCCAGCTCAGTGTTTTGCATCGTTTTTACCCATCACTAGGAGCCTCACAGCCACACTGACCAGAGTGTCCTGGTAGTCCATGGACGCTCCTGTGCATCGGGCACGTCTGGTGCCTGGGGTGCGTGTGGCTTCACTACTTGAGAAACATTGTTTTCTTGAACTCCACAGGCACAAAGGGAACAGCGGATGGAAATACAGCTGTTGAGGACCATACCCAGCTGGAAAGAGCATCTCCATCAATAAGTCTGGGCAGGGTAGGCCCGACTGGGTATGTACACCCCAGCAGAGGATCCTTTCCAGGCTGGTTCCGGAGCAGAGGTGCTCTGCAGTGGTTCACACAGAGGTGCTCTGTTGGGCTGATCTGTGCTGCCAAGACTGCAAAGCCATACCCAATGTGAAACAAATCTGATAGTTACCAAGCAGGGAAAAAGTACACTGCAGAATCCCAAACTCTGATCTTATCAAGAACATCCTGTAACACTCGTGTGTGTTCTTAGATAATTACAGGTGGCAACTGTTAAGAGAAAAGCTTTTAAGTAAGTCAGATGATAGCATGCAAAAACTTTGTTTAAACTTCTGTCTGCGCTGTGGTTATCTTGGGGTTTCCAGACACAGTGAACTCTATGAAAAAATAATCATGAAAAAATAATCATAAAAAAATACCCTCTAGATCTGCTGAATGCAACTGCCACATAGCAGGTGAGAAGCTGAAAAATGTCTGAAAAATTTTAGCAGGTCCAAAGAAATGAGCCAAGGTTTTCTAAGCAGGTGCTGGGAGTGATTGGTGACCCAGGCTGAGTGTGAGGGCGCAGGAACGCCATGTCCCCATGGGTGTTCTATGGAGGTGGTGGCAGTATTAGTTCTTCATTAACAGTCAACGATGCTGTTTTTCAGCATTGCTACGTTGTTAATCTGTACCTGAGAGTGACAGCTACTGGACCTGCAGCTGTGCTTCCCCTCACTCCTGTGGCCACTTTTGGTCCCCTCCTGGGGACGAGACCTCCCTGCTCCCACAGCATGGCAGCCTGCAGGAGCCTGCACCCGGGGGGTACCCATGGCACTGCAGTGACACCTGGTGATGCAAACCCCTGCTCTCGCCCTTGCAGCTCCCTGTGAGTTCAGCGTATGATGTGGTGAAGATTTTGGTGCTAGAAAGACGTAGCTTGGTGCCAGCTGGTCTGACGCCCATGTGCGCAGGACCCTGCACAGGGCTTTCTGGCTGTCCCTGCGTATCCCCATTTTTCTCGTTGATCCTGGAGTCACACTGCCCATGTGTTTTGTCCCCATTCAAGCTCAGTGCCTCGTATTCCTGCTGCTTCTGCAAACACTCCTCATGACAGAGTTTTTCTAGCCAGGGACCTTTGCCTCAGGCCTTGTCTTGCATCAGGCCTCTGCGCACAAACTGTCACCTCGCTGCTCGGTGTGCAGGAGCACAAATGTCTCCTTGGCTCCGCTGGCCCAGGCATGGTTTGTTGTACACAGTGCTGGAGGGGGCTAGTCATCTGAGGGGCCAGGACAGTGCCAGCAGCTGTGCTGATGCTTATATGGAAATGATATGGTAACGTTGCTGTTTTCTTTTATTAAACAAACCCAAAGTAAATCCCTTTTGCTTTTCTTCAGCTATCATTTTGCTAAAAATACCATATGAACTAATGCTCCAAATAACCTTTTCTTAAAGCTCAGCTTTGGATTGGTCTCCTAAACCTAAGTTTCAAGGAGCTGGCAGGCAGTCCAGTAAGTACTTGTTCACTGAAACTGGTCCACTGCCCGTCTCCTCATCTCAGCGCAGAGGAGCAGATAGATGGGACTAGAAGTACTGGCTGCTCCAGAGGACTGATGGTGGGTCTGCCCTCAGGGAAGGCCACCCACAATGGCAGCGGATGTCACTGTCCCGGACTTTCCAAGACCTCCCCAATTCCCTATTCCACTGCAGCTGTCCAGCATGGAGATGGAGAGGCACGGGTGGAGGGAGCTGTGGTCCCACGCCCTGTTCGTATTTGGTGAAATCCCTTCATCATTCAGTAGCCCCAGCTCTTGGCTACTGCACTGCTGAGTCAATGGTTGCACACCTTCTGCTGCCAAGGGAAGCAACCTCATGGTAGGAAAAACAGGCATTTGCAGATGATATCTTTCAGTTCCTGGTGCCCAGGGTTTTCCGCCTGCTGCCACACTTTGCATCATGGTGACACTGCCAGGGTCCTCCTGTCTGATCTTCCTGACCACTGCATTCCCCTTAAATAAGGTCCTCTGTTAAGATATGGGTTTGGTCTGTAGACCCTGACAACTGAAAGCTCAGCCTGGAATCTCAGGGACTCCTTCTGCCATCTGCACTCTTTTACCTGACCTAGCTTCCCAAGAGGCAGGTCTTAGACTTTCCATCTAATCACTACGGGATTGTTTCACCGGAAAATGTATACAAATGATGCAACCTTTTCAGACACACTCATCTTGAACTGGCCTTTGCTTCAGCTCCTCTGGTTGCTCAGGATTTTGGGACCTCAGACCAATATAAACAATTCTTTGATTTTCAAGTGTTTGTTGAATCATTCTTGCTTTGCATCTCCACATCAGATATTTACATCTTTATATTTTTTTCTTAAGTACACTCAGGAACATTTACCAAGGAAGGAAAAATATAACAAATCCTGTTTAATAAGTACACTGACATTTAAAAGCAAATAAACATTAAAACAACTGAAAGTACTGAGTAATTGAAGTACCCTGTGGTAGGTCCACATATCCAGAAATGTCCATTTTAAGTAGTGTGCTAGGTGCTGGATCATGAGCAGCAAGGTTTACGCCCAGCTAAGAGGCATGATGAAAGTGGTCTAGTCCCTCTTCCTATTAATAAAGCATGCTAATCAAGCAAGGTGAGAACCCAGCTGTAAAGAATTGCTTTGGGTTGGTCTTGTGCAGTTAGGACAAAGGACACAATGTTATAGCAGAGACAGATAAACTACAAAACCAGAGTCAACTATAAATAGATTGTACCACTAAGGGCTTCCAAAAATAACTACAAAGAGATTAGAGAAAGGCACTGAAAAATTGCTAGTTCCTATCCATCCTTCCAGGATGACTTGAACTTTTGCTGGTGCATTTGAAGTGTGTGGGTCTCTGCTGTGGCTCTGAGTTTACCCCACTCCTGCACCCTTTTTTATTTTCTGCAGAGCCCTATCTTGGTACTTTTTCAGTG
>KZ506107.1:189474-217059 GCA_002844005.1 Limosa lapponica baueri
AGTGGCACTCTCAGATATCTTCGTTGCACTGACACGCTCCTTGATATGGTTTAAAAGTTTCACGCTTACTCTCACAAAACTGGGCTGGAAACTTTTATGCAAAGCCGTTTTCTTAGTATTTAGAAATATTTGCTTCCAAACTTGGTGGAAACAGGGTCACTGGGGAGGGTTGTGCAACCATGAAAAATCACAAACAAACCCAATGTGATTTCCCTAATCTTTCCAGGCAGGATTTGAGGCAGGTGCGTCTGAGAGAGAAAGCGAGATTGTGATTCACAGCTGTCTGATACCATGGGGGGACATTTTTGTTTTATCAGGCCTTTACACCCATCTCTGGAAATATTCCTGTTTGTTCCATTGTGTAAAATAGCCTTTGGTGAACTCAGCTTGTCTTATCTCATGGCTGAATTACTCAGTTATTCAAAGTCATTAGCAAGGGTCCTGACAAATTTGCCGTGGGATTATGGCATATCTATCTGAACAGGAAGGCAGAGTCTGGTGCAGACTCTCTGATGCCTCCAGAGTGACCAGGTGAAGAGGAAAAGGATCAGGGAAGCCACATAGAGACTATAAAAATGTGTGTGTAGGAACCCCTTTTCCTCTGGCTGTCCTACCTTCAGCTGGCCTTGGAGAAGGCTTCAGCTGATGAGCCCTTTTGGTTCCTCCGTGTGCCTCAGACACCGAGCTGAAATCCAGATGAGCAGGTGTTCCCAGATCTGCTTGGAGACCCACAGGTTTCTGCAGTTTTCACTGAGTAGGATTAAAGTCAGTGGGGAACAGGTTATCCGTGGGCACCCAAATGTGTGGTACCTGATCTTCTTCAACAGGTAAAGAGAAGCAATGCGCAAGTGCAGCAAGGAGGGAGCTCTTGCTGCTGGCTGTGGTGGGGATGAGCCTGTGGGAGCCCCAGGGTCTGCCAGTGCCTAAATGCCACGTGCCTCCCATCCTCTGCCCCAGTGCAGCAGGAGGAAAAGCTGAGGGTGTGAGAATGAGCACAGGCTGTGGGAAGAGAATGGCTTCCTCCCCTTCCGTGAGTTTTTCATCTACACGTGCTCAAAATGGCAGAGATATGGGCTGTCTCTGGTGTGGTCACTGCTGGTCTGGTTTGGTTTTTTCTTTTTCTTCTCCTGTGAGGGGAGAGACAGGAGCATCTTTAATCCTGTTCTGCTTTTCCTTTCACTCTCAATTTTTTATTTTTCCTCATCTGGATTTTCCCGTCTCTCCTCGTGTCCCTATTTTCCTCTGCTGTTTCAGCTGCTGTCCTAGCAATGAGTACAGATCCCCCTGTTTGTTGTACTCTACAGTTCCTAGAACTACATTTGTTTATATTTGTTCTTGGAACCAGGATGGTAAAAATAGCCTAAAGGCCATGGAAATGGTGAGGGAGGGGAGTATAATGCATTGTGCATTGCTTTCATGGACTGCCAAAAGGTGGAAACCCTGCTGATTGGAATTGACTTTTCCCATGTCTCAAAGTTAGCCTACAGCTCACTGAGTTGATCTGGAGGCCTGGGAAAGGACATACTCCATTGAGTAGAGCTGCCACCTTTTGGAAGGAAAAAAAGGAAATCTAGAAGAAAAGAACAGGGAGATAAAAGAAGATGGAAGTGGGTGGTGAGAGGAAGAAGAAAGATTAATAAAGTGAAGGCAAAATACCAACAGGAACAAAAACCAAAACACAAGAACTGTCAGAGAAAAAGCTGCATGTGGTTTAGTGTCCTGACTTGGAATGTGATTGTACCATATGTTGGAGACGGGAGTATAAACATCTCCAACTGCCCTGTGAAGAGGTCTTGCTCTGATCTCAAAACATCCATTACTTATTTAATCTCCAAAAGTGAGCTTTCCATATATCCTTTCCAGCCTGGCTTCTTAATGAGATATGTTGCAACACTGTGAGCCCTGTGAACACGTGGTGTTTCTGGGACTCGAGTCACTCCAGTGTGGAAAGCCAATGATTTTTGCATGGGAGAGCCAAACCCTTGGGATGCAGCACTGAAGGTGTGTGAAAGGTGAACTGAGTGGTGAATAACGACTTAGGGCCCTGCCATCTTCTGCTGTGAACCAAGCTTTGTCATTAAGGTCTACGCAACGTACTTTGAGCTACTCCTGCCCAGTTCTTTGTGGCAGTCTCTGCTGTGGGGTCACCGGTTAGCAAGGGTACAGAAAATCCCCAAATGCAGGGCTGTGGAGGTCTCTGCTCCTTCTTCTGGCACGGAGATCTGAAGAAAAGACTGGTGTAGGCAGTCTCCTGGCCCTAGGATGATATGATGCTGACTGATCTGTACCCCTTCCGCTTAGGGCTATCTAGTCTATAGCAGATTTATCTAGGGGATGACTATTTGGTGCAATATGAAGCTGTATCAAGCAGTGAGATAACAGGCAGAGTAGATGATTGCTGCCCAAGCTTGTTCCCAGGCCCTCTTTTATTTAACAAGAGGCACGTGTCTTAGGAGATCAAAGCCTAGGTCATGGTTTTCTGCATAACTTTATCAAGGAAAGGGTGCTGTTACACAGGGTAGTGCCCTCAGGTGCCTGCAAACTGGCTGGTGTCACTGCCCCACTGCTTATAGTGTCCCAAAGAAGGACTTGAAGGTTTGCAAGTGTTTGTCTGAAGCACTGGCAAAGGTTATCCAGAGTGTTACAGTAAAGTTTTAACTTACAGGGTTCAACCAGAGTAGCTATTGATCCAAATGTCTCATGCCGTCACCCAGACATATAAAATGGTAGTCTAGTGCCACGAGCGTCAGAGAGTGTATGTGTATTCCCCTCTAGACTACACAGTTTTCATTCTATTTCTGAAATAGCTGTGACATTTGGGCTTCTAAACAGAGCTCCAGCTGAAGATGCTCAGGATTGTAATTTAGTTGTACTTTTACCTCTTTCTCTCTGCTCCCCTTTCATCACCATGTCTGCCTCTGCTCTTTCCCTGGCTTGCTGCCTTCCCACTCTTCCCCCCTGCTCTTTCTGTTCTGTTCTTTGCATCTATTTTTACTGCTTCTGTCGTCTTCATCAGTCAACATCTTCCCTGGGTCTTTCTTGCCTTGCTTCTTTCCCAATATCAAAGAGCGTAATTTTTTACTGTATGTATAGGATAAAATGTTTAAAATGTTTGTTTGACCCTGAGATCTGTCCTCAAAGATTTAAAGGCATTCTTTAAAGACCTTACAGTTGCAGGCTTTGTATACAAACCGATCATCTTCCCATCCTTAGATGTGTTCAGCTCTCACAGCACGTAGAGCTGAAATTCCAGGAAAACCTCAGGGAAGCTGGGAATTGCTTGCTGTAGAATAAAAGCACTAATGTATACTCTCATGCATCTGTCTCTGGGATATTTTAGATTTCTTTGGCAAACTGGAGTCTTGCAGAACACCGATATGGTGGCAAATATTGATAAGCTGTTTTTGGACAGAGAAAAGTGGGTGAACGCTGAGGAGTCAAAGTCACTTTGACATCATCTCTGCCAGACTGTTTAACTGATTTTACTGAATGAATCTTCTCCTGTATGATCAGCAGCATAACTGTGAGGAATGCTAGGAAGACTCCCAGATATCAGCGCTGATCTCACTCAGCTGCTTGGTTTTCTGGCTTCAGGTCTGGCAGACTGCGATGTACATGCTGTGCATGACAAGATCACGATGGATGAGATGTGAGAAATTTTGACAACCAGCTACTAGACCATGCTTTCTCTTGGGAACAAAAGTAGCTCCAGAAGCAATGTTGCAATACTGGACTGAATTCCCACTCAACCTAATCTGGTCTAGCTCCGCTAATTAGCTAAGAGGTGGCCATGGTAGTTGCACCAATGGGTTTCTGAAACAGGTAAAATGCTGAGCACAGCTACATTGGTACATGGCTTACAGGGGACTAACCCTTATGATTCAGAATTGAGCCAGTATCCAATAAGGATAAAAATAACATTTTTTTTTTATTGGGTAAGGCTTGAGGAGCTGTGGAGATTGAATACAGCCTTTAGCAGAGCTGCGAGAGCAACGCACAGGCTGAATATCAGGGTCTGCCCCCATTCATTTGTCTTTGTGGTGGTCCCTACAGAGACAATCTCCTCCCCAGTCATTGGAAACTGTCAGGACAAACCATCTCACCTTTGACATCTCAGCATGATTGACCCTCCCAGTTAGCTCTACTGGGATAAAAGAGCTTCTCTTGTTTTAAACCAGCCATCAGACAGTGCCCCATCTTCTCAGGCACAGACCTGGACCCAAAGGTGATGTGTTCATGTCCTCTAAGCTTGGTTACTGCAAAACAGCATAACCAGGAGTCAAACAAAATTCCCTCAAAAGCATCTTCTGCTGCAAGCAAAGCAGCACATCTACTTAGCAATACACATCTTTGCTGAGCTCACACCACAGCACCAGTCTTCATGTCTGTTACAAAGTCCATGTCAGATAGTCTGTGTAGTAATGAAAGCCTTCATTGTTCTGGATCTAAGCGTTTTAGTAATTGTACTTTGCTTCAAAACCATTAGACACCCATGGTCAAAACGGAAAGTAACTAGAGACAAGGGATTGCAGGACACATCTTAGATAGGTATGGTCCCGGTGCTCCTTCTTCCAAGAGGAGAGTGGCCACGGACCTTGTGAGCCTGAATAAAGAGCAAAACACCTGCTGTTGCATGTCTGATCTGATTCAGGGAGTTCCGCACAAGATGCACCCCAGTGCTGGCTCCCCCTTCACTTCTCCCCCCACTTAAACAACTGAACAGAAAAGTGAAATAACTTGTTTTCCATTCATTTCTGAGGAAGAAAAACTGGTCATTTCTCTTTTAAATATTTCTAAGACTTTGTGAAATTAATATTAACAAGGTTGTGTAAAAGCCTTCTTGAACAGGTAGATCCAACATAAAAAAAATATTCTGGATTTTGGATCAGTGCAGTTTGTGAGCCTCCCTTTATTTACACTACAGAAAGGAAAGACTCTCGCAAATTAAATCTGTGCAGACGGCGAAGCAGCGCTTTGGAGAAGTAATGAAACTTTGCCACAGTATTCATTTCTATTTGCCGAAGGAAAGACTTTATAGCTCTCTTTGAGACAACTTTCCTTCTGCCCCCGCCGTCCCGCAGAGAGGCTGCATCACTCGCTGCTGCTTCTTGCAGCGGCTTCGGCGCTCTTTCCCGTTTAACTCTCTGCTTTGCCCCTGCACCTACCGACGTATGGCAGCGGCAGTGGGAACGGGCATCTGCGGCTCACCCGCCCCTAAGGAGTTAACTGGCTTTATTACATAATCTGTTTAACATTCGGGATGAATAGGAAACGCACGCCCCTCCTCTCCTACAATATGTTTGTGCGCTTTAAATCGCGCTGCTCCCGGGCTGCGTGTGAGCCCCGCGCCGCTTGACATGCCCTGAGTCTCCCTCCCTCAGCCCCCACGCTCCGGCGCCCGCTCGCACGCCTGCCGCTCATCCCGGCTCCGCTCGTGCCACCGGCCTTGCACGCCCACGTGTCTGGGGGGTGTGTGTGTGTCTGTGTGTGGGCACGTGTGTGCGCACATGAGACGAGGGGAGGCGAGGCAGTCACATTGACAGGGAGTGCCAGCCGTCACTGGGAAGTGTGAAGACGAACTCTGCCATCGCTGGGACGGCTCCAACTGGACTGAGCGCCCTCGCATAATGCCATCCTTCGATGAGGTTTTGAAGGAAGCTGGGGAATTTGGAAGATTTCAAAAGAGGGTCTTTTTCCTCCTTTGCCAAACGGGCGTAACTTTTTCTTTCCTGTTTGCGAGCGTGGTTTTCCTTGGGCAGGCACCCGGCAACTACTGGTGCAGGATCCCCGGGGCAGCCGAATTAAGCGAACGATGCGGCTGGAGTCTGGAAGAGGAGCAAAACTTCACGGTCCTGCCCTTGCGCCTGGGGAACGGGTCCTCCAGTGGAGAGTGCGAGAGGCTGGACGTCGCGTGGGACGCCTCCGTCAGCTGCGCCAGCCCACTCGCCCGCTACGGCAATCACAGCACGGGCAACCTGCCACTCGCCGCATGCCACGATAACTGGGTCTATAAACAGCCCCACTCATCCATCGTCAGCGAGGTAAGGAAAATCCCCCTCCTCCAGTCAGTGGCTTCTGTCCCAGTATGTGGTTGTGGCGGTAAAATGAAATTGCCGCCGCAAGGGTCGTTGCTTTGGTGGCTGGTTTTCCTTCCCGGGTTTGTTTCGTTCTGAGTCACGAGCAAATTGGGACAATGAGTATGATCAAGTGTCAGCGTCAAACTTTTAGGGAAAGGTGAGCTGATCTGAAGGGTGGCTTTCCAAAGCCACGCAAAGCCAAACGCCCCACACAAAGATTGCTCTGTCGCAGAGGGAATGTCAGATTAAAATAAAGGGTTAAGTCCTTGCAGCTGAGCCTTCTGGTGCTCAATTTTGGGTCAGCAACTTTGGTGGTGTAAACCCCAAGTGTAGCTGATACCACTTGACGATCTGGATCACTATGTATTATTTATTCTCTGTATTTCCAGTACTGAAAATTGAAGTCTGAAGGTAAAAATCTACTAGTGGCTGACTGCCCTTCTCCGATCTGACAGCAGTCAGCAGAAATGATCATGCTTATTAAAGGAAAAAAACCAAATACACATTTTTGCCCAAAGCTATTCAGCTTTTCCTGAAATGTCAGTTGGAGAACCGCAGACTGTTACCACTAGCGGTAAATGCTGGAAAATATAGTGGCTTTTTAATGAAGCTGCAAAAGACCATTTAAAATGCTTTCCTAGGAGGTCCTCTGGGTAATCTGTAATCATGCTGTGGATGTGCTGTGGTCTGGCTCCAGCACACAGGCTGCACACTAGAAGTGTGTATTTTAAGTAACTGTAACTGTCACCAATGCAGTGATGAGAAATATGAAGTGTGCTTAGAGGGGCTGGCTGGGAAATCATCAAGGTGCACCACAAAATGTGTCGGCACAGCTGTAGGCTTTGCCTCCTGCCTGTCTCATGAACCTTTTTTCTGTAGTTTTTAACTAGGTGCTTGCATGCGAGCCGTGCCCTCTGAAACAGGGAGCAGGGCAGAGCAGGCAAAACCCTGAGCAAACACTGAACTGAAAAGTGGTGCCTATCCCGACCTTTCAATCCACCATCCCTCCCCCATCCAGCTGGGACTGCTGGATCTGCTCAAAGGCTTTAGGCTCTTCAGAGCAGCGGTTTTGTGGCCTGAGCACCGCATCCGACCTGTACAGCTTTACCCAGGATCTATGCTCAGAAGATAAATCAGAGCACCTGGCTGGCCCTAGAGCAAAGCTTCAGAATTGGCTTTTGTGTGTGATTGCTGAAATCAAGGCTCCTTGTAGGGCTCCAGGTGACACACAGGGAGCTGGTGTCAAACTTCAGTCCCTGAGAATGACGTATGTCTGCCCATGCTGACAGTGGCAGGAGGATGAATGCTATTGGGGAGCTATAGCCTGGCTCCAGAGCAAACCACGGGAGGCAGTCACGGTGGGAAGATTACGCTGCTGCCCCTGAGGTACCTCTTCTAGGGGACTGCGAGGGGTTAGAGCATGCTGCCATTTACCTGGGCAATCTATGCCAACCATTCCCCTCAGAGCTTAAAAAACCCCACCATTTTCTTTTGTTGTTCCTTTGTTTTCCCCTTCAGCCTTGCTATAGGTGAAAGCGTGTAAGTTGTGTCCATGGGATTGTGCTCAGAGTCCGTTTATGGCAGCAGTTTGTGTACCTAGCAAAGCCACTGTGATTTTCCAGCAGTGCTGAGCCACTGGGTACAGCTAAGAGAAAATTAAACCAGTGTTTGTCTTGGAGCAATAAATGGGAGTGAAAGGTTCAATGTTCTCTGGTGAACACCTTGTCTGTCTGCACCTTCTTCCCCGCTTCTCCTGGGGACACCCTCCAGGGTCAGGATGAAGGGATGCTTATGGAAACAGTCCCCACTTGAGCTCCCAAAGGCACACATTAGGAAAGCCAAGGAGTAACAGTCTGCAAGTAGCAACAGGCTGGGATGATCTATCCCCTGTGACAGGGTAGCAGGTCCCATCATCACTGCTGCTCTTAGAGGCACTCTTGCTGGCCAGGGGCACCTCAGCCGGAGGGCGCTCGGCTGTGACCTGTGGCACTTGCATCCTGTTCCCAGTTTTGCAACATTTGCTGGATAAATCACATCCCACGATGCTCAGTTTCTGCATCTGAAAAGGAAGCTTGTGGCACGCACGTCCTGGCTCAGTTGCTTTGAGATCAGCTATTAAAAGGAGCTTGATATCTATTAATGTGTTATGCATCCAGCAAAGACAATTTAAATCGCAGACTTAATTTAGTCTCCTTTTACTCAGCTGAGGCTCTAACAAGTCATGACTCAAGTTAAGCAGATCTGTGCTCTGTTTAATCAGATCATCAAACATGTTTTTTCTTGTGTGTCTTCTTGTAAATGCTTCATTTTGTCCCTATGTGCAGAAATGTTTCTGTTTCTTTCAACTATCTTAAGATTTCTGGCACTTTATGTCTGGCTGAATTAACAGTGGAAGCGACCAGGGAGACAACGTTAAAAGGATGAGTTACATGACAATCTGAAGGACATATGTTCAGGGAGAAAGAGAGAGGGGGTGAAGGAAAAGTCAGGATACCGAAGAAGTTCTTCCAGGCCTATGGCAAGTGCAGATCTGGCGTGGATACGCAGTGTGACAGGGGAGGCAGAGGGCAAATGCAGCCATGTAAAGCCTTTGCTGGGGAAAGATGTCATGTCACAGAGCAGGTCTGGCATGCAAACCACAGGCCACTGCAACCAGTTCTGAGCACCCTGAAGAAAGTAAATCATATGGCTGGAGGGACTGATTGATGACGAGTTGTGAAATGAATGGTATTGCAGTACCTGACTTCATTGCTCTGGTCTGTGCATGACTGGAGCGAGCTGCTTGCTGGCCCCTCTCTCATCTTAGATAGCTGTCTTCCACAAGGCCGTTCACAGTGGCATCAGCAGAAGACAGCAGAGGAAAAAGGGGGAAGGTGGACTGATAAAAAGCACCCACTGCTTTGTAAGCAGTACCTGAGGTGCCTGCTGTGTCACCTGCTGCTGTGGGATCCCTGAGTCTCAGTGCTGGGGTACTGGGAGAACGTAGTAGGGCTTTTCTCCTTCAGGATTTGAGGAGAAGAGCAAAATCTATTAAGAAATCATCACAGGAGAAACATGTGGCAATGCCAGTTAGCTTGGTCTAGCGACAAGCGTAAGAGCAGTGCTAAAGATTCCCTTTTAAAATCTTCTTTTGATGTCTAACAGGTTGTGAGAGAGGTCCCTACTCCTGCAGTGACATGGCTAAGGGTTTCTCTGCTCCATTGCTTTAGGTCAAGCTTTTCCATGAGGGCGATCTGGATCAGAGGAAAAGTTGTCCACTGGTGCTGCACACACAGCCCAGCACTGCGGTGCCTGAATTAGTGGAGCAAACATGGGATGACGTAAGGGTTTCGAGACATCAGCAAAGTCCCTTGCTATGTGTAAAACTTGGCAGCGACCTCTCCGACGCAATGCTGTCGCAGGTGGTAGATCAGCGCAGAGGACCTTGGCCCAGTGCAATCTGCTCCCGTTTAATTGAGCGGATCTTGCACAGCTCCCTGTGAAACTGGAAGACGCGGCTGTGTGCGTCAGTGGTGGGATGGAACCCAGTGGCTTCTCAGGTTTTGCTTGGAGAGGGAGGCTGAGTGGGTAATTATCGAGCTAAATCCATTCCTGGCTTGTGCCAGCTGATGCCATCTGAAATGATGTTGGCTGTAGCAGGTGGCTGGCGCTTGGGAGGGAAGGCTGGTGACAGCAGCACCTCTTACAGGGGGAGAAGAGCAGTAAAAGATGGACTTTCTGTGCAGTGGATGGAGCAGGCAGAAGAGCAGGGGTGCCAGGGGGCTGCGGTGGACCAACAGGGGCGGCACAGCCCCATGCTCTGGCCTGGGGCTCTGGAAAGAAGCCCAGGTCACCCCCTGTGCTCCATAACACTTGAAATAGGAAGCATGTTGCCTACCATCTACTGCCAGGTGAGCCTTGTGAGGGACACACATGTACCCAGCACATACAGAAATCACTAAACCTAATTTCCTGAGGAATCTGTGCTGAAGACTGAGTCACCGACCTTTAATGCTGCTGGGCTTTGGCACTATGTATTTTTGGCACAGTGGAAAAAGTCTAGCATTCTGTGAAAGGGTGGCTGGTGACAGTTCGCAAACAATAGCCTTTTTTTTTAGCCATTTTTGGCGGTGATGACTCCTAGAAGCATGTGCATGAATTACAACTGCATCTGCAGGTTGAATGGCCTGTGATGGCGGATGACAGGAAGAGGGAAGTCTGCATGGTCATCAGCAGCTACAGCACAGCTGGCATATTTTAGGGTTATTAGCAGCCTTTGTTGGCAGGAGTTCAGCAGAAGGGACCGATTCCAATATGCCCTGTCTGCAGCAAGTCTTCACACCATGGATGATGTAATTTTGAGACCTGGCAACAATTTATGGCCAAAGTGTGAGGTCTATGGTGGACAAATGATCATCTGAACATGTCCGATTGCACCTGCTGGGAATAAATCTTCTTACTCCTCTGCTTGCCAGCTGTCTCAAAAAATAATAGTCAGCCAGCATTGGCAGAGAAACCTGTAAGCAAGGCAATAATGCTTGTCTCATAGGTTTTACAGTCCCTCAGGGCAGGACATAACATGGCGGTCAAGCTCAGGGTGGAGAAAGCACAGCTGGTCCTTTTTCTGTCTTCCTCCAAGGCAATAAACAACGCAATTCACCCTCAAAGTGTTGATCTAGTGTGATTATTGTCATTGGCATGCCAGTACCCTGTCTTATTTCCACTGTCATGGTGGGATTAATATTAAGCAGTGGAGGGAAAGGGAAAAAGGGCAGACAGAGGAGCAGCAATTGCTGAATTTCTTATGAAGCTCTAACTAAGCTTTCCCAGTATGAGAGGGGCTGGAGCAGTTCTGTGCATGTATTACGCAAGTGGGGTGACGTTTCTGTCACTGCCATCGAGACAGCTGGTACTGGCTGAGGGTTCAGGCCTTGGTTTTTCTTATTGTTTTTTTCTTATTTTTTGTACAGCTGCTGTTTTCCCCTCTGTAGGAGATGGCAAGTTTCTCTGCCTCCCTCTTGCTTTGGAAAAGGACATAAGGAAATTGTTTTTGTTTGCATAAGGAAAAAGGACAGAAAAGTTCTTTCCTAGGAGGCTCAATGAGACCAGGTGATCTGAGTGCCAGGGATGCAAAGGTACTGGCTGGGTCTTGGGCTGTTCACAGGAGAGAAACCTCCAAAGCTTTCAAAGCTAAGCTGCTCCTCAGGCCTTGAGCCACAGTGCCCTAGGAGCAGGGTAAAGGCTGACTCCATTTGTCATGTTAAGTGCTTGTATTGAAACAAGACATGGAAAAGGACAGTGTCCTTGCTTTGTCCCTTAGCACTCTCACAGAAGCTTTGACAGAAAGAGGAAAAAAAAAAGGTAATTTCTTCCTTTCCACTGCATGTGCTTCCAGGGTGTTTTGTTGCTGTAAGGACGTGTGAAAGATAGCAGTTTGACAGCCCAGAGGACAGGAGAGACGGAGAAGAGCTACCCAGCAACAAATAAGGAACATGCAGCTACAGTCTCTGTCTCCCCAGGTTTCCTTAAATGATGAATATTGCCCTAAACCTTTTGTCACTGGGAGTAGAAGGGTAAATCAGCCTCTGTTTGGGCATTTGTATGAATGCCACTTAAAACATATGCGGGGGCTCTCAATACGCTGTTGTAATTGGGCTGAGGAATCTTTTTATTGATCAAAGAGTTTCATCCATCACCTTGAAATTTAATTGTACAGGCAGTAAAATGCTTCCAAACTCCTACTCAAAGTTGCTACATTTCTAGGAGCTTTTAATGACATGTTGTCATTTAAAGCAATGCATTTCTGCAGGGATAGGTGTGCTGAAGTGTTTTGGGACTTGCTTGGTCCATAAAGTCCTCTCAAGTACCAGGAATTACAAGCCTGCGGTTAGTCTGCATGTCAAACTACAACGGAAAATGTTTGCCTTCTGCCAAAGCTATGAAGAAATGAGAAGTTGCCACAGTCCCTGTGTTTCCCAGTCATTAGTCATGTACGAGCACTTCTTCTGTTCCCATCTCAGCCAGTTCCCACCCCTTTCTATAGAGATTACTCCAGTAATGAACTACAGGGGCCCAGTGCTAAACCTCTTCCCTATCCCAGGTAGATCTCTCTTAGGTGGTTTGTGCTGCTTTAGAGATCTGCAAAGCGCACCAGCACAGTTCCTTCCAGCCGCACCACTGCTACTGTACATCTGCACTGGGATTTTGTGTTGATGTTCCAGCCTCTAGTGGGTGGGAAAACATTCATCACAGGGATGCATTTCCAAGCAGGAGTGTATGGATGCCCATGCTGCAAGGCTGTTGGGGTGAAAGAGACTGATTTTCCCCAGTCTGTAAAGGTCAGTATAGAGGGGATGTCCTGAAGGGGCTGGTTCCTGCTGCCTGTCTCTGTTGGAGGCACCTCACTTCTACTCAGGATGGCAGCTCATTGCCAAGGCTAAGAGGAAGGGAGTGCAGATGTGGATTGTTTATCAATTTGGGCAGCACAACATTTTTTAGTCAGCTCCCTAGATGGGGGGACATAGATAGAGGTGACATTTCTGAAGGGAAACCTCAGCTGTGTCCCAGCCCGGCAAGACTTGTGTGATGCTCAGCAATGAGTCATTGGTCTCACATCTATTCTGCAGCTTATTTTCAATTGGTCTGAGCTATAGCTCTTCTTCTCTGGGGGTGCCAAACTGGAACATTCAGGAGGAAAACAAAGAAAACCAAAGTCAGACAGCTGTGGTCTAGACAGATAGAGAGCCCTAGAGTTTTTAATTCTCAACGTTACCAATTTTGGAAACCAAGTGGGATCGTGGGAGGGTATTCTGTGACATTTGAAGACCACATGCTGGGATTTTTTTGGTATGTTACGAGAAGAACATGTACTTCCAGGGAATGGGATTTCCTGTTACGCACAGTGGGAGATGGTTGCTGACAGGGATAGCTCTTCCGCTTCTTGATGCCACCAGATATTTGCATTGAAGTGCTCCTAGATGGTGAGCTCCTCACAACATGGACTGCATCTGCCTGGGCATAGAAGCAGCCTGTGTGGTAGGAGTGTAAACATCACCCCATGCATGGACAGGCTGTTCAGAAACAGAGAGGAGGCACCACTCTGCTCCCTTTTGTGGAGACTGCTAGCAAGGGACATGGGAGATGGTTTGTGGGGGTATTATATAGGAGGACTACTGGCTAATTGGAAAAAGGCTAAAATTCTGTGTAAACAGATGCAGAAGCTTTTCCTCCAACTGATGCAGATGGGGATAACTACCAGGCACAACCAAACCAGGTCACAGCTGAAGTTGTGATGTGGGTCTGCCAGCCGTCTTGGATCAAAAAAAAGATCTCTCCAGGGTGTGCAATTCTCTTTTAAAGGTTACATTCCCCTCTAAAGGTTATGTTTGCAAACGAAAACCAAGACATTAGCAGGTTGATGACTTAAATGGTAGGTGCTATGTCAATCAAAAAGAAAAGGTCTGAGAACGCTCATCTGTACCAGAAGTTATTTAAATACTTAGAAAATAAAAAAGCACAGGACTAACTTGGGAGAGTATAGTTAGTGTATTGTCACTAATCTCTTCAGAAAGAACTCATAGCTTCTTAGAAGTTTTCTGTATTTTCCTATTTCCCAGAATATTTAAAATAATTGACTGTCAGCCGCATGGCAGAGCATGAGGTCTGTCCTGCTGGCACTGATCTGACCAAAAACCCACAGGGAAGAGTGCAGCTATGTGGTGAGACAGGCAAGAAGAGCGAAAGACCAGTGGTGTGTTTTGAGGTCCCGGGAGAGCTGTTGTGTGGTGTGAAAGCTCAGCTGAGCAGTGACATCCAGCACCTGAATGTATCACTTACACCTGAAATGCAGGCCAAACTGGCCAGCGGAGCCGTGCCAGTGAGCCACCGACCAGGCAATATATATATCTGTCCGTGCATATACAAGTCCAGCAGCTGTCCATATGGTCCCCTTGGTGCATAAACAGCAGTGCCAGCATGTCCCGTATGCGCCCTGGCTGGGGGACCCTCACCAGACATGTGGCCTGTGAGGTTTCTAGCTCAGTACAGCTCTGGCTAAATCAGAGAAATTTCCTTGAGCTCATGTGAAACCACCCTTTCTGCTTTCCGTCTCTGCCTATATCTTCATGCAATTATTTCCTTTTTCTGTTACACTTCAGCAGCACAATTTTGAAGCTAACATTTTCTTGTAGGTGGTTTTTAGCCTTCTGGTAAGCTGTATTGCCCTGTACAAGTGGCTTCAGATGCTCCATTGAGAGCCCCAACCTCTGCCATCAGCACAGTCAATTGCACTGCCTTCTAAAATCTTCATTTAATGGTCATTCTCATGAAAAAACTCTGCTTTCCAAAGCTACATCTTTTGATACCATTTGCCAGGGTTGTCATAGTTTCAAGAAGCAAGAGGTTAAGCAGTGTTTGAAGTCTGAAAGTGGCATTCCGTGTTCAGGCTATTTTAGGAAAGCATTGCAATAGCCCCTGACTATGACGGCTGAGAGCAAGTTTTATTCCTCTCAGAGGAAGCTGAGGCTCCTGCAGCTCCTACTCAAGATTTACAGAAGTGGAAGCCGGATGCTGATGGGCTGGCTTGGATGAAAAGTGGCCAGTTAGGCTCCCTGGAGTAATTGGGTTGACATCAAAACCATGACTTTGTTCCAAGTCAGTGGGGTTGGAATATCTATTGAGTTGGGGATCTATGAGGTTACTATCCAAGTTTTTCTCCACAGTTGTCAGAGCTGGAAACTGCAGTTCTCAGTCACAAAATTCCCAGACATGTGGCTTCAAGAGAAACAAAAAGCCACAACCCCCTCCAAATCCTGGACTTCCAGTAAAATCATCATAACTAACAACAATGATTCTGCTGTTGTTACTGTCAGCGACAGTGCTAATAGTACATCTGGAACCAAAACTAAAGAGTTTAATTTCAAAAAGTGAAGAACAGCTCATAGAAAGGAGTGTGAATAGCAGACTTCAGAATATTGAAAGAAACGGTTTCTTATTTAGGTACATAAATAAACATTTAAGAGTATTACCTTAAATTTTGGGGTCCAGATTCAGGCTCAGTGATATCCAAGCCTGGGTACCCTCCGTGTCTCCTGCATAGGCACCTCTGAAATCCCAGACACAGGCAATACCCACTGGGTGTTAGAGCAGGCAAATGGGCTAAGACAGAGCTAGGGCTTGCAGCACTGAGTTTCAGAGTCTGAAGAATTGTGAGTGGGAGAAGAGAATCTTCTCTTTAACCCACCCTTTGGCCACCCCATCCAAGCACAGTGTCTGAGCGGATATTGTGGTACATGTGCTGGTGAGCACAAACGTGACACACTGTGTGATCTTCAGCAGTCTTGTCAGTGGTAAAAAGATTTCTTACAGCTCATGCCTGAAAGCGAAAGGGTCTCTCTAGGGTAAATGGTGGCAGCTGCTCTTGTCTGTGGCTTCCCTTGGTCCTGAAGCTGCGTTATTCCTAAGGTTACCCCAGGTATAGACTGAAACCTTCCAACTCCAATAAGGTCTGCAGAATGTGTCAGGCAGTGGTTGGTATTTCTTTATTTTCGAAGAATTTCCAATGACATACTGTCTGGATAACTAATTTATTTTTAATTTCATTTTAGTTTTAATTCCTAGTCTCTTTTTCTTCCTTCCTCTCACCCACTTCCCTCTTCCCTTCACCCCCACCCGTTCCCATGCCCATCCCTGTTAATGAATTCTTCAGATATCCACCAATGCAACATCATGATAAGGAGTTATGGCTACTGCAGTATAAGGAATAAAAAAGTCTGGGAAAGCTACACCAAGAAAATACATATTCAATGTGTCTGAAATTGATCTGAGATCTGTTTTAAGTTTCCTCAGAGACCACATGTTTTTGCTTTTATCTAGAAGGCACTAAGAAAAACAATTAAACTCTTCCTGCACGCAGATGTTTTCATTGGCTGTAGCTGCACATCCTTATTCTGCACTAAACAAAGTCATGGCTTTGCCTTGGCAACATACTTAAGAGTGTTGTGTTTGGTTTGCAAAAGAGCAATTTGCTTTCCATATCTGGACAACTGATGTATGAAGCACAGCATCCTTTTGGCAAGGAGGAGCTCTCCCTCTATCTTCATGATAGCTTGAAGAGTGCTTGCTATGGCTGTGCTTCCCTGGCCCAGTGGTGCTCGCTGTTGAACAAGCACATTCGAACTTCCAATTCTCCTTCCCCTTCCCGTCCCCCTTCCTCTTTCTTGCCTGGCTTTGTGCAGTTTCTAGAATGTTTTGCCCTGAGGATGATTAATGACCCACCTGGGGTATTTATGCCTCTGCCTTGTTCCCGCAGTATAACCTTGTGTGCGGCAATGCCTGGATGCTGGATCTCTCACAGGCAATCCTCAATCTGGGGTTCCTGGCTGGTGCGTTCACCCTGGGCTACGCTGCAGACAGGTACTGTATAAGTGCTGCTGTCCTTCGATTTTTTTCAGAGATGAAAACAGAGGTGTCACCTGCAATAAGGTGACAGTCAGATTGTCACCTGCAATAAGCATGCTTCAACACTTTGGAGGTTTAATTCACTTTGGATAAACATCCCTAGCCTGGGTTAAAAAAGCAAGGTAGTCTTCGCTTCCTTTTGGGCTGGAAACTAATGTGATTGTATTTACTGATCCTGTTTGGATGTTAAAATGTCATGAAAGGAGATTTTCTTGCGGTTTCCGATGTTTTCTGTGCACATCTGGACCCAGGAAGGGTAGAAGGACACAGAAATGAAAAGGAAGCATTCAGAGGAGTGTTATGGACTGCTCTTTACTGGAGGATGTTTAATAGACATCATTGATGAAGAAAGCAGCTACTTGAGGAAAGGAGGAAGGAACTCAATAAGGAAACGCTCTCCATTCACAGGCTGTACTCATACACTTACCACCGAGGTCACAGCTCCCCCCAGCCAGTCCTCAACTGTGTTAGAGCTGGATGAATACCAAGGAAAAGATATGAGTGAGCTCCCATAAGCTCTACCTTGCTCTTAGAGTAAAGAAAGGTGCTTTGTGCTGATAATTAACAGTAGTCAATCTATGTGTTGACTGAGAGCACCACTGAAATTCCAATGACAGATCATATTTCTTCAGTTCACAAAATATTTTCTGCCTTTTTTATTTTTCTTTGGTATCTGTAATAATAATTTAAAGTACAATTTCTTTGTTGGCAGGAATACTTACAGAATCATGTGGAATGTCATGTCAGATAACAAATTTTGAACTAGCAAATAAAAGTACTTTCAAGGAAAACCTTGTATTTCCAAGGGATATAGTAATAAGAGGAAAAGTAAGGTGGAAAGATGCCATGGCACTAGCTAACTTAGGATACCTCTGCTCAATGTTTGGCTAGGCAGCTGTGACACTAGCACTTTAAGACTGCGTAAGAGTAGAGATATTACAGCTAATTATTAAAATAAAATAATGTGTTTAGGAGTACTTTGTATTAAGCATAATGTAGCAACCATAGAACTATGAGTGCTGTACGTGGATAGCACTGGGGGAAGGTGCTGCAGCCACACCAGTGGACTTTTGTCTCCTTGACAGCCCCAAAATGAATGGACCTGGTTGAAAATACCCTGATTTTTGTCCCGTATAAATTCTTCTCATGAAATCTTTTGAACAAAATGAACAAACAAATATTCTCTCAAATAATTTTTGGTAAGATAAACAGCTGCAGCAGCTTTAACAGTTTCTTCTTCTTAAAACAGTAACAATAACAATAGAGAAGAGATCAAAATGGAAATTCTATTTGTGTTCCAAGGACACAGTTGCCATGAAACTACAGGGAGGGTTTGTTGTTGGTTGATGTTTTTTTTTTTTTAATTTGAATTGCAGTTTACATTGGGCACACCTATTAATAATGATGTTTTCTGCTGGGAAATGAGACTCATGAATACGTTAGACAGACTTTGAAAACAAACAGTCTAAACCTAAACAAAACACTGGGAAATCCCATAAAGTAATTAAAGAAGAAAATACTTGCTTTCACAGAACTGGCTGTAATTACTATTAAGAGACTAATTTGTGAAAAGAGAAATCCCCGATAAAAGTTGCCCTTATTTCAACGGGACCAAAATCTGAACTGTAACATATGGGCCATAGTTTAGATACAAAAAGTCAACCTGTTTTCTAAAATAAAAGGGGGCTTGGTGAGGACATCACCAGTTTTAAAATTAGTGACATAAAGGTGTACCCCATATCTGAAGGGCCAACTCTACAAAGTTTCAGGCAGCCTCCCTTCGGAACAAAGCTGGTCTCAAAAAGGCACTTTCACATCTAGCATTAAAATGAGATGCCAGGGGAAAAAAAATAATCTTTGTGTCTTTTCATAATTTTCACTTTCTTTTCCTTTTTTAACAGATATGGCAGAATCCTCATCTACCTGCTTTCCTGTCTTGGGGTTGGGATATGTGGTATCATAGTGGCATTCGCACCCAACTTTACTGTATTCTTGATCTTCCGTTTTCTCCAAGGTGTATTTGGCAAGGGAACCTGGATGACATGCTACGTGATTGGTGAGAACTATTATCTTCCTTCTTTTCTGGTTAGGAAAAGTGAGGGATTTTTGGAGGACAAGGAGCCTGGCTGCATCTGCTCTTGATAATATTTTTTCTGGGGAAAAAAGAGCTGGCCCTGGGGTCAGCAGACAATAAATAACCCAAGTCCATCCTAGTTAATGGTTTTCTCCTGCAAGACAAGCTGCCTATATGCAAATTGTAGCTTGGCATCATCCATGGTCTGGGCTCACGCCTGAACTGAATGTTTAGGGACACAGTCACTGGCCTTTGTCCAGGCCATGCTAGGGACCTCTCTAGGAGCTAAACAGTATAGTATTTCCTTACTTGGCAACGTCTGCTTATTTGCTGGTACCGAGGTGGCCTCTGAGAATGGCAGCAAGTCCATACTCTTTCTGATACTCAGTACTGATATAGGATGGAAAGTGTGCATGCCTACCTGACCTCATAGGATCCCATGGAGAAGAGCAAGGAAGAAGTAAGGCATGTGGGAAGACTAACAAGAGTGATGTGTACTTCAGAACCGTCCAGGCCATCCTTTCGTACCCATTACTGGGGTACTTAAGTATGCCTGTAAGCAGCTGGCCATAGCCAATTCAGTAGCAAGGCAACATTTTCTGCTGTTGTTATTTGAGGACTTTTATGACTGTCTAATTTATGGACTCCAATGGGGAAGGATTAACATAAACAATTAAGAGGTGGAGGAGTGGAATGTGTATATACAAAGGTTTTCTTATAACATAGAAGATCACCAAGATAATAAAACTCTACAGAGCAAGTCCTGAACAAACCAGATAGATACACAGAGTGACATGGTTAATTTTGGCAGAGTCTGAACAACGTATGCAGATGCTCAGAGGAGTTAACTGCTTTTCCTCGCAGAAAAAGGACAGACACTTGGATGGCTGCTCTTCATTCTTTAGCTGGGAGACTTTGCTTAGTGACAGGCTGGACACCAGCATCCATATTAGGGTTAGTATTTCCTGAAAAGGGAAAAGGAAGAGAAGCTTTTTTATAAATAGCATCAAAACAGCAGGGATCCAGACTCTTTCATAGGTTATAGTCATGGCCTAGCGATGAAGCTCCTCACATAGCAAGCTTACTTTTTGTGAGAAAAGGATATTGTTGTGGCATCTTGAATGACTGCCAGGTTCAGAAAGGGAAACTCCTCTCTGGAACATGAAATAGTATGACATTGAGGAAAGCATCCCACTTAAAAAGAAAATCAACCATTCAGTAATCTACTGTGATAATCCAAAACACAGTGATAACATCATTATATAGTGCAAAAATTTGTACCATCTCTGTAGTCTGTGAGGCCTGTGACAGTTTTTTAAAGTTGCTGGTGGAATTTAGATGAGTGGGAGCAGAATTGCAACCAGATGCAAACAGTTACAGTGACAAGCTAGGAACACTGTGGTGATGTATGCACAAACATACCTGTCTAGTCCTTGCAGCATCTAAAGCCCAGAAGCAACTAAGTTTTCTGGGAAAAGTTACCCTGCTGAGTAGCACAGGTCCAAGATCCAGTGAAAGGACCAGAAGCTGCTTTTCCCCTCACTGCCAAGCACACAGCCTAATTTTAAACTGAGATCTTATCCTAAAACTTTGGCAAGTGCTCTAACACCAGCAAAGTGTTTTATGACAGAACCATGCCGTCCTTAAAATAATCAAGTTTTAACAGAAAGGAATGTTTTGCAATGCTCAGATCAGACTGCCTGACTTTAGGAAAAGGTTCAGAGATATGACATTCTGAGAGACAGTGTATTACCGCAGCTCTAAGCAACGTGCTTAATTCTTGGAGAGAGTGATTCCATTTAAATCCCTTGAGCAATCTAAGCTTATGTCCCAGAATCACCCAGTGTATTTATCAACCTAACATCTTTTAAGAGGCATATACAGATCATTCATTTGGTTAGAACCAGGAGGATGGTTGACATCAGTACATCTCCCAAGCTACTGACCTGTGCTTCAGAACCACAACAGGCTGCCCCAAGAACCTCTCTTTGCGTTTACATACAACCCAGCTCTTCCCAGGCCAGTGCGGAGGAGCTACATTTAGGCAATAGAATTGCCCCAGAGCCACATAGACATGATGAATAGTCAATAAAAATAGTAATGGTGTCATATCCCTCTGCATGCCAGCTGAAATGAATCACTGTTACTTGCAAAATTGTGTCTCCTTTAGTAAAGTAATAATAAGAAAAGAAATGTTCTTTGTGTATCAAAAACCAAGGTAAAACCGTCTGCTTTTGCTCTGAAGGCTAGGTAGTAGTGACAGTTCTGAAACAAACAAGAGACATTTCTTCATGCATTGCTCCTGTCAACTACAGATCTCATGGCCATGGGGTATTGGCTGAAATATTGGCTTACATGGGTTTCAGAAGTGATTAGAAAAATTCACAAAATAAAAAATCCACCAAAGGATTAAGAAAGCCCCAACAAAGGCTATGTTTGTTCTAGTAAATAAAACAAACTGTGGACCATATCTTAGCCCTCAGAGCAACCAGCATGGTATGGCTAAACCCTCTTCCCCACAGACACCTTGTCCATACTACCTGCTGAGAGCAGCCCCTGCCTGAAGGATTCTCTAGTCTGGGGCACAGGCCAAAAATGTGCCAGGAAGAGTGCTAACAGTCTACCACTAAGCATGACCATGATGCAGTCTCAAACCCCTATTCTGGCCCTATTTAATTAAGTAGTAAACATGCAACCAGAAACCCCTCTAGATGAAGAACAGTGAGGAGGTGTCACCCGTGCTTGCCCTGAACAGCCTCGGTGACATGCGTACATTGCTGAAGGCAAGACATTGGGATAGACAGACTTGTGACCTGATACAGTACAATCTTTCCTTATGTTCCACCACTAATATTTTTCTTTTGAGTTAAGGTTGTTTCTGTATTGTTTATTTTGTCTTTCTCTCTGCTCAGTGACGGAGATTGTTGGTTCTGACCAGCGGATAGTTGGGATCGTGATTCAGATATTCTTCACCCTGGGAATTATGATCCTCCCTGGAATTGCATACTTGGTTCCCACCTGGCAGGGGATCCAGCTGGCCATTTCACTGCCCAACTTCCTCTTCCTGCTGTACTACTGGTAAGGTTGCAGTCATTGCTCTTGTTAGTGCTATTGCTATTCAAGCACCTTGAGACTCCCGCTGTGGACCCAAGTCTCCAGTGTGCAAGATGTTGTAGAATAGGAAGAACATATTTGCATATTGTTGATTTTGGCATTTTAAATTCTTTTTAGTGAATCACAGGCATTCATTACTTTCCTTTATTTGCCCAGGGTTTGCCTCTCTCGTCAGCCACAGCTGGCCCTTCACAGAACCCTGCTCTGTTTCTCCTTGGCCCAGGGCTGGCTGTTTATCTGATTAACTTGTCCAAAGTCTGCTTTTCCCATCAGCCATGGGACTCCACCTTTGCCTCTAATTATGTACTCAGTTGAAGCCTGAATTTGCCCTACAGGTCTCATGAGCTGGGCGGTACAGCTAATGAGAAAGCAGAGCACTATGCTGTGGTGAACATCTGTGGAGTGCAGCCATTCTGTGGGCTGGATCCAAAAAACTAATCCATATACCCTCTTCCTGCACATTGTCTCCTGAAACATTGCCTGTTGTGAACTTCTAAACTGTGAATCATCTTAACCCTAGGCTAGCAGAAACTGAAACACCAATCAGTAATATTGCTTTGTGTTCAGTTTGTAAAGTATGTATACATCTGAGCGTGTGTGTGTGTATCTTATAATGACACAGCATGAAGTTTCCTAATCTGCCTGGACTTGGTACTACACGTGTTTAGTGTCAACTTTCGTTGTTCCTTGCTGTTCTACAGGCCCCTTGTTTGCTGTTTGGTTATCAGACATTTGACATTCATTGTGCAAATACAATAGTTAGATTTCTTATTTTTCAGCTTTGTGGCATATTGATATAGTCTATTTTCTTTGTTCTTGCCCACTAGGATCAGATATTTTACAGGACGCAGACTGGAAAAGCAATCCATGAAAGACTTTCTGTATCCCAAAGTCTGAAAAAATCAGCGTGTTGTGTATTAACACAGGAAAAAGGCAAAGCACTTTGGTTTGCTTGTGATGTTAAAGGGCAAAACCCTTATTTATGGCTTCTGTGTTCTTACAGGGTGGTTCCTGAATCTCCACGTTGGCTCCTGACACGCAAAAAGGGAGAGAAGGCATTAAAAATCATGCACAACATTGCAAAACACAATGGGAAATATCTCTCACCACATTACTCAGAGGTATTGTCATCTGTTTGAGCTAGAGATTTTTTTCTAAACTTTTTTAATCTTTTGAAGGTTCAGTTATGTTAAAATGCATTCTCTTCATGTGATGGGCAACACTCTTGAACTGTCACACCAGAACAAGATTGCCATTCCTATACCTACTCTGTGAGTTACAACAGGGTAAAGGTGAACTGGCTGGAAAGACATGGGCTGAAAAAAAAGTTTGCAAAACAATGAATCAGGTCTTTCATTTGAAACATTTCTACTTTAAAAACTTGTGGGAAATATCAGAAACACGTCTGAGGGCCAATGGTATTTCACAGCAGCTGCCATTTCAGCTGACAGAGTGAGTAGAGACAGCAGGATCCACTTCCCTGGCTCCTTTGCTAGAACTTCCTTTTACAACTCGAAGAGAAGATGATGTAGAAAATTGGAATTTAAGTATAAATTTACTTCCATCCCAAGAGGGGGAAAATATGCCCCAAAGTTCAAAATAGGGGAAGCACTGAGATCACTATTTACAAAATAGGATAATATCTGTTAGAATTACCATCCTTTGACCAGTGGTCTTGATGGAACTGAAAGGACTGATGTATTCCAAATGAAACTGTCGTGCCATTGCAGCATTTGCCTTGTTCTGTGCTGGGTAGCATTGCCTGGCTCTCAGACCATGTTTACCGTGGCATTGGCCTTATGGTTCTGTGACAACAACAGAGGTGCACTACGTTCTTGTTCTGTAACAAGTCAGGTCTGGAGCCTAAATGCTAGCTATAGTAGTGTTAGAAATCATTGTTTGAACTAAGGAAAACACCTGCAAATTGTTATCACAGAGCAGACCAGAGGTGGCATACTGAGTACACTACAAGTATTTCAGAAAGAAATCATGATTTTCTTATTGAAAAGAAATTATCTACATAAAATGCCCATCTGTCAGTACTTAGTAGTACCCTTTATGCCTGCATACATGCATATGTATATACATTCATTTTTATACATATACAAAATGAACATATGTTACTTTTAGCCAAATTTTCACTGAGACTAAAGGCAAAGGCTTTGGGATGACAGTATTTGGAGGAGACTGTTGTTTCCCATCCTGTCAGGAAGAGAGGTGTGTGCTTTGTAACAGGTAGTTGACAACCTGGATTCCCAGCTTAGTATCTTACCTAGGTCTTTCTCATTGCTCTTCTTAAGCAAGAGAGAACCTGAGAATTTAACCCAGCTTATCCAAAAAAGTGGAGTTACTTCAACTAAATCCCAGAGTATGTCTCTGGATGAATCCCAAGCAATAACTATGGGCACTCTTCTGAAACACCAGATAGATGTTCCCAAATCCATAGGATTTTATTTCCCTGATAAGAAACAGGCTTCATAAATCATCCAGCCAGCCTGAGCAGCTCTGCTTATTCAGGACCACTCCTGCTATAAATATAGAACTTGCATGAAGTGCACACAGGAAGAGGTATGTGGTAACAGAAGAAGTATAGAAATGGCCAGTTGTTTTATACCAATATTTCATAATCTTTCCACTTCATTAAGGAAATATTAATGACAATTAATGACTGTCCTGGTAGGTTAAAGTTCACAGAACAGGTTCCACAGAGAAGCTGGGCCCTAACCCAGCCACAATACTGTGCCTCTTAAGATATATGACTGCACTAATGATTTTGTAAAGTCAAAAGTAGACCTATCAGCAGAGGTGAGCATACTGAAATATACATTTCCACAGCCAGCTGCTTTATTCATAAGCAACTTGTTCAAGTGCCATAAAGTTGCCATAATGGCATTTCTATGAATGTTATGTTGCTCAGGGGAGCACACAAGGGTTAACGATGGGGAGAGGGGTTTATCAGGGGAAAAAGCTATATATTACTTCCTTGGCCAAGAAATGGGATATACCGGATGAGACTGTTGTACATTAGTGAAGCAACATGACAGAAGGAGTTTTGATGAGCAGTAACAAGCTAGGCCAGCAATTAGTGAACCGTTTTTCTGATAGAAGCCAAGGCATCTCTGTGATACCAGCCAAGGTTAGGAAATCGCCCTCAGGTGTCCCACAACGAAGAATGAGCTTTTCCAGTCACGTTGGAGTAGCATCTTATGCAACTACAGGACTGCAAACTGAAACTGGTAGGAGAGAAACAAACTGAAAAGACTGAGTAAGGAAAGAGAAAAGGATAAATCCATCTATTGTCCTTGGCTGGGGCATATACACCGGTAAGATTCCCCACTCTTGGTCCGTGTTGCCCAGTGCCTAGTGTGGCCCAAAGCACGTAGTGGGAAGATTGTGCTGCTGCAGCTCCCCCTCCACATTCAGCCCTGTGTTCCTACACCCACTTCCCCTCTCTAAACTTCAGCATTTTCAGAGTGTCACAACAGAATGGAGATGTGTGTCTTTCGCTGCTTTTTGTTTTAAGTCATATTTAATTTTTTTTCAAAGTGTCCCTGCTCATGACCCTAAGCCACTCACAGCTGCGGCAGATTAACCTCCACACATACAGATTTGTGCTGGATCTGTTCCTGGGACCTTTTTAATACACAATGTCTGTCATCCTTGGTGCTGTGCCCAGAGGAGAGAGAGAGCATCTCCAGGAAGCACATTAGTCGTGGATCAAGTGTGGTTCTCACATTTACTCACGTCAGAGTTCTCTTTCATAAAGCGACTCCAGAATTTCAGGCAAAGTGCTGCAGGTGTGGAGGGACAGGGAGAAGAGAGTGGCGTTATCCATCCATGCATTTTGGCTAAGATTTTTCCAATATGTCTGTAACAATTTCATTGGCCCCAGTCCCTTACATGGCTCTGGATGTAGCAGCCTTGCATTTTTATTGGCATGCAGAAACAGCAGATGACCTTTGTATGAAAACAGATAAACATTTGCTGCTTTTGCTCTGTGAGTTACGACACTGATACAGTTCAGCTCTGTCCAGAACTCATTAAATTAATGGTAAATTATAAACTCTTTTTTTCCAGTTGCTTGCAATTATCCTAGTATGTTTGGTTTTGGGGTTTTTTAAGCTAATTTTTTCATTCTTGGTCACTGTCCAAAAGCAGAATGGGCTGCAAACAGCTGAATAAGAGCTGCTACTTGAGAGGGCAGTGGATCAAAAACCCCACTTCCTTTTTTTATATATATATATGTCCTGTGCAGAATTAAGCATGTGCATAATTATAGGTCTATGTTATGAGAAATCTTTAAAAATTATTGCAGATGAACTGATATATAATTCGGTGGGACATAAAAATGCCATGGGAGTTGGTTATAAAACTTCCTCCAGAGTTTTCAGATAGCGTATCTTTGGAAACATGGGCCCCGTCATTGAATTCCTGACTGCGCTGATGTGAATAGCAAAGCTCTCCTTGACTTCGAAGAACAAAGAGAGGTTTTTTCCCTACAAAGAGATGACTTTTCCACAGCAATCTTTTTTTTTTTTTTCCTTCATCCATAAAAAAATGCTCAGTCATGCTTGGAGTTATTATGACTTTATTAAGACATAAAAATATATGGTAGCAGCCATGCCTGAATTTATCTTTAGTCCTTTGGAAAACTAAAACCTTATTTGCACAAAGTCACAACTGATGGCTGGCAGCCTGCTCTTATAAACACAGTCATGGCAGCTTTATAACCATAATATGAGAGAATCCAAGAGCAGTGCAGAAACCCAGCAACCTCCGCCTGCCCCACAAAGGGTTCTGGCACACAGCGGCAGCACTTTGAAGAAAACTTCTGGCTCTGGCAACAGAAGAAAAGAAAGAGGGAGTAGAAAGGAAGTTCAAACAAATGTGGAGTTTCTCTGTCCGCTTAAAAAGTTTTGCGTCACTCTCTTATGAAAAAGTCACACACAAATATACCCAGCCAAGTCCCACTGAAAGACTTCTGTGCTCTCCTATGATATGAAAAACAAATACAGAGCAAAAGCTTTGGGCATAGCCCTGGCTGAGCTGATGAGACCCTCGGGCAATGCCTGTGGCTTTACCTGGTTCTCTTCATGGATCTTGGTGCTCCCACCTGCTTCTCCATCTTTTCACCCACGTCTCCCTACTGGCTGGGATCGTTTCCTTGGCCTCCTGCACTCCTGTGGGCAGTGGGTGCTGTGGTCAAGAGAGGGATTTACTCCTCTCTTAGGCCTCCTCTCAGAAGGAGGCAATAACTGAAAGTCAAAGTGGCCAGACTGCCTGAAATCCTCCTGAAGAGGGTGCGGCAGGTTTAACCCCATGTTTCCCACAGCTGCATTGAGAGCTGATGGCAATCCAAGCCACGGCTGCCAGCTCTTGGGCGGTCTCACGGTTTGTCTCTGCCTAAAGCCACCTCTGCCTTCTCTTCCTCATCTTCCTCACCTGCCAAATGTACATACAAACAAAAGGGCTGCCACCTGATTTGGACATCATTAAAAACTGCTGGCCACAGTTAAAACCAGCCTCCATCAATGGGCCTAATCTCTTTTTAGCCCTGCTAACATTCTGGCTTCACAATGTCCTAATGCAATGAACTCCAATGGGCTGTGTGAAATCCTGCCCTTTACAGTTATTGCTAAACCTTTTAACTAATGATTTAATTGAGTGCCTCATTGTGACTGTATTGGAGGAAGCTGTGAACAGATTTACTATACTTTATAGGCAGTATGATTAATACATACTTTGTGGGATTTTTTTCTTCCAGGTTAAAAGCAACGTACAGCACAGTGCTTATGTATTTTAAGACCCTCTGAATTTCACCAGTTGAATGTTTTGTAGCACCCAAGCGCCTTCACAGATCTGCTCTTTCTCTTACTCCTCTTT
>KZ506107.1:235537-249743 GCA_002844005.1 Limosa lapponica baueri
ACATGAAAGAACTGGAAAACAAAATGTTTTGAAACTTTATCATTGTACACTTTGTTGCACCACCTCATTCAGAGTACTGAATGGTTTGATTACTAGTAACAAAGGCATTTGGTTAAATATTTAGAGCCAGATACACTTTCTAGACATCTGATATGGTACAATATCAGATACAGAGGAGGGAAAAACCTGGTTTACATCCAGAACGGAACCACGTTAGCAGGGGGTGCAAAAATTTTTGCTGGGATAAGAGCACTCCATATTCAGCCTGGCCACACACAGAGTTATGCCAGGTGACCAGGCAGGAGCAGGGGAAATTTCTGCAGGAAAAGCCCTATTTTGAAACACATGGCAAAACCTCCTTGAGCTTCAGTGGTCTTGAGGTACATCTTGTGCTGGGTTTGGGGCTTCCAAGGAACAAACACCATTCTTAAGACTTCATACACAGATTTTGAGCATCACTTCCCCACAACCTTAGTTTCCAATCTAAAACCATTGCAATGTTTTAGATCAGTCTTTCAGATTAATCACTGAATGTCCTCCATTTGTCATAAAAGGTTACAGGAAAGGGAGACACTAGTCTTTAAAGGAATAATTACGGCACTTGGGAATGTCACAGTATTCCCAGGCTTTTCTTGGGTCTGTTGTGTAGCACCAAGGTCCATTCACATCTCCATCAGGATTCCTGCAGTACTGTAACAAACAGTAAAGACAACAGCTATTAACCAGCAGACAAAAAAGCCTACCAATGCATGTTTCAAAATAAAATCGAATTAAATTCGGGAAATATTTTTTACTTCCTTACTGGTAAGTGATTTCCAATTCCTTCTGTCAAAATTTGTTTCATTTTTCTGTTTGTTCTGTGAGTTTAGAAAAAGATAAAAGGAAACCTCTTCAACTGCCTTCAGCCAGTAAGTTTCACCAGTGCAAGCTTGGACCCCTGAGCACTCAAAAAGTAGATCTTGACCTGGGATAGGGTTTTCTAAAGCACTAAACTGTCTACTTCTCTTTCTACTGCAGTTAGTAGGAACAGTAGAGTCAGCCTTGAGGCCTTTTCACACCCACTCTGGTTGCATGACTCTAGGGCAAGTGGGTATTGTGAAAGCTGCTCTTGCACAACTTGGTGATGCCTCGGAGTCCCAGGGGCAGGGGTGAATGTTCAGCCTTGATGTGGGTGGACTGGTTAGCTGGATCACTCCCTAGGCCTTCCTGGCCATAGTGACTGATCTCTGCTCAATGTAGACACCTCTACACAACTGCATGCTACCAGATATTTTTCTAGTTCTTTTCCCTACTCTGAAATACACTCTGTGTCTTAGGAAAAAGGAGAAAATACTTCCTTCTCTTCCCCAAGAGTCCCTGCCAAATGCAAGAACCAAAAAGTTATGTCAGGCAGATTTTCTGGGGACATTTCCCCAGTCTGAGCTGGAATTCAATACAGGGTATGTGGAGCCATCAGAGGATTGGCTAAAGCAAGCTCGAAAATCACGTACCTGGAGAAAAAATAGTTCAAGCTGGCAACATCAAACAAGTTCTTTATACAAGTCTAGCAAACTAGTGGTGAGTACATGTGTTAGTAATAGGGAGATGAAGGTCAGAGATTGAGAATCTCTTACAGGATGGGTCAGATGCATGTATGCCCTTGTATGATGGGCTGCGGCAAAATTCGGAGGGCTGGAGGAGGAATTAGTAGAGGACGGGGACTGCAATCTGTCAGCTATATATCTCAAGGAACTTGCACTGAACATTGGATCCCTCGCCGTCTCACCCATCACTGTTACTGCTGAAACCTATGACCCCAGGTGCTCTTCCTGGCAGAGATGCTGCCCACAGACCAACCTCAACAGTGATGAGAAGCAAATGCCCATCTGAAGCCCCTTGGCTGTGCTGCAGAAGCATTCAACAGAGCTTCTGGGCATCTGTGTGTGCCACAGAAGTACAGACTGCTCATATCAACAAGAATTAGCATGATCAGGATCTTGGATTGAGCAGAGGAAAATGAATTGGTATACAAAGACCTGGCATGAAATGCTTGCTGAGGGACCATGAAGAAGACGAGCGAAGCTCAATGACAGCAAGTATTAAATGAACAGTTGCTTACATTTCTATCCAGGCCTGCTCCTGGATGAGTCAGGGGAGTGAAATAGTCGTGGCTATGAGGTCTCTGAGAACTCCACTCTTGACAAGTCCTGCCCCTTGCAGTTTTTGCTACTGTGCCACGATAATCTTTACCATTACCATGAATGCAATCTGTGAAGAAAATGGAAAAGGAAATGACTGTTAGCTGTGAGCTATTGGGCCACGTCCATACTTGATGGTGGCGAAACAGAAATAAATTTGAGGAAATACTACTAGGACTTACATGTCCTACAGAATATGTATACAAGGTAAGAAGGACACTATAGTGTCAATTATGACTAACAATCACATTTTAATTTCCTTGCATTTTAAACGTTTTCTTCATGATCATGAAAGTCATGAATCAAAGAAGCTTAGATTCAGTTGATCCTTCGTGACTCCAGAAGCCAGGACCACAAAGACCATGCACTCATAAAGTCATTTCCTTACTGACACTGGTATCTACCCAATGTCACATTTTACAGTAGATAAAAAACAGTAATATGTGTTCAGCCAAAATTATTAGTTTTCTAACCAGAAGAACATGTCATAGCAAAAAAAAAAGAAAGCTGCAGCACTCAAACCATCTACTGCACAACAAAGTTGCATCTGCACTGAATTTAAAAAGCCAGCTGTTCTCTGCTGGGAAATGGAGCCCTGGAAATGTGAATACGTGGCACAGGAAAAGACTTTTTTTGGAACAGTTGCCAGCAAAATGCCATCACCTCTGTATTTGATGCCATTGCTAGTAGCTCTCCCACAGTAGTGTGAAGACTACTAGCCATCTCTTTCCTTCTGTTTCCAGTATTTCCAGATGTAGTAGATAAAAGTTACAATATTAATCTAAAGTCAAATACAGAAACCCTGCTATAAAATTCTACCAGAAAGTTCAGAAAATTAAGAGAGCGGATACAGGATTATACTAAATTCTGTAATTATCAAGTGTTTTCTGTATTTCATCCTCATTAAATTCTTGATGATGTTTCCATTAAAAACAGCTTGTTGGTTACAAGCATTTCTGGGGAAGTGGAAAGTATTCTCACCAGTATTTGATTCCTGTGTTGTCTGAGGAGGTTTTGGTAAAGTAACTTGTATGTGGCCCTCGCATCTCTTCAGGTTGCAATACTCCCATCTCACAGTGGGGTCAGTGGTGAAGCACCATGGGCGGCTATCAGCATCTGGGTTTCTGCAATAATTCTGCCTCAGGTCCCTACAAATGTAAGCATATTATATTCCCATCCATGCCACTGCTCTGAGAAGAACTTGAAAGAACATTCTAGAAAGCAAGTCCGCTACAGAGTTAGCATATATCATTTATCATGTGCAATGTGTGACAGAAACCCTTTCTCCAGCATAAAGAAATCAAGAAACATATGTAGAATATTTAAATATGCCAAATACTTATGCACTGATTAACACGTGTAGTAGAATACTGTTTACAAATCCAGATAAGTTAACGCACATATGTATATTAAATATATCATTCTTTTTAATTTTTAAAAGTCATTAATATCTTTTAAGCAGAAATATTTTTTTTGCATTTCAGAACAAATAAATAGTAAATATTAGGAATAAGAAAATAACCCATCCCTCTTCTCAAAGCTCTGATGAACTGCAGACTATGAAGCAAAGACTTAAACTAGTGAATAAGCCCATGTATAGAAACAGTTCATTTCAGTATAAGGGAAAATTTATGATAACTCTTAATTCCTACAGAAGCAATGTAGAAACACATAATTAATTAGGCCAAAGCATACTAGTGACAGCTGTGGTTTGTTTCAAGATGAGGCTAATAGAAAGGAATAGGATTATTTTTAACAAGTACGCTCCCTTCCCAGTTTTAAAATCATCGTTGTGTAAAGACGATGCAAATCGAGACGAGTTGGTGAATGGTCATTGTCCAACGAAACATGGAAATGGGAAATACACATACGCATTTGGGAACTGGTCTGCCGTTTTATTGTGTCGGTGAGGTGACATTGAGCTCCAGGCTTGACATTTCTTTCCCGTGATAGTGAAAGAAGCTGTGCCACGGTAAGTCACACCATTGTCTTGATAGCACTCCTCAGTAATTTGAGCCTGCTCAGGCACATCAACAGCTGTAGTGAATAACAGAAACCAGTCCCTTGCATCTTAATACTTTGATATTTGTACACGAACATAGAAAGCCAACAGAAAACAACAAGCCAGAGTATTTCACTGATCGCCACAGCACTCTCTCTGTAACAGAATCCTTCTCAGACTGTAGATCAAAAGGAAGATTTCCAAAAATGTTTGTAAAAATTTCATGATACACTAGATTAAAAGCACTTGTACATCAATTTTACTGTCATGCATGGGGATTTATTTTAGCTAACGATCCAAATAATTCACAAATGGATCCAAATTTCTCCAGGGTAAGGGAACATCTGTGGCTTTGCCACAGATACATGTCTGGAACAAGCCTGCCTCATGTAAGGAGAATTTTCTTTTGATTTCTTTTTAGGGAATCTTGGTTCAGTGCTCTTAAATTATCTCAGATTTTGCTTTGGATTCAGTTTTTCAGGAGCTGGCATCTAAAGATAATTAACTTTTCCATGGAGCATTTAGAAATTTAGAGGTGGAGGAAACCACCACTTGGAAAAAGGAAAAGATCTCTGTTACTGCAATTTTTCCTGAGCTGGGTCAGTAGGTGACTTAAAACCTGCTGCACTTATCCACCAGACTGAACATACAAGCCTGGGCTCCATACCAGGCTCAGGAGTTCAACTGATACATAGCAATACTAAAAGTGACAGCAATAATACAACTGAGCAGAAGTCACCCAAGATTTTTCAAAATAAACCATGAAGACCCTTCATTTCAAGATTTTTGCTGTTGTTCTTACCCGGGGCCTCTTGTTGTGTCCCATCACAGAGGGGGATAGTGCAATATTCCCACCGGGCGGTTCTGTTGGTGGTGTAACACCATGGCATCTTCTCACCATCAGGATTTCTACAGTAGTTTTCTTCTAGGCTCCTGAAACAGAAAATGTGGCTAAGAAAAGCCTCCCACAGAAACTAGTAAAAGTTATGAACAACAGGAGAATGTACCTTGCTGCCTAGTTTACTGTTGTATTTACTGGTGGGTAAGTCTGCTGTCGTTTGCTGACACCATTTACTAGATGAATAATTGCAATGCACTGGTGTTTTGGATGTGCTAAACCAGATACCTGCTATATTGATGAATGAACTAAGAGGTTGTATTTCATGTAGTACTTTGAGGCCAAGAGCAGCACAGCAGAAACACAGAGTGAAAGAATCTAGCCCCAAGCAAATATCATAATTGTAACTTTCTTACTCCACATTTCTTTACCTGAGCAACAATACAGTAAAAGGATGAACTGAATCATAGAATTGTTAGATTTGGAAGGAACCTTAAAGATCATCAAGTTTCAACCCACCCTGTCATGGTCAAGGACACCTTCCACTAGACCAGGTTGCTCAAAGCCCTGTCCAACCTGGCCTTGAACACTCTGAGGGATGGGGCATTCGCAACCAGGGAAAAAGTCAATCAAGCAGAGCCTGAAAGTCAGAAGAGGACACTAAATAATGGAGAGGTTTCACTTACTTGCAGGGATAGTTTTCAGGAGTGCGAGCATGTCTGTGAGGAGATTGAGAACTCCAGCGCTGACAGGTATTTCCCGATTCAGTAACAGATACCGTGCCTCGATAGTCTTCTCCTCTTCCTGATAGACACTGACGCCCTGGTGCAGGAACTGGTGGGGGTGTTGCTATTGCAGAAAAAGGACTGAAATTTATCAGTGCCTTCTAGACATATAAAATACCAAAGCCAAGAACACTTTGTGTTTTATAATTTAGTGGGCATTTTAGCTTTCATAGCAGGTAAGGTTTAAAGACCAAAAAGTTTGGAAAGTCCAAAGGTAGAGAAAAGATCTAAAAATAGCTTAACTTTGCTTTCTTCCATTTTAACATCTTCAGAAGCAGTCAGGCTGCCGGAAGAACATTTGCATCTGCCCCTTTTACAGTAGCCAGGATACAACAGAATCAAGCGCTAGCAGCCCCGTTAGAACAAAGCTGGAAAGACAGTGAATGGTAATACTGTGAAGAAAATTGGAGTAAAAGTGGCAGGCCCATCAGTGATGGGTACAGATATAGGTGCAGATGTAAAAGAGATGCACTCTAACTGATGAGTGTTAGAGACAGCAAGGATGAGGTCTGGTGAGAAGCCCCAAGCAAAAGTATCATAGCAAGGACAGGCCTTTAGCAGAAAAGGAAATTGAAAAGGTGGAGAACCAAATTGGAAGAGCAAAACAAAAGCCAAAAGATTTTCAGGAAGAGTGAAACTGTTTGTCATCGAAAGAGGAACAACAGAAGAAACATCAGAACCATTGAAATGCCTGGTCATGGAAAAACACTCCAGGAAGAATCATTACAAATGCCTGTGCAGAAATGTCTAGCCTCAAAAGAGTTATCAGAGGTTCATTTTAAGGTTTTTTTTTTTCTTTCTTTGTTTTTCTTTTTTTTTCTCTTTTTTTTTGTCTTTGAGATCAGTCGGCAGTCTCTTATTCTCTCTTCTGTCTTTGGGACCTCTTCTACTTGTTCTACCTCTTTGCACCACCCTGAATGGAAGATGTCTAGATGTCTTTGTGTCTAGAAGTCTAGAGGTCAGACTCACTGCAACGAGGAATGTCACAGTATTCCCAGCGTTTGGTAGGGCTGGTAGTGAAACACCAGGGCCGAGGTTCACCATCAGGATTACGGCAATAATTCATCTTCAGATCCTTCTCTGGAAAACTGAACAGGAAAAATAATTAAAAAAAAAAGTCATTAATCACCGTAACAAGTAGCCAATAAACAACCCATCACAGAGTCTGACTCACTTTTCTGGTAGATATCCATGAGAGTGAGGTTGCTGGGAGTCCCAGCGCTGGCACTCAAGCCCAGACTCTGTTGTCGCAACTACTCCATGGTAGTTTTCTCCACTGCAGTGCATGCACTCCACTGTAGGAGCAAGGCAGAATAAGGATAAGAGAGACAGAAAGTCCCTGAGGAGCTGGCCCATGATCACTCATACTCGTCTCACATGAAGCCTGATCAGAGCAAAAGCCTGAAGACCAGTCTTTGGGGTTTTTTTTTGGCAAAATAAAAGCTTATTTTTCTTGGCAAGGTGACTTCAGCTAGTTGATTGCATTTATAAAAACCCCAACATTATAGACTATAGTTTTTAAAAGAGCTAAATTAAAACTAGTAAGCTATGATTGAAAATCTGTGCCTTGCTGCTGTTACATTTTATTGACTTTTGCACTAGCAACTGTCATTTGGTTTAATTCTAGGATTATGATATGTGAATACACTCATATAACATTTTTTATCTAGACAAAAAAAAGATGACTTTGTATAGCTGGTTTGGGGGTCTTTTGATATCTTCCTTGTTGGTGTTGAAAATGTCTTTGGAAAGTTTCAGGTCGAACAAAACTCAAGTTTGGAACAAAGACTAAACTAAAAATAAAAGTGTCTGGATAACTTCACACTCTCGAACACATCTTCCTTAAAGGGAAAAAATCGATATATGTATCCTGACCTTCACACTCTGGGATGTCACAGTAATCAAATCTGGTAGCAGGATCTGTTGTGTAACACCAGGGGCCCTTTTCATCATTATCAGGATTTCTGCAGTAGTTTTCCTCCAGTCCCGCCTTGGGATATTTTTCAGGTGTGTAACTGGAACAGAATGTAAATGGGATTAGAGAATAAGGAAAGCAACCCAATTGTTCAGATGAGGATTCTAAAAATGAATTCTTTATCTAAGGACCATTTTGTAGAATTCATTCATTAGAAGTGTCCTAACTGCTACTCTGTTCCATTGCTGAAGAGTTAAAAGTGCCACAGCTATAGACTTGAGGAAATATGGTGCCTCTAAGGCCAGTCAAGTCTTTAATACTTGCATTAACTCCAGCTATTCAGTTTCCAGTAATTTTTGCTCAGATGAAGTATCATGTAGAAAAAAGTCGTCTCTAGGACACATTTCCTGGGAGATGCAATGAGAAGATATTTGCTGAAATGTGAGAGTTCTCTGTAACCTGAATGCTATGCCTTCTCAACAGGAGGTTACTAAACAAACCCAGTTGGGTGTTTTTCATTAAGTACAAAAAATACTGTCCTGCTAATTGTCTGAGTTCACTGATAAAATGATGTACCTCTATCTCACCTGTCGCATGTTACACCTTTAGCCAAGAGAAGAAGCTCTTGCCCTAGTGAGATTAACGGCAAAATTCTTATTTCAGTTGAACCAGATTCTTTCCTGTCTAGTATTTTATTCATTTAAGGACCGCAACATTTAAATGCAACTACCAAGACTGAAAATGTCCCTGTTGATCAGGTAGCCCAAATTGCAGGTCTCTGAGTTACAACACAGATTAGACAATTATCTTGTTCTAGATAAGTGTAGAAAAAATATTATATAAGAAGACCGTGATCACCAAATAAATCGCTTATAAGACTACTTAGCACATATAAATGGCTTAGCAAAATTTCAGAGAAACATATTAAAATATAAAAAAAGGCCTTACTTTGGTTTATGGGGGGTATTATCAACCCACTTCTGGCATGGCACACCTTTTCGGGTTTTGGCTTCTGTTCCTCTGTAATCCACCCCTTTTCCCTCCTTGCATTCTAGAAGATAAACTGAAAAGATATGCGCTTAATTAATCACTATCATGACATATCCGTTAGACTTTAACATATATGAAATTTATTGTCATGCTAACACATTTAAATACATTCAGTCATATTTTGACTTTCTTATGTTGTCAAAAACAGATAGCTCATGTTGTAAAAACCTTCAAACCTTCTAGTTATCTAAGTTCAATTAATTAGCACTGAAAAATTTATGTTAAAGCCAAAAACTTCCAAACCAGAATTCCAGAGAAATAAGTGTAATACAACCCAGTTCTTTTGAGAACACGCTATAGCATATTTAAATAATAAAATATGCTTTTTAACATTTAAATATGCACTATAACAAGACAGAAACACATTTTCTTTTCATGGCCTCCTATGATGTTATTGTAGTTATGCACTAAAGTCAAACCTTAAAAGAGAGCCACATGAATTCTCCTGAAGAAGGTAATAGGACAGAATCACAGATGCATACACATAACATTTTACCAGTTTAAATAAGTAAAATTTTTTAAGTTCATATAAATGCTGATGACATTGTTTCATTAAAGTTCACCATGTCATGAATGAGATTTAATTAATTCATGATATGCCAAAACAATGACTCTTTGCTGTACAAGATAAAATGGATAGTTGGTTGATAGATGCTTCTGTATTCTTAGATTTTGGAAATTAATAATACCTTCATGAAAAAAGAAAAAGGAGGAGTAAAAGAATTAGTAATAAAATCCTGTCTTTATATAAGTCAAGGACAATTTAAATGCTGAATAAGCCTGGGGTTTGTATTGGTAACCTTAAAAACATTAAATTTTTTGAAATTATTAACCATTAAATTAAATGAGAACTAAAAGCTCAATGTTGTCATTCTTTTCCCAGGAGGAGGGAGCAACCATAACCCTGTTGTAGCCTTTAAGATTTTCCTGAGAGGACTGAACAATCCCCTTTCCCAGCAAAGAGCTGGTGACTGCGAGAGGAGAACAGGCTTGCAAGGGGAGGCTCTGCCGAGGCACGGTTGAAGGAACTCAGATCTTAACACATTCCCTCAGAGCTTCTATATCTGCAGTTTAGGGACAGTTACTGTCCGGCAGCATGTCCTCTGGCTTGGAAAACTAAGCAGGAAATTCATTTAACATTTCTCTATGCACAGAGCATATTTCATCAGCCAGTTCCTCCTTTCTAGCTGCAGTGAAGCAGTCTGTCTTTTAGCCTGTGACCTGGACTGTCTCAATGTTTTTAGGTGGTATCCAAATCAGATATTTGGGGAGATCCAGTTTTGCACCAGCTTTTCTCAGCATCAGAGTTATACCAAAGCTGACACAGAAGAGAAGATTAAGTTAAACCTGGAGAAACAATGCTATTTTACACAGGTCTGTCTTGTCAATAGTGAAAAGAACTAATGTTTGAGGTCCAGCTCCTCTGTGGGCTGATAGGTTGTTTAGATCTGGATTTATAGATGTACCTTTAGGCACATCTGTATTTCAATGTATATACACAGGAAAGTTTACTCTAGAAACTTTAGCTGGAAGCCGTTTGGATCCCTCAAACAATTTTGCAATAAATTAACATTAAAAACCTCAATAACTGAACATTGAATCAGTCAAGTGCTGACTCTTTTTGTTTGCATAAACTTTTGCCCGTTTGTATAACCTTTAGGTTTTTTTCTGTCTGATGACAAATAACTAACTTTGAACCCCAAACTCAACCCGTGTCCCTTGGGTTAACTATTTACAAACAGATATGTGGATAACAATTCCCAAATGTTAGCTTTAATTCTTATTATTTTTTCTATAAGCCAAAGAAGGCTAACTTTCTCTTTTATATCACATACCATAAAAAAATAAATTTTAAACCTGTAAATTTTATACCAATTGTCATCCTTTTCTTTGAATGCAACAATAAAGAGCAATTAGGTTTCATCAAGTAATTGCTTCAACTGAAAAAAAAATAATGTTGGTTTCAGCAATAGTATTGCAAAAGCATCTGGGCACATGAAAGGAATTTCCTTGAAGTATCAGGAGCAGCAGCTGCTGCTGGAGGCAGTGATGTGATCTGCCAAGGTAAAAGCTACATTTTCCCTTCTGTTCTGTAACAATAGATTAAACTGGTGTTATCATGAATGGACACATAATTATTTGAAACCCTTTGCAAACAAAGAGATGAGCAACAGAGAAACCTTCTGACATACACAATAGCCTGCGTTTTTCATGCTAACCATACCTAGGTCCATCTTTTGTTTTCTGTAGGTAGATGTGCAATTTTTGGACATTTTGCTTATGTAAAACTACAGTTTTTCACGTCTTTACCGATGGGATTAAAAGGCTTAAGAGGATGCCATAATAAATCCTCACTGAATATTGCAGGACTCTCATTCAGATTCTAACCTCAGCAAATCCAAGGAATGTCTCAAAAATAAAGCAGAATCACAGTCTAGTCTAGTGCTGATTACAGCACTGAAGCAAAATCATTACAGATTATTTACAGTAAGTTATTTGTTCATTCTTTAAAAGTTGTTACTTGACAATTGATCCATTCAATTTTCCTTCTACAATAGGAACTGCAGAACATTTCTTAGCATTACTTAATCATGACTCAGGGAAATTCTCACCAGCTTCTGGATATAATAAAAATATCTCATGTTCAAAACATGAAATCACCTATCAGTTATATATATAAAAAAGGCAGCTGGCTGTATACTTCAGAAAATATCAGGCTGAAAAGGACCTTCAGTGGTCTTTGGTCCAAACCCCCATAAAAATCACGGCCAGCTTCTGAGCTGGATGAGGCTGCTCAAAGCTTTGTCCAGTCAATATCTGCAAGGATGAAGGCTCTGCAGCCTCTCTGGGCAATGTGCTTCAGTGTTTACTCACCCTCCCTGTGAAAAATTTTTTCCTTATATCCACAATGTCTGAACAAAATCTCATTTGGATGCCTAGCTGCAATCCGGCTAAAGCTATGGAACTACTACATAAAATCTTCTTGCAGGTGCTACATGCATAACATTATCTTATGCTACAAGTCTTTGCAGGTCAACAGAGGAGAAGGGATGCAGTTTGCTGGAGGTCATTAGTATTTACAGTTTAGTTATTGTGATTCTTGACTTTTTGGTTAGAAACTGGCCTGTTGAAACCACTGCAGGATTTTCAGCAACTGAGAACCTGGTTCTTTTTTCCTCTTCATGCACCTTTCTTTGCTGAAGATCAGCTTCTTGGTAGATACTATAGTTTCCAATTTTGGAATATTTTCAAAGGCATTAATGTTTTTAAAAAGTTAAAAATCAGCAAATGGTGAAAGGCAACGTTCACAAAGTCATTTAACACAGAACAGTAGTAATTCTATTCAAAGTTTATCACATTATCTTACACGTCTGAATGAACAGAAAGGAGATCTTTTCTCCTTTGTGTATTACTTAAGTCAGAGAACAACACAATGGAACTTATGTTGTATTAAAAATTAAACCCATTCCCTCTTCCCTGGATATAGCAAGAACTCAGTGCCTGATTATATAATTCAAAAATAGTAATCAAAACCCAATATTTTTTCCACATCTGGCATAAGGTAATAGATTTTCTAGAGAAAATAAAAAGATTGTATAGTTGTCATTTTTAAAGACAAGCTTCCTATTTTCAGAAAGAATAGGAGATCAAATACACTTAAGTCACATAATCCTCATCTATGACAAAACCGATCAGAAATAAAGCATCTACAAAAGGAGAATACAAAATTTCACCATGTCGATTAATTATGTCATAGGTATATAGATTAGGATAAAAGTTTCACCAAATTCATTATTTGAAGAGTACAAACATCACATAGCAATATACAAATGCTATAAAATTAGATCATTTTTATCTGAAGCATAGTTAACACTAACACTTCTGACAACATGTGCAACTAAAATAAAGTTGATTTCTTGAGTCCCACCTAAGTAAACTGTGAATTTCCTTTGGTGACTCAGATGAAATTATTGGATAGTTTCCACCAGTTTTCCAGTGGGCAAGGGTCTGCCTCAGAAACAATTACCAGCACAAGTAGCTTTTCCTAGCACCCTCAGCAGAGACAGAGAAGATGCAGCTGTAGGTTATTGGCTGGTTTAAAAGGAGAGGAGAGGAGAGGAGAGGAGAGAAGGGACCCTTAAGCACCTCCAGTACTCCCAGCAGCTTTTGCATACCCCAGGCAACAGTGCTCTTTTCTGCCTTGCGGACCCCAGGATTTAGGGAGCAGGAGAGATGCTGGAGCATTAATCTGGGGAAAAAATTGGTACCACTGCTATACAAGCAATGTGGAGGAAACAGGTGTTAGGTAAAGGTTGATCTACTGACTTTGTTTGACCCAGTGAAGGCTTAGCCCCCATTTACAATATGGTTATGTGAGTCCCACTAGCAAGCATATCTCAGTGAAATAATATAAAAAAGACACAGACGTACTTCTTTTTTCATAAAGAACTGCATTAGTTCTTCTGAAGATCACTGCTGTTTTAGTATTCTCAGCCAACGTTAAACACTGTTGGTCTTTACTGGTGAATAAGAAGGCCCTGTTGAAATTAAGAGGAGAGAGCAACGTAAGAAACAATAGCTGAATGTGTGCATTATTTTCCTAAACACCTTTTCTAGTATTCAGTTATAATTTTAGCAAGCACTGCATCTCATTGATATTTAAGATTGTGTAATGTTTCACAAACCACTGAGGATCACAGCTCCCATTTTCAGTGGTGACTTTGACTCCTAAGTCTTCATACCAAACCTACGTTGAAAGAGAGCTACATGAAGAAATTATGACAAGCGATAAACAAGAAGGTTTATAATGTGCCAGAGACTCCAGAGAACATGCTGGAGAGGATATGTGCACAAAGGACCCTGACCTTCTTTCAAAAAAATTAGCGGTCAGTCAAGAAGTGAGACATTCTAGAGTATTCAGCAGTTACCAAGAACAGGTAAAACACAACAAGCCAGGACCTAAAATTACCTTGCAATAACTGTTCTGAGTCATCGCGTGTGAAGCAACATAAGCACTTTGTAAAACACAGCCATTTCTCGTTTCAGCAAATACCTAGTCTGTAAGTCTGCCAAACTGGAGTGGATGGCGTAGCCTTTACACTAGCCTCTAACAAAAACTCCAGAGAAGCTAAGTAATTTCTATGCCTAGCTTTTCTGAAGCAAAAAAAGAGCAACAGCAACATGGCATTCAGTGGGTAGGTCTATATCAGGAATGTAAATACTGACAATTCTGTACCTCTAATAGCAACTGGCATGAACCCATTATGCCTGTACTTGTAAATCAGCACAGCTTCTCTCTAAAGAAGTGGGACCCCATCTGGACTCATTGGGTGTTTGGGAACAGTGTCTGTGCATTTTCTAGGGAGTGCTGGTTGCCCTGATTCAAAGCTTCTGGGGACTGTTCCCCTTGATCCAAGCCCAGCTCTCAGTAATGTTGAA
>KZ506107.1:303159-339578 GCA_002844005.1 Limosa lapponica baueri
ACATAGTATTCCTCTTTACTGATACACATTAGAACATATATGCAACTGCAGAATATATACTTTTTTATTCACATTTGAGCTGAACCATATATTTCATAAGTAGGAGCTTACCATAAAATTAAGAAGATTTTCATTGTCAGAAATTGAGAAAACAACAGATGAGTCCCTCGTAATTTTTAGGTCCAAGGACCCATGAACGTATGCACATGTGAATTTGAGTAGGGATTCCTATCTAGCAGTAGTTCTACTGAATTCAGTGAGCATTTCCCTGCTTAAGTGCTTGCACAGTGAAGGCTGGATGGGACAGTGAATGGAATGGTCTTCTTCTTCCCAAGCATTTTAAAGAGCTCAGTTAATTTCTCTGTCTTGAATCAGAACAGTGACAAAATCTCCAGCAGTTTCACAAACAGAAACCTTTCACACACAAAAAAATTTGTTGATTAAAAATGTGTGATTTGGGATGGAAGAGAAAACAAGAGATGAGCTGTTGGCAGGTTTGAACAGAGATTTATGTGGGAAGAAGTAACGATACACTGGAAGGATTTGGGGGAAAATGACAGATGAGAAAGCTGAAAAGGACAGGAGTCAGTTAAATTAATTTTATTAGTCTTGTTGTTTCCATTCCAGTTTACAACCATGAGTAGGCTTGCTAGCCATTGTGATTGCTTTGCCATGTAAAACACAGGCCAGGCCACTGGTAAATGTCAAGCTGTTCAGTTCTTCCATCTATTACTCTCTAATGCACTTTAAAGGCTCTTGCAGCTCTCTCAAATATTTATAAAGAGACAGTTTTGGAAAGCAGACAGCTATTTTGCAATATGTCTCAATGGCTGGTCTTCAATATGTTCTTGAGAAGTAATGACAACTCTTAATTTTTTTAAGGTCAATTTAAAGGGATCCTCTTCATTTACATTTAGTCCACAATTTAAGTTTTGTGGAAAAATGACTAAAGAGTCATTTTTAATGTTTGGACACATGATTCTTTTTATCAAGCACATTCCCTTCTACTTTTAAGTACTGTAAGGCAACTGTGTGGAAAGCAAGAGCAACTGGCTAACATAACACAAAAACTGCAAAACAAACATACACATTTGGGAAATTCCTTGCTGTTCTGTTGTGATGATGTGGCGTCACCAAGCTCCAGGCTTGGCACTTATTTCCTACGACAGTAAAAGAAACTGTTCCACGGTAATCCAAGACTCTGTCTCTCGATAGCACTCCTCTGGACTTGAAGACTGCGTTGACATATCAGCATCTGTAATGAACAGCAGAAATAGGTCTCTTAATTTCATTTATGTGCTTAGCCTTCAGGAGATAGGTAAAAGTGAGTTAGAAAAATCAGACAGATCAGTAAGCAGTCACAGGAATGTTTGAGAATAAAGACCAGAAGGCATTTGTAAGGGTGTCTGGAACGACTTCATGTAACAGATGGTACTTGGTAGGAGCACTTGCATTTTGCTTTCAATTTCAACATTTCTGCATGCCGCATTTGTTTGTATTAGGGAAGCAAAACCTTTATATACAGTTCTAAATTGTCTTCAAATGTAATTTTTCATGAGTTAGATTTAGGACATTAATGTTCAGGATTTAAAAAAAATTGTTTGTTATCCTTTTATTTATTTTTTTCTTTTATCCTCATTTTCACTTCCCCCCCAACACACTAACAAATGCAATAAGAGATGTGGTGCCCAGTATTTTGATTTTTACCATATATATTTACTTTTGTTCATTTCTGATATGTTCTTATATTTACTTACATATAAAAGGAAAACTAGAACTCTCTAATTTGCCAATCAGCAGACTTAAAACCTTCACTGTCAGTTCACCTGTGATCAAAAAGCCCTACTTTCTACCCATGACTGAGGAAGCTTTGCAGCATGTACACAAGATCAATAAACAATCAATGGTACTGAGCAGAGTTTTAGTAGAGATTTTTACAACACAAATTATCACCTTCCACTCTATTGTATGCTTCTGTAGCACAGCTGTATTCCCTCCATCTTCCCAGGGATTTTTTTATGCTGTCTCTGGACACTGAGAAATGCCATAATACCCCCATCACGTTGTGTTGTTGGAGCACCAGAGCCTCTTCTTATCAGCTGGGTTCCTACAACAATTTATATCTAAACTCCTGAAAGAGAAATACAGAGTGAAAGTAACAGCTTTCTGGAAATCTGACAGCAGCTGTTGCATGAAGGTATAAAATGTTTTCCTGACCTGTTTAATATTAGTTTTATTTATTGGAAAGTCATCATCGCAGATAAAACTTCATCCCATGCCATTGTTCCTTCATGCCAAAGACACATTATTTCAATAAACTACTGTTTTGGAAGTGATCAGCAAACCATGCTTCAAGTTGTTTAAGTTTTCAGTAAAATATGGCGACTGTATGGTATGTGCACTGGTAGCTGACGATAAGACTGGCTCATATTCAAAATGCTGACCAGTCTCAGGTGCCTTTTGCATTGGATCAGGTATGGGGAGACATATTCTGACTTTTGCTGGGAGGACTTTACCTTGATAATACATTTTCAAACATAATTGGACTTCCAAAGTGGGTTCTGCACTTCCTTTTAACACTTCCTTTTAACAGCAGTCAGACAGAAATATGACCAAACTGAAGATGATCCCAATCCAGCAGGCTCAGGAGTGTAGCATTGGCAGGCTGAATGAGCAGCAGTACTGAAAAGAAAAATATGGATAGTCAGCTGGAAGAGTAAAATTGGAGAGAGCAGGAAAAAGTGAGGGTCAGAGACAAGAATAAGGTATGAGAAGAAGCAATGGAGGGTACAGAGAAGTGGAAGAACCCTACCCTATGGAGACGCCAAACCAAAGTCCATTCTGCTATGCACAGTAACTGGACTTCATCAAACTACAACATAGTAGTGTCTGGGTTATGCCACATGTCCATATGAACAAATTCAGCCTTATCAACAAAAATGCTCTAAAATCACATGTAAAGCAAATACCTGATTCAAAATAAAACAAGAACAGAAGAATCTGAATATTCTTTCATAGTTAAATATATCTTACAAAAGAAAATAAAAATGGTAGAGAACACGTAGGGGAGAATGGAAGGGAGAAACTTACATACTCTGGCCTTTACATTCTGGGATGCCACAGTAATCTAATCCAGTAGCAGGATCAGTTGTGAGACACCATGGTCGATTTTCATTCCCATCAGGATTCCTGCAGCAGTTTTCTTCAAACCCCACATGAGTGAAAATTTCAGGTGTAAAGCCGTAATAGAAAGAAAAACACCATTACAGAAGTGAAATTATTTTTCCAAATGTTTGTGGCTCAGTTCATGCAACCTGAAAGCCAAGAAAATGGATACTCCTCTTGAGGAACTGATGTCTCTGCCTGAAAAATTTTCCATAAGATAAACTGTCAGAAAAAGTCTCTCCATCGCCACTGGAATGCCCCAAAGAACCAACAGCCTCCAGTCCACAGAAACACAACAGTCTCAGAGGGCAAGTGTGCTCCTCTATTTTCATGCAGCTGATCTACTTGACTCTTATTGTCATATCTATTGTTTCTAAGCTACAAGGTTTAAAAGAGTAATAGTTCACATAAAGAACTATGACATTTTCTTTGGAAGATACAGAGAGAGAACCCTGACTAAACAACAGAGGGTTTCCAGTAACAGGAATGCCATACTTGTGTGAATCTACTTGAAGAGCAACTAAACCTTCTTGCACACTTCTCACATAGTAACAATAATGTATGGGCAGCAAAAAGGCTCATCAATGTAATTATACTATTGCAGTTTCATTTTCACCTACTATCTCTTACCTAAACAAAAAAATCCTGGACCTATTGCTGTTAAGGAAGAAATTTTCATTGTGGGTTTTTATTTTTTTTTGCCAAGTGAGTGTTATTTTTTTCCAAGTGAATGTTTTGCTTGAACAAGGACCACAAAAACTGGAAGCTTATGATGCCATTTGAACCAAAAAGGGACAAATTACACAGTGTCTTAAAAGCATATCTGTCTTGCTTATTCTTGTGGTAAAATATAAAAGTCACAGTGAGAGAGATGTGGAGGAATCTTTTAATTATAAATTAACCTCAGCAATAAGTAACTGTCTTTGATAATCTGTGGTGTAGAATTGCTTAAAGCACACTCTAAATGGATAGTTCTGAAAGGATCATTCATAATATTTAGACAAATATGAGACCAAACTTTGATATGTGGAGTGTGCCACCCTCCCACTTCTGGCATAGCACCCCCTTCTGCGTTCTGTCTTTTATTCCTCTGTAATTGTCCCCATTTCTTTTCTTGCACTTTAGAAGATAAACTGAAACAAAATCCACTGCTGATGAATCAATATCACTTTACATATGTCTTACCCTAACTGATGTTCTGCACTTGTTCTAACGTATTTAGCAAATTTCAAACCTCAGTCCTACAAAAACATGCGTGTTATTCCACTATCAACAATAAAAGAAAATCAGAGGTATTAACAGAGTACTTGTACAAGGAAACTCATTAAAGGTGTCCTGTTCTCATCGGGAATGCCCTGTTGAAACTGAGAGGGGAGAGCACATGAAGAGCAATAGGCCATTTTGTTCAAGCTGTTCTCCTGCTACAGTTTCTGTCAGTGTGTGATTTTATCTCCAGCTTCTCATGTAGCATTTGCATTGAAATGTTATTTATTTCTTTCATTTGTGTTAATGGTGGCAAACTGAATAAAGTTCATTCTCCTGGGAGTGGTACAGGGTAGTGTTGCTGGAATAGGTAGTGAGGAACACAGAGGAAGGCAGGGCAGAGACAGAGCCTTCAGCAGTACAGTTTATTGCTTCTGAAGGCATATATTACCTTAGTGCATGGCAGATGGGTTTCCCAATCAATGCCCTGAGACTAGGCACTTTTCCATTTTAGATCTCACTTGTAGTTTCCTTGCATGTTAGCTCCTTATCTTTTAAAGGCCTTGTTTACAGAGGAGTCATGAGGATAAATATATCCAAAGTTACGAATTAATCAAATGTGACAGCAAGGAGGACCTTAGAAGTACATAGACAGTGTCACAGATACCACCCCCTTACAGAATTACAAAGCCATCTGTGATTCTCTCCATCTCTAATCTCAAATTCCTTGTGTTCTTCAAAATGATTCCAGTTCAGCTACTCATTTTTGCTCATAAAGAAATGTGCATTCTAGCTGGTTCAAGCTGAACAGAAGAGAATTTGGGTAGGATGCACACTCAAGTAGGAGTGAGACTTAATTGAATCTCTAAGCAGCAGCAAGTAAAGGAAAACGTGGCTTAAACTGTCTGACAAGGCCTTAAGAACAAAAATTTAAAAACTGATTTCAAAACAAAAGCAATAAGCATCATTGTGGTCTGAAGCCTTTTCTGTTATAACCACAGGATTAGAACAGAAAAATTGATCAGGACAACCATAAAAATAAACTGATCTATTTGCCTTACAGACACTTCTCTTAGAAATGAACTTGGATTAATCCAAAATATTTAAAGGCAGCTTGACTGACGCACTGCACCACATTACCTGGAAGTAACAAGGATAATCAGATAAAGTAACTATTTCTTAATAACCCGGTGTACACACAGCACATTCCTGCTATATTTCATCATTTTTCTATATATATTTATGTCATATGGCACTTCTGAATTACTACATAATCGTACAAAATGTATTGACATGCTTGTTAATGGATCTTAAAAATGCAGCTACAGCAGTAAAATAGGCTTATATAACGTCTAAATGAAAGTGTGCTATCATTTTTTGATGTTACATGAAAGCTGATTGTACTGTGTTCACTGCAATGTTTACTCCAAATGCCCAAAGCTTTTACAGATCAGCTAAAAGCAATATATATCTTTTAAAAAGTTTACCATATTGCTTAGCATTTTGTAAAGCCACTTACATTTCCTTGAAAAACAAATCCTGTGACATCTAGGCAACTGAAAATTATATTTTAATCTGCTAAAAGCCTATTTTTTTGCTTCTATTTTTATATGCAATAAGAAAGCCTCATGAAAATGTAGTCTCGGAAAAGAGTGACTATTCTGTGCTTTTGCTTATGCTGCTTTTTAAAAGTCGGGATTTCAGAAAGATTTCATAGTAACAGAGGCAAAAAGCAGATACAGGACCTGATCCACATTCCAATGTAGTTTAATAGATATTTTATCTGAAATGAAATAGGGCTGTTTTATAGGCTTTTAAAAGTCTAATTGTAAGAACATCTGAAAGACGTCCTTGTCTAGACTGTATCCTTTCCCCAAAAATAATTATAAAGGGATAACCAGGGAAGTGACCCCGGATAACAGGGTGTCCAAGTATAGCAGTCTCTCTAGCACTCTCCCAGCCAGTCATTTTCATATCGGCTTGGTTGCAGCTTAATTTCTCAAGCCTGAAACTGTGTGGTACTTGAGTTCTGTTTCTCAAGCCCATCCCTAAATCAAACAGAATCTTGCAGCAGCTTGTTAGGAGTATGGCACCCGCTTTCATGCCTGTGCCAGCTCCTACAAAAGATCTTTCCCAAAGACAAGATGAGAGCTACAGATGCTATTGATATGATATGGGTCTTTAATGAGGAACAAAGTTACTAACATTTGTGTTTTACATATGCATATCACCATTTTCAGATGATAGTCAGACACCTTAATAAAGGTCCTTGATTTTTTGCAATCCTAAGCTACCATGGCTCTGATGTTCTTGCAGTGACTGTGGCAGTTCTTTAGCAAATCTGAAAATCACCATCTGACCTCACAAAATTGATTTTGAAAATCTTTGGTTTTAACTTCAGTAATTCAAATGTAAGGCAAAGAAATCTTATCGGAGCATAGAAATGCAAGACAAAGCCAACTTTGCTAATCCCCGTGTTGGCCCAGCTGGCTGGGGCTGGAAGCTCTGTATGTGAGTGCATAAAGTTTTATTGATTCCCACTGGAGTTACGCATAAGCAAACAAATGTGGTAAATGAAGTTAATAATTTCCTTGGTTCCAATCTCCATTTTTTAATCTCCAAACATGACCTGGAATGTAAGATGTTACAAAATAATATTTAAATGTTTGTACTGGGTACTGGGAAAGGTGAAGTTGCTCTCGTCTTACTAAACATGCTGTTATTCTGAAATTGCTGTGCCTCATCTTGTCTAACAAAAGATGTAGATAATATTGCTGAAAATCATGGAGAATGTCTCTGAACAGAATCCTGGACTCTGCATGTTCAACTCCAGTTGCCTGTGCTAAGAAAGGGTTATCTACAAGATAAGGAATACAGGACTGAAAAGGACCTTCAGTCTAGTTCCCTGCAATTGGAGAGTTGTACCATGCTGTCACACATAAAAAATTATCAAAGTCCATTGTAGAATTGTGTATGTTGAAAGCTTATAATCTCCTACATCCTACTCCAACCAGGAAGGCTGTTCTTAACTCCTACAGCTCTGGTAAATACATGAAAGCAAGAACTGATGTAAATTGAGAAGGAGTTAGATGAGCTATCATTTACAAGACTACGCAGTTTCACAGAATTTAGAGTGAATTCTCTCTAACTTAAATTTCTCTAATAGGATCTCCAAACAGAAGTTTGCTTGCACTGAAAACTATTTGAAAGCACCTGGCAAAGCCCAGACGTGCAGTCTCCCTAGATGAAGGCTCTGCCTGGATTCTCAGAGGCTTATTAAAGCTGACTTTAACTTGTGGAAGTTCCTAGCTCTGGAGACAGAGAAGAGATTCTTTAGCCTAAGGAGGCCGGTGCCACCTGAAAGCCAGACACATCAGAGGTGGGGAAAAACAGTTGAGCAGAGGGAGAAAAAGCAGTATGTAAGGTTCAGTTGGCCTTTGGCTTGACAATGTATAGTTGTTATGCAACTGCAGTTTTGAAGAAAGAAGGACTGAAAACACTGTAAAATGCACTATAGTCCTGGCATTTGACCTCAAAAAAAGGGTCAAATTTCTTTACAGACCAGACTCTCTAGCACGTGGCTCGGCCGTATGATAGAATAATTAACATTGACCCAAAGCTTGACTATGTTCAGGTACACTCAGTGACAAGAGTGGCATTCCACATTATCTTGACAAACTGGAGGAACAGTCAGAAAAAAAGGGCAGTGCAAGACCATAATTTTATCCAGACAAAACAGTTATGCAAAATGGAGTGGAAAATAGCTAGATGTATAGCAAGTCTGCAAAAAAAGAGACAGCATTCCCATTGTTCAGAAGCCGAAGAGGACTTAGTACCAAAATCATCCAGTTTTGGCAGTGCATTTCCAAAGACAGTTTGAGAGAGGACACTAAGAACAGTCAATTATCTTGAAATATTGTCTGTGAAGAAAGCCTACAAGACACAGGTTTCTTGTCATCAAGAGAAAACTTGCAGTTCGGTGGCAGTGGGTAGACAGACACAATAGAAACCTTCAGGTGTGTAAGATGCTCTGTATTCATGATGGATAAGCTTAAATTTAAGTTTGAAAGACTCAGAACAGGCATGAAGAATAATCTGCCTGGAACAAATCAGCTGAGAAGATGTTTTAAGAACATGTTAGATACACCTCTCATAGGACTGATGTAGAAAAAGTTGCACTGTTGTAGGAGAGAGGGGTAGAATAGATAACCTCTGAAACTTTCTAGTATCTTGGACCTCAGCTCTATAGTCCTATATGTCCACGAAGATGTGCTGTCTGGCACTTGGAATATGAATGGGACCACAAGCTCCAAAACAAATGTCACTGTGTCTTGGGCCACTTCCCCATGTCTAATTTTCCTGTTCCTGTTTGAAGTTCAAACTTCAAAGTTTGAACCTTTGAAGAAGGTTTGAATCTTATTGAATGGATTTCAAGCAGCCCAGCTTTGTTTTCAAGCTGTCTGATAATGCAAATATCTTATCCTACAAGCTAATTTTGCCATTTTAATGTTTTATCTCTTCTGCACTGAGAATATACCAAATGTTCTCAAATATTTTAGATATTCAAGCATTTATGGCATTACTGGATATCAGGGAAATTAAAGTGGCAGAAAAATATGGTACACCCTTTGGACTTGAGCTTTGGAAAGGACAATCAAAATAAGATTATTATTTTTTTAATTGTAGTCGTCAAGTTCAAATAGTGAAGCCTGGGATTACTACAGGGAATAAACAATGAAAAATGAAGAGGAGGATGCAGGAACTCCCCAAAAGGCAGATTAATAGAGGGATTTTCTGAAACTCAGTACCTCTCCCCTGAGCCCCAGCATACAGTCAGGTGAAATGGCAGCACCATTCCTGGGGAATATACAGGAAAATCTTCTGGTGTCCTGCTCCTACTAGAAAAGAAATGCAGAGTGGGATTCAACTTACCTAACTTAAGATAAAGTTATTAGGTAAATACGGGTTTCTAACTAGTCTGTGACTGACTAGTCACCTTTCAGGTTCCCTTTCCAATCTAGGGATAGGTTTTTGTAAACAATTTGTCTGACTAAACATATGTCTGCTTTGGGATGAGCCACATCCTGGGAATTCTCATTTCTCTCATTCACTACAAAAGGAATTTAGTGTGATGAACTTGGCAGGAGACATCTACACTGTAGATCTCTGCATTTGATCAGATAAATCCACCTACAGTGTACATAGTTGCATTGAGACACAGCTTGCTTCACTTCCATCTGTTCTCAAGAATATGCTGAGCAAGTTCTCCTTCCACTTCAACATGCTCACCGTTAATGGCATGGGAAAACAGAGAACCTTTGGGCCTTTTTATTTACTCAGAGAGACTACAGGAGGTAACTGATTTGTCATCAAGACCCTCATATGCCTTTGGTCAGGGTACTGTGACTACACAACCTTTCTTTGGACAAGGTAGTCAAGCAGTCTCTTCTGCCATAATGTGAGCTCTTATATATGACCACAGACTCTTCTGTGTGCTACCTTTCTATTTTTATTGATGGTTCTTCTTTCTCATACCTAGGTAGCTTAAGGCTTCAGCCACTGCCTTGAGTCATGAGAGGACAATACTGACAACCAAGTGGCAGAATTTAGAATCATAGAATCATAGGATGGTTAGAGTTGGAAGGGACTTTAAAGATCATCGAGTTCCAAACCCCCTGCCATGGGCAGGGACACCTCCCACTAGACCAGGTTGCTCAAAGCCCCATCCAGCCTGGCCTTAAACACTTCCAGGGATGGGGCATCCACAACTTTCCTGGGCAACCTGCTCCAGTGCCTCACTACCCTCACAGTAAAGAATTTCTTCCTAATATCTAATCTAAATCTCCCCTCTTCCAATTTAAAACCATTACCCCTTGTCCTGTCACTACACTTCCTGACAAAGAGTCCCTCTCCGGCTCTTCTGTAGGCTCCCTTCAGATATTGGTAGGCTGCTATGAGGTCTCCCTGGAGCCTTCTCTTCTCCAGGCTGAACAACCCCAGCTCTCTCAGCCTGTCTTCATAGGGGAGGTGTTCCATCCCTCTGATCATCTTCATGGCCCTCTGCTGGACCCATTCCAACAGGTCCATGTCCTTCCTGTGTTGAGGACTCCAAAGCTGGACACAGTACTCCAGGAGGGGTCTCACGAGCGCAGAGTAGAGGGGTAGAATCACCTCCCGCGACCTGCTGGCCACACTTCTCTTGATGCATCCCAGGATGTGGTTGGCTTTCTGGGCTGCCAGTGCACATTGCCGGCTCATGTTGAGCTTCTCATCTACCAACACCCCCAAGTCCTTCTCCTCAGGGCTGCTCTCAATCCATTCTCCGCCTAACCTGTATTTGTGCCTGGGATTGCCACATCCCAGGTGCAGGACCCTGCACTTGGCTTGGCTGAACTTCATGCGGTTTGCACAAGCCCACCTCTCAAGCCTGTCCAGGTCCCACTGGATGGCATCCCTTCTCTCCAGCGTGTCGACCATGCCATTGAGCTTAGTGTCATCTGCAAACTTGCTGAGGATGCACTCTATCCCACTGTCCATGTCTCCAACAAAGTTGTTGAACAGCACTGGTCCCAGTACCAACCCCTGAGGAACACCACTCATCACTGGCTGCCAGTTGGACATTGAACCATTGACCACAACCCTTTGAGTGCGGCCAGCCGACCAGTTCCTTATCCACCGAGTAGTCCATCCATCGAATCCATGACTTTCCAATTTTGAGACCAGGATGTCGTGCGGGACAGTGTCAAATGCTTTGCATAAGTCTAGGTAGATGATGTCTGTTGCTCTGCCCTTGTCCACCAAGTCTGTGGCAGTATCGTAAAAGGCCACCAAATTTGTCAGGCACGATTTGCCCTTGGTGAAGCCATGTTGGCTGTCTCCAATTACCTCCTTATTTTCCATGTGCCTTAGCAGAGAATGCAGGAGGATCTGCTCCATGGTCTTGCCAGGCACAGAGGTGAGGCTGACTGGCCTATAGTTCCCTGGGTCTTCTTTTTTTCCTTTTTTGAATATCAGGGTTATGTTCCCCTTTTTCCAGTCAGCTGGAACTTTACCAGATTGCCACGATTTCTCAAATATGATGGAAAGCAGCTTAGCAACTTCGTCCGCCAGCTCCCTCAGGACCCGTGGATGGATTTCATCAGGTCCCATGGATTTATGCACCTTCAGGTTCCTTAAGAGGTCTCAAACTTGATCTTCTCGTATGGTGGGCAGTTCTTCATTTGCAGAGACCCTGTTTTTGCCTTCCGTGACTTGGGCAGTGTGGTTAGAGCCCTTGCCGGTGAAGACTGAGGTGAAAAAGTTGTTCAGTAGCTCAGCCTTATCCATATCCTGGGAGGCCAGGTCTCCCATTTCCTTCTGGAGAAGGCCCACAACTTCCCTAGTCTTGCCTTTATCCCTGACATATCTATAGAATGAGAACTGAGAGAACAAAAAAGTGAGGTACTTTCCCTTGCCTGAAAAAGGAAGAAACTCTTGGGAAGAGAATTTTACAGGAGTGCAGAGAGATTTTACATTCTAGGCTGGAGTCACCCACCTGGCTATGAAGAGCCCCAGAAGCTGCTAAAGCTTCAGCATTTTGACATTTTCTTGAAGTAGGACAGCGCATGCCTGTAATGGTTTTTGTGATAACCTTTGAGGTACTGTGGTTCAGACTATTACTTATCATGATTGCAATATCTAAAGAGCTTTGCCACTCAAAATCTTTAGTCGGGATGTGCAATTGATACAGCATTCATTTATTCAATTTTCCATGCTAGTGGCACTCATACACACCCTGACAAAGTTTCCTCATTTTCCACATACTGATATGTTCATACCATCAAAAGTTTTTTTTAACCTTTCCATGTCTTATGTTTATCACTCATTATTTTATTCTTTTTATTGTTTAGTTTTTATTGTCAAATATTTAACTGCTAAGAATTTCTTGCCCCTGCACAAACCAAAATAAAAATGCTAAACAGACAAATAAATGACTATTATATTTCATTCAATGTGTACATGAAAATGAGATCATCAAAGTGCTGCTGTAATCAAGGGGAGTTGTCACAGACTTCAACGTAGTCAAAATACCATCCTCAGCAATATGGTGCAGGCAGCTGAGCAGACTTTAAAATGTACAAGTGTCAAGAAAAGAAACTGAAAAATACCTGGTCTATTTGCAATGCTATATAAATATCCTCAGTTCGTAGTAATGTAGTTTTTTATGCTTCAACAAAAGCATTACTATGTGTCCATTAACAGAAAGACTCTATTTTCTCAAGAAAATATCTGCTCCTTAAGGTATGGCATCCAAGCCTGAACTCATGCATACTTGTAAAACTCAAGTTAGTCCACGGAGATCCGTTGGACATTATAATCCATCATTTGTTTCTTTAGAATAATAGTGTATATATACTAGTGTATATAATAGTGTATAAATACTGCTGCTATTGAGAATATATAACCTGATATTAAAACAGTTAGTGCATTATTGATTTTCCTTTTCATGGAAAAATTCAGTTTATTTGTGTTTCAAGATGTCTTGAGTCAGACTTCACAAATAAGACAAATATCTCTATTGCCCTTTTCATCTATTGTTTTACACTATGCATAGGATACTGTACTGAGAAATGACATACCTCTTTCTGAAACCCTCACAATACCTCTTCCAGTAATCGTTTGAGGACAAAAAGAAAAAAAAAAAACAAAATACATTTTTTCCACTGGAAACACACACACATACTCATGTTCATGTCTTTTCTGTAGCAGGCAGCATATGAAGTCTATAAGGAAGAAGATCCTCTTCTTTCAAGGAAGAAGGAGAGCTCTCCACTGAAGGCTGCACAGGTATGGCATTAGCACAGACATGGCTAGCTTCCACTGACAGTCTTTAATTTCAACAGTTACACCCTTTTTTTAACCTGTATCACTTCTTTCTTACGCTCACTGGATTTGTTGTTTATCACTAAGACAGTGAGGACTGAAAATCACAGCTCAAGAATGTGTAACAGCAGTGAAAATCTCTTCCTTCTTCACAAATTGTTTTCATTTCCTGAGGGAAAAAGCAAAAATAGGAATAAAATGCATGTACCTTCCATGTACCTTCTAATTGTTCTGCCTCCAATTTACAAAATATTATACTGTGGTTGCAATTAACTGAGCATTATATAAGAAATGTGGGAGCCAGTGTTTTGTCCTTAGGCAGCAAAAAGTTATATAGTGTAAGTATAGACATGTGATCTGAAATCATACTTCAATTTGGGGAGAAGATAGTACTGGTACATTTTTTGCCATTGAATCTGCTTTGGTCTCCAGACCAGCCAGAAGGATGGAAGTTAAAGTAAGCTCTGCTTTTAAAATCATCAAAACTAAATTTTTGCTGATCCAATCCATCCTTTGATCTTACTACATATCTATACAAATTTTCTTTTAAAAAGTGCTGTTCTGTGGATGTCTGTAACAGACTGCTGCTTGTGACAATTTATTTGAGAAAAAAGTATAACAGCAGAAGTTCCAAAATATAAAGATCCTAGTAACCACATTGTTGTACACAGGCAGGAGGTATTCGGTTATTAACTGAGTTAATTCACAACTCCTTTGCGATTTCCTTGCCTTTTCCACTGAGCTAAATTTATACGGAAACTTGATTCCAGCCCCTTCTCTTTTCCCTCTGCTTCTTTCTCCCTTGTTGAAACGATTAAAAGGAAAAGTGATTCAAGATTGAAATGTCAGTGCTGATGGAAAGAGAGGAGAGCTGTGCAATGGAGAATTTAAACATGATACCCGGAGACAGACTTTCACCTGTTTTCATTTGTAAAGTCACAGAAATGTTGTAGAGAACAGTAGCCATTATTTCCAGAGCTCGATCGCTCCCATAACACGAATGGTGTCTTGCTAATTTGAACCAGCCTCCAACAATAAACTGAGTAACAACAACAAGGAAGGTCCGAGTAAAGGTAAGAAAATTCAAGATTTTACTCATATTTTGCAGCTTGGGAACCAGATAATTAAATCACTGGCAATTTCTTTCTCTCCCTAGGAGAGCAATTCATTATTGAAATGAGAACTGATCAGAATAACTTTGTCTTGAATTCATCCTACTCTTGCGGGTGCAAAAGTTTGACTCTATTAAGTGTATTGCTAGATGCCTGCTTCATTAAACCCAGGTGAGAAAAGAGGAGCAGACATAATTAAAAAGTGGAGGAAGACTAAGTAATTAGGAAATCAATGATACAGACATTGGCAACAAAAGGACAATAGACAAAGCTATGAAAATGCTATGAAAAGCATGAAAAAAAGCAGGCCAAAAATCAAGCTTTCACACCAATTTGAACTAGAAGACCTCAGTATTCATTAATTACAAAAGGTGCCTCAACATTCTATTTAATGTGCAAACACATTTTAGGGAAAAAAAAAACAGTGGGGGTAATGAAAGAACATGTATTTTAACGTCTCGAACTTTTATGAATACTTAAGACTTGCTTGCAAAGATCTGACTCTATAAATACCACAACAACTGCAGCAAATGAAAAATGTGAAGCAAATGATGAGGCGTATAATAGGGAAAGATGAAGATTCAGAACAATATATCAATAGGAAATATTTTTAAGCTTTGTTTTACTGACTTTGAACACATATATGTCTACTTTTTGTTCAGGGTTGCCAAATCCATTAGCCTGAGAGCTGCTGCAGCTCAATGTTCCCAGGTCCAGCCCATAGCGAGGCTGAGCACATATTCCCAATGTGTACACAACCACGTACACATTTACACACACACACACGGCCAGCCACATGAGCATGGGACCCGCTTGTCCTGCTGGTAACCAGCTCTCAGCCTCTCTGATCTCTCCAGTAATTGGGCCAGGTTTATGGCTGCTTTGATAAATAGCTCCCAAACCTCTACCCTACTTACTGGTTAGTTGGGCTCAATACTCTCTGGTGACCACACACTGACATACACAGTCACACAATATACACACACAGCTCTCTCTATTTGCCACAATGACCCATGGTGTCACTCCAGTTGCTGCACTTAAACCTCCAAACACACATATGCACACAGAAAAACAGAAATGGAGTTTAATGGGAAGGCAGGACAGACAGTGCTGATCAGGTGCAGAGTGTGGCTAGACCCAGCTGTTTACGGGCTATCAGCCCCTTTTGTCCCCTTTTCCCTCTGTTTTCCCACACTTGTTCCTCCCCAAATGATGTTAAAACCTGCCTTTGTTTTCTCCCCTAAGCATCCCAAATTAAGTACTGTGCAATCCTAAAGTTCTTCCCCTGCATCCCATCATAAGTCCCACACCCCCTAGGCAGTAACCCCCCTTCAATCTGAAACAGATCTAGTGATAGTCCCTGCCCCTTGGCTCATCTCGACAGGTTTTCCACCTGCTCTGTGGCTCCTGCAGCTGCCCTGTGACAGCCCTGGGAGGAGCTGGGGTAGGGACTCCCTTTCTCCTGCTGAGTTATTCGACCAAACACCAGAAGGCAGCGGTAAGGAACTGCTTCCGACAGCCTCTATATACTTTCTGTCAAGCCTTTTATTATCTCACGTGTATGCCTTAGAACTGAGTTACAGGACCTTGGAGGAAAAAAGAGCTTGGGAATATAAAAGGAAACAATAGTATTTTTTAGACAACTAAATGGAAAATTAGACATACAGCTCCCATTTTACATGTGTTTTATTAGGGTAGGAAAAAGCATTTCAACACTCAGCTCTTTATACATGAAGACTTGTTATATGGAGCCAGCAGCAAGCCATGGTCTTCATGAAGTGTGAGTACCTATACACAGCCCTTCCAGCGTGGACACTATGCAAGCTATTTCATTTGCTACTCTGCATTTTTTCCTCTGATATCTGATGTTTCACAGTTCTCTCTCTCACAGTCATGACAGTGAAAAAGGAGTAGGATAACAGTCACGGGGAGTGGTGTAATAGACAGTAGGCACAGTGTTGTTCACAGTATCGCAGTGTTCACTTGTTTTCCAAAGTGAATGAGCTTGGTGACCTTTAAATCTGTTCCTGCTGCTTCTGCAGTTTGTTTCTTACCCACTGCCACTCCACCCAAGCCACTGGACCCCAGTATATGTTCGGCACAGCACAGTTCTGGAAGAGAACATTATATATGCAGTAAGTAGAGGAACTTTCTTTAAACTATTGTGTTTTGCTTTATTTGGATTCCAGTCTTTCCTGGGTTCTTTGATTGATTTGGTAGCTCTTTTTTTTTCTGTTTTGTTATGCAAGATGCCGTATCTAAAAGAATTGTTTCTCATTAACCATAACTATCATCCTGACTAGGATTGCTATGAGTTCTTCCTGCAGAGATTGGGACCCAGGGCTTGATGCCATGCAGCTAAGCAGGCCAGCAGAAACACCTTGGAGGTGAAATGGAGGTGCAAAGAAAAAAAATCTTGATTAACGTTAGGGAACAAGAGAGTGATAAGGCCAAAACCTTTGGTGACTTAACGCTCGTTGCAGAGTGCTGCCCGTTTTTCTCACGTAACTTCTCTCGCAACTCCTCACCACCTCCCTTTCCATCTCCCCCATGAGCACGGAGGAGGCAGAGGGGAACTGCTGCCCTCTGCAGGCACCCCTGGCCTGGGCACCCCTGTGGGGTGGCACCCCGAGTCCTGCACGCTTAACATCAGCACCTGATGGCCCACCTTGGGTAAAACAGTGCTTGCACTCACGGTGAGTAAAATGAGGGTGACAACATGTGGCTATCTGCTTCCTCAGTTTCTGGTTAGTGAGTTTGTGCTTGTTAACAGCTTTAAAAATGAAAAGCATTGTCTGTCTGCTCAGATAGTGTTACATGAGCTGCTGCTGAGCCTCAAGTTCCTACTGAACATGTTGGGGGCTGTTATTTTAAATACCTAGCCTCTATGATTTTGTCCAGATCACCGTAAGACCGAGTTTAACTTAAAAATAAAAGAACCTCTGTATTTGCAGTAGAAAGTGAGCTCTTCTTTTCTTGTCAAGAAATATTATTCTCTGCTTGTTCATGCTTTCCTAATCTGTGAAGCCCCAATGGTGTGGTACATTTCTAGAGGTGCTTTAGGCTACATAGGGAGCTGTTTCTTAGGGGAAGTCCAACTATAATTTAATTTCTCTCTCTTTTCTTTCCTACGGATAAGAATGAGCAATCAGACTGGGTCATTTGAAAATTTCAGAGTGCCCTCTGCATTCTAGAAAAAGTAACTGAAGTGCCTACATATTATTACTGTATGATATTACAGTTACTTACATAAAGTTAGCAAGCCATCAAGTTTATCTCAGTGCAGTTAGAACTTAAATAATTTCTGTATCTTGAGAAGATTTTGCTGGAAAATAAAACCAGTAGGATGGTCTGCTGCAGCTTTTCTGAGTTATATATCCCATATACACAAATTTGAAATTTTCAGACACATGAGGGCAAATGAAAAAGATTATTCTATATCCACAAAATACTCAATATATATTTGCTTTTGTAAAAGTACTTTGATTAATTATTAAAATATACCTTTTACAAGTACATTGAAAATTCAGATAATCTGGAATTTAAAGTGCTAAACAGGATGGCTTAACCTTCACAATACAGCCAGCTTTGGTGCTTTAAGATACTATTGCCTACATTTGACCATTTGTTCTCAGCTGTCTGCTCTGAGGGATCACCATCCTAAAAGAGTGCATCATCTGAGCCCTAGACGCCAGCCTCTGGGCAAAGTTGCCTGGCTGAGTTTAAAAGCCCCCATCTGCCATGGCGCAGTCTAAGCTGGCTGCTTGTGTTCAGGAAAGCAACCTGTGGGGGAAGCTCAGTGAGACGGGCAGTAGTCGCCTGCAGAAAAAAAACCTCCACTGCAAGGGACAGCTAGGAAACGGTAACGTTTTAAGCCACTACAGCTGTTTCCAAATAAACTCAGGCTTAGATCGCAGCCTGATAAACTGTTTCAGCTGTCCCTGAGACCAGATTATCCCCCAGACTATTTCACACCATTAACCCATCCCTCCATATTCTGCCATTAACGGGTTGGTTGGTTTTCTCCTTCGTACAATTTCACAGAACAGAAGAGCTTCACCGTAAAAGCACTGGAGGGGCAAAGCAGCAGCAAACAGCCGGGCTGATAATCTTTTAATCCAGCTCATCATTAAGTGTTCACCTGACTTCTCTTTACAAAGCAGATTGAAATGACTAAGGCAGCAGAAGAGATGGTGTGACTGACTGGCGGTGGTAGCAGACATGACTCCAGCTGCAGTCAGCGGGTGCAGGACGTACCCGGCTGTGTGACTAACAGGCTGACAGGGATAAGGCCATCCCCCCGACGGCCAGGGGTGCGACTGCTTCCCACACCGCTGCTGCGGGTGCTCGTTCTCAGGCAGGCTCGTGTGATCTCCCACACCTCTCGCCACACAGCAGCAGCGGATCTGTGAGGGCTCAGCACATCCAAAACCTGAGGCCACACGTGCGGTTGAACTGGGGAGACCTGCTGCCAGGGCTGCTCGCTGGCTGACAGCAGGGTGGTGTGAGCCAAAGGGCAAGGGAGGTGAAGCCTCCCCAACCCCACAGACAACCCATCAATACTGAGGAACGCCCCACAGCGGCTGTTGTTCTCTGCTGGTCACCTGTAATAACCCCAGTCAGAAGAGCAGATACCGTCAGAGGTGAGCTCCCTCACAGGTCACCTCTGACTCACCTCAGTGAGTCACCTCTGCCTCGTCTTGCCAGCTAGAGAGCGGCAGGGGAAGGAGCAGTCTCCTTTCTGTAAGTCTTTACTCCATTGTCCCACTGCCACTGGTCCCTCAGCTTCTGCCCCAGCACATCTTGTGCATGCCAGGCGCAGCCACCCAGGGGGTGTCCATCTGGCCAGGGTGCCCTGGCTGGCCACCTCTGGCCAGGAGGGCTGCTGACCATAAACGACTCAGGCAGTAAATCATTCGCTGGAGGGTAACAAGCAAACATACAGCAAGCCTGGTTTTTATTTGGCTTGCAATAGGGTCTGAGGAAAATGGCTTGGTCTTGCCATGCCATGCATTTAGATGGAAATGGGAAAAGGTGCAGCTTCTCCTGGGTTGAGGGCAGAGCTGCAGCTCCCAGAGCTGGCCAGACCACTCGGAACAGCCAGTGCAGGGGCACTTTGGTGGACGAGCTGAACCAATAAGCCCCATCTGTTTCACTGACAGGCAAGAAAACCCTTTCATTTGGCTTGTGCTGCAGGTGCCAGTTCTGCCTCAGGATGTTCCTCCCCAGGGCTAAGCAGGGAACAAAGGGGCAGCGAACCAAGAGGTCTAACACAGACAATAAAAATAAACAGTGCAAACACTTCACAATATCAAAAAGTGCAGAGAAGGCTTCTGTGCTTTCAGCCAGTCTCTCTGGGTCATACCGTCTTAGTGCAGGAAAAAAACAGCCAGGTCATACAATTTTTATAAGGGCCTTCTGCCATTGTAGAAGCTATTTAGTTTCACAGGTAGAGGAGTCATTTAGGACACAAAAAGGGCATTAAAAGCAAAGGAAATCATTTAACAGAAATAAAATTATCTTGTGCACATACTGCAATGAAGGAAGTAGTTCTGCCTCTCTATATAATGCAAACTTTCTTTTGTTATAATTGCCCATCTATCCAGAAGTCTTTTTAGCTTCATGTCCTTTTAAATCCCTTCCTTTTCTTTGCAGAACAAGCTGGCATTCAGCACCATAGGAAAGAATCCAAGCTCAGAGGCGTCTTTTTAGAGAAAAAACTGTGAACAGTTTCTCTCAAAGGAGAAACTGAGTGTTCGGGGCACTTGGCTAGCTGTCATCCTTGTCCCTGCAGATGCACAAATGTAATACTAGCAAGGACCTTTTACATATTTTTTTCCATGCTTACGTTCACTGTGACTTTTCCTGCTGGGTACAGGGTTGGAAGTTGGGCTGACAAACAGACTGTGTGTTATTATAATCACATTTTTTAAATCCTCTGGAAGAGCATGTGGGTTTTGCATTTCACTCTAAAGCATTTCATTAGGCAGCTGAGTAGCACAATAGCAGTTACCATTCATAAAATGGTTTTTGTCTTTTTTGTAAAATGACAGAGCTGCAGTACATGCAAATATAAAAAAGTACAGCCAAGTATTTTGCAATTTTTACATCTACTTTGCAATATTTTTATATATAAATATATATATGAGCAACAGGCTGAAAGAACTCAACTGAAAAAAAGTGTGCTATCATTTTTGCAGGTAGTCTTGAAAGGGTGGCTCCCCAGGTAGCTGGTGTGAATGTTGACTGAAGAGCAGGATTTCACTTCTACAGAGCTAGAACCCATAGAAGGACAGAAACCCCCTTTTGTCTCCTGTGTCACTCAGGCCTGTTTGCTTTTCAGTGTCTTGCTGCTGAGACAGTTTGCTGTCCCTGAGGGAAGGTGGGGAGGAACTGCAGCTGCTCAGGTGACAGAACATCTTTGGGAGAACTGATGCAGAAGGACTGCTGTGGCAGGTCACATTGCATAGTTATTGGCATAGTTCACTCTGCATATTTTTTTGTCTTACACATAATCATAATTTCTGACACTAACTAGATAAATCACTTGGCAATGTGTCCTAACGTCTCATTGATACACTAATGGTGTAAAATGGAGTGATTCTAAGAGCCTGCCTCCTGTGTAATCCAGAACAATCACAGGTGATTCCTGAAGGACATTAGAGAGATAAAAATCAGGGATGCTCCCATGTTCATCTTGTACATACTTAATGAAAAGTTAAGCTCTATTGAATAATGTGGAAGAATCTGCCATGCATGAGCTACCAAAACATCATCACACAGCTACATAAATTTGGCAAATACAGTCATCCAAAACACCTTTGGCATAGTTTTAAACCTGTTACTCTTTAGATTCATTACCAGAGTTGCATATGCCACTATATTTTACAAACATGTCCCATTAAAGTATATGTAACGTTCATATAGGTATGTACAGATAAGCAAGGTACAGATAGCAATAAATAGCTTGAATAACACACCACATGATTTTGCATCACAGAGACAGGATGATACAAGCTTTAGAAAGGAAGGACATACAGGAATTCTAGGCAGAATAAGTCACTTGAAAATCAAAATGAGACATGGAGAAATTTCCATCCTAGTGTCTTCAAGGCAACAGTGCAGGCACAGGCTTGCATACAGGCCAGTGTCTTGCAATATTGCTCTGTTTTATTTTAGAGAAAAAGAGTCTCCCACAAGAGATGCCTGTTCTGATTGGAGCAGTATACATTCCCTTTTTGTAGTCTTCTCTTTGTTTTGGGGTTAGAGGGGGTTTTTGTACTGACCAATACAATGACAGACCCACCTGTGGTCTGTCCTGCTCTCCTGGGCTAGCACATAGGGACCAGCTGGTGCCCTGAGGAGGTGCAGCTGTGTCTGACTTGTGCTTGCACAAGCCACACAAGGGTGAGAAGAGTCAGGTTGCTTCTCTTAGAAAGGGTTGGCCAGGTTCTGATTCTGGACATTAAAGTACCCATATTTGCGATTTGGACTGGAGAAGTTTTAAGGAGTTTCTCTAGTGTTGAGGCTGCCAACACAGAACAGGAGGGACAGATTTTTAACGTAACAGTCTTAATTTGCATCTAAAATACATATATATGTCAGAAGGCACATACGATAGAGAAGAAAACTTATCTGTACCACTCCAGATGCCAGCTTTCAAACCCTGTATACTGAAATGAGGAAGTCTCCCAGATAAAGGCCCAAACAAATTGATTTCCAGCACTTCATTGGCTTCCTATTACAGCTTTGGATACAACACTGAGACTAGGAACTGACCAAAATTGTTATTTATTTAACACTTACAATGCAGCAAGTGAAAAAGTCCAGCCAGATTATCCACTGTTGTCTTAAATGAAAAGGAAAGTGATGATTTCTGTCCCAAAGAAACAACTGTCTAAAAGATAAGACATATTGAGTGGATAAGATCAATAAATTAATCAGACTGGGGCAGACGAGCAGGAAATGCAGGCAATTGGTTAAAGCTTGTCTGCGTTCAATAAGGAGCACTTTCCACAGTTTTCCAATTATGTAGTTTATGAGATCACAGGGGCTTTCACTTTAAAAGGAAATAAAATTTTTGCCTAGTGAACCTGCCACTTTTGGAAGTTCAATACATTCGCATACTGTTGCTTTATGCATCATACTTAAAAGTAAGAGTGATAGAAGAGAAGGAGGAGGGCCTCAGAACAGCTCCTGTCAGTCTCTGTCACTGTGGAGGGGCAAACTCTGAGAAGCAGAGAACTTCAGATTCAAGAGGCAATGTTGCATATTGATCTTTGTGGACATGCCCTGCTAACTGCCAAGGTCTAGGTTTCTATTTTTAGCAGCTTAGCATGGCTTTTAGCAAGCATAAATATAGCTGCACAAATAGTGAGAAGCTATTTTTGAACATTTTGGTCACTGCTAAATACAGAATTGCTAACCCAAGCATTCAGAAGTCATGATTCAGGTCCCCAGAATGAGAAGGCTGGCCTAAGCATGTAGATCCCTTTTTATTTGCTGTCTGTTTGCTTTGCTTAGTGAAACTTTAGAATATTTCTGGATCGTGTCTTCAAGCACTTCGCTTCAAAACTGAAGATAGAAATTTAATCTGAGTTTATATTTGCCACTAATTCACATGGCTCCTGGAGCTGGGACTTAAAGTTTCTTCCTAATGCTCTAAGACAAGTGGAAATCTTGGGAAACATAGTAAAATAATTTTTCTGCATCATGGTCTCACCTCTTGTTAGCTCTTTGAGAACAGTCAAGAGACTTTCTTTGCTTATCTGCCAAAGTGTACGTCACACTGGTAAATGAATTTTCTTTAATCAAAACCAGGAATGTCATCAGTGAATGGACAGAGCAGCAGAGGACTGAGGCATCATTCATCTCCCACCTTCCCCTGTTTTCAGAGCTTTGATATAAGGGGAGCACAGTGCCTCCCTATACAGGGGTGACATTAGCCAACCCACGGCAGAACAGCAGCAACCTTCTGAGAGAGGCGCTTGCTCATGCAGCATAAATACGTCATGAATGTCACACAGCACACAAATATCATGGCACAAATGTCAAATACTCTGAGGAATACTTGCAACAGGCATTAGCTTAAACTTCTTTGATGAATGTTTTGCACAAGTAATTCCAATTTGTGACGCATTTGGGAGGGTTTTTTTGTTTTGCAATTTTAAAAGCTGTTAATAGGCTGCTCATAAGCAGAACAGGCATCTAACTTTGTTCAGTGAAATGAAAATAATAAATTGCTTGTCCAGTTGTAACCTTAAGCCAAATATGATTTAGTACATCCTCAGCTCCGACTCTCCAGCAAATTTTAAACTTGGCCAATGTTGCTAGCAACTAAGACTTCCTGCAAGAATGGTTTATTGTCCCCCTTCCCTTGAAAGGATCCATTTTTAAGCAATCAGTGTCATAAGAGCTGGTGACTGTTTCATTTCTAAGAGCACTTGAAAATATATTTTTGTGGATGAGGCACCCTTTATTCACTATTGTGTTTTTCCTGGAAACACCTCAAAACCAAATTAATACACAGTGAACACATCGGCCTTTTCAATAGTACAGATGAGCAAGCTTCCCTTCTATAAAACACGTTTAGCATCCTTTTCTATTCCAAGACTCTCAACTGGTCTTTGCTGAAAATTAACAAACTTGTCCTAGCACTGTAATACCTGATTATTGATTTAGTAGCCATTCACCAAATACCTCTTCTATCTTCTGCTTGCTCTTGTGAATTCCAGAATTCCATGTTTTGTCCTACAGGGGTATCCTTTTGCCTAAATAAATTAACTAAATATATTTCTGTAAAAATACTGTAATAATGCCAGGTTATTTTCGTCCGTAGCTCTCAAAGATGGCTGTGTGTCTGTTTTACCCTCCCCCGTGCTTAAAAGCTTCAGAGCCTGCTTGATACCTGCGGAGGAGCAAATAGTCTGGCAGGGAAGGGCATGGGCAGGGCTTGCATCACCCTGACCCGTTCCTGCTTGTTGAGCCAGCTAGGCAGCCCGAGTCAGAGGTTACACCTTCCCGAAACAGGTGTAACTTGAATGCTCCTCCAACTCTACTGGAGAGCTTGGGGGGAAGAACCGGAGTCCCTGAACAACTTCTTCTGGGTTTTCTTCCTGTGGCTGAGTGTTGACATCCAACCAAGAGGCAAAGCACCTCCCCGGTCACACTGTTTGTACCCCTGCTCTTGCAGATAGCAGGTAGCATGTAGCAGGGTTATGACTCATACCACAGTAACCTGAAAGTCAAGTCAGTATGGGCCATGCGCTCTGCTGCTGCCCATGGAGGAAAGGGGATGGAGCACTCGGGCAAGGGAGAGACGAGCAGACAAGTGCAATTCCCCCCCAGGCTCCCGGCAGGTCAGGACTCCGCAGAGCAGGAGCAAGGAGGCCTGCAGCAAAAACGAGCTGGCCTAGGGTATGTCTGGCCTTCTGTTGTGACCTCATCCTCCTGCAGAGCCACAGGGATTTCTCGCCAGGTCACCGAGCTGAATTTGCAGCTCTTTGATTTTGCAAATGTTTTCTTTAAGGTTTAGCACTACCAAATGCAGATTAAATGCATAGCGACATGCCCTTGCAAAGATGTTCAGCGACACTGAACATTGAAATTCCCTCTGTGCATTTCACACAGAAAATACAAAACAGGCCAGCTCGGTTTAAAGACCTTGAATTACATTGAAAAATGTTAATATTAAGTATCTTTCTTACTTAGATGGGGCTTAAGGGTTTGAAAAAATGTCTTTCCTTATCTAGCACTTTAAGGAAATATGGACCTTGAAAATCAAGGGTTGCTGGTGGCCCTAGAACATCCAGGCTTTTGTTTATAAACAAGAAATCTGGGTACTGCTCTGATAGTATATTTGGCAGATGGGGAGCACGCAGCTGGATGAGCATTCAACAGCTAAACTGTGCAGTCTGTTCTTTACAGAATTCCTTGCCCTTGGCAAAAAAAAAAAAAAAAGTGCATCTTTCTGGCACTGAAACTGGATCTTATTTTATTGATAAGAATAAACTTTTTTCCTACTTGTCTGCACAATAAATGAGACTTTCACAGTAAGCTAATCATGGGTGTCTATGATGTATGCCACTAGCAGCTCTATTATTGATTTAGTTATAGTGGTAACAAATGCACACAGTATTATAGTTTTATGCTGCAATGGGAAGAGATTCAATTATGCTCATAAGTACTGCTGGAGCTGTATTTATAGTTCTGCCAGTTTTTCCTAGTATAAATACACCAAGAAACCTTTTTCAGCTAGGCAGATCTAACAGAAATTATGATCACTCTGAGCGAGGATGCTTTGGAACAAAGTGCCATGTAATCCAAGCACATGGAAGCAGAAAAATCAAGCAAGAGACAGAGGTGAGAAGCAGGTTCATAAATGCATCATAATAAATGACATAAATTAAATCTCAATTAGTTATTCTTAAGGCAGACTTCTTACTTTGAAAAAAAATCAGCTAAATTCAGTGCAGTCAACTGTTGCTAAACGAGTACTTAAACCAGGTTAGTATAAGGCTCAAGTTACACTAGATGGGCAGTACCTACAGCATCCTCTTGTTTCTGCTATCCATCCTTTCTACATCTGCTGTATATAAGTACAATTACTAGCAGAACCTACCATTAAATATTACATCTGGATGTGCCCTTTCATGGCTGTATTTGTGTTTGTCTAAGGATATTTCTTAATTTCTCCACCACCCCTATTATACAACAGCAATGTTATATTTCTAAATTAAAATAAATAAAAGCAACGGCTGAAGTATGTTAAAAAGTAGCAGTTGGAAAACCTAGCGGACTTGCTTTGTAACATCATGTAGGTAAGCTGGCTGATTCTTTATGTAGCTCTGAATATAGACACTGTACATTCAAACAGTATCTTTCAGTTTATTTTTATATGCAAATAGCCACATTTTCATAATCAGCTTCTAGGACTCTGACAACCAATATGAGCACAACTGATTTATGTTGAATCTTCATATTTATGCATGAATATAAGGCTCTGTGGATGTCAAGCTAGTAATCGGATTCACTTCTGGTTTGCACTAAAAATTGCAAATGGTATAATATGAAGAAAACTTGTCAGTGCAATTTAGTTATTGAGCTGTGGACCAAAATGCCAATGATTGAATAGGAAGGGAATTCAATGGCATATTTAAAAGGCTGGTTGCTTGTTACTGGTTTCTCAGGCAGAAATCTTTTAAATTCACATAAAGATCACCTGACCTTAGAGTTCACAGGAAACCGGACTCTGTGCTGACAACCCTACAAGCTGTGACTCTGACACCTACAACTTGCAGCTTTCTAGGAGACTCATATTCACTGCATTACATCAGAGAGTAATTTTGTTAGCTCTGCCCTTACCCTCTTTGGACAAGTGATGAGGTAGGCAAAATATCCCTTCCTGAAGTCTGTGATGTGAGCTGGTTACTTGAGGAAGAGAGATCCATTCACAGTTAAATCCTCTTATTCCACACTCTGGTTGGCAGGCTGTTGTGGATAGGACAAGGAGATTTGGAATAGCTGCAATAAACATAGCATGAAATGTAACTCTGAAAAATATTGGTGATATAAATAGATTTTAGATACTTGTGACATTAAACATGCTTAGAAGTTATTTTCAAATGCAAGCAGTGTGATAAAATATATCAGAAAGCTCAGCTGAGGTGCAGTGCTGTGAATGGGGAATAGCACAGAGCCAATTCATCTCTTGGTTGGACAAATCTCACACAGGGAAACCCACTGTTGAAATCAGAAGAGTCTAAAGTTTTCAGAATCTGACTTTGTACAAATGAATAAGGGTGTCATATTCACTTCTTGCAGTGCAGTAAAGCTGACCACATCCAAATAACGACAAGCTCGGTCTATTTGACATGTAAAATGCAATGGTTTATAATTTGTACAATTTGAATATCGGGATTTTGTATCACTTGAAGTACAAAACCAAAAGACATCGTTAATGTTAATTGTTCTGTGAAAGTTTCTTAAAACAATTAACCTACAGTCCAAGTATAAAATCCAAAAAAAAGGCGGTATGATCAGCCTGGCTGTAAAACTTCATTAGTAAGAAATGACACAACTTTGAAAAGGAGGAGAATCCATATAGACCTTCTTTGTGCACCTTCTTGTGACAGGAAGTTATAATTTAATATGCAGAAGTGGATACTAAACAGCAGTGTGAATGATATATTTTAGAATAACACTTCTTACCTCCAATTGTTACTTATTCAAAATCTGTAATTTAAAAAAAACCCACAATTTGTTACAAAATGATATATAATAGCAAAAGTTTTGTGGTGCTTTCTGCTTTCAAATAGTTGTATTTCCTAATGAACTTTCTGTATTTGAGATGGCTTGTAATTGAAAAGTATTTATGAGATTGATCACAAAATGGCTGAAGAGGAAAGGTTGCAATGCAAAAATTTTAATTGAAGTGTTATTCTTGAAATTTTAAATCCAGGTAAGAATAGCAGTCCTATTCTTATAGTAACCTTAGCTGTCCCTTTAAAAATATAGTGTGTATTAGAGTCATCTTCCATAGCTTACAGAATAAATATCTTTGCATTCCATGAATAATCATCTACGTCTAATGGAGACAATGAGACACCACCTCAGACAGATGGGCTATAGCTCACACATCCATCTAAAGAGTTAGTGTCCATCTAAAGAGTTAGTTAGAAGATAAATAATCCTGTGATCTCATCTCAGGCAGGTTACGGTTATGCAACGTGTGATGAAGCTTTGTAACTGAGCCATACTGAATGCTTCCAACAGGTGAACAAGCAAGGTCTAGTCAGCAGTCCTTCTCCAGTACTACTGGCAGAATAATGTGTGCTCGCCTTGTTGAAAACTGGGTGCTGAATCTGCAGCTAAGAATTCTTTCCCTAGCTCTGTATGCGGCAACATCCGTGTGTAATTAGAAACCTGGAGTCTTTTAACTGACTTCGGTATATTTCATGTTAGCATCTTAATGTCTAGGCTAAGTAGTAGGGCTCACTGAATGGTGTCTCTGCTGGGAGCAAGGGTGAAGAAAAATTCTCTCACAGACTTCAGACTATCTATAAACGGCAGAAAAAGGGCTCAAACTTGCCATAGCATTCAGCCTGTAAGAGAGGAAGAACTGGAAAATGGCAGATCCTCAGCTTCAACAAGGTCATCCTGTTCTCCACCAACGCACTATCTCATTCTGTTTTCCCTGAATAGAAACAAGAACTAACAAAATTTTGACATCTTTGGTTGTATTTCTGATTATCACCACAGCTGAGAGCAACTGCTGTGGAATTGAATGGCTTCAGAGTGCAAGTTAGAGTTAAAATAGCTACTTTTAAAAAACAAAGCCCATTGTACCCTCACAGTCATAGTGAAATCCACCCAAAGATGCTGATAGCAATCATCTTTTAAAAAAGAGCATTTTCAAAAGCATTCACAGTGCTAAGAAAAACAGAATAAAGTTACAAGTTATGTTCAGGTTATGTAATATTTTAACATCCTAATTGGTTAAAAATCAGTGACATCACTTTTGTTTTTATCTCAAGCAAAACAGTCATAGTATTGGTGATTTCATTGTCATATATTGATGAGACTGACTGTATACCCATAGAGATAACAGGAACTTCATCTTTGAAGCCAAAACAATATAAACATCTAATGCTTCTTAACAGACACCGCTGCCTCAGATTCTGCTACTGAACTTTCCTTTGGCAGATGCACTAGAAATAATTATTTCTCTGCTATTCTGCTCTTCCCTCAGCATGAGTGTGGTAGTGACTGCAAAGCACTAACTGTGCTGGCCTTAGACTGAGAAGAATTTTCACATAGATTGCCTACCTATGCATGGTTATATTGGCAAATGATTTTTTTCTCACATGCTCTTCTCCTGAACTATTTCGATGCCACTTCACTGGAATTTTTTGGAATTTTGATTTGTAGGAAAAAAGAAGGAAAACAATCCGTATTTTGTTTTTTCTTAGGAATGAAAGAACAGGAATGGGATTCCAAATTATTAAATGCATTTTGTCCAAATTTTGACAAAAACCTTTCTTGGACAGAGTCTGAATCTGGAAAGTATTGGTTCATTGTGAAGATTTTTGAAAAACTGTGAGCATCACTTCTTTCTCACAAATGTATGAAGGCCATGCTAAATAAACTCTGAAACGCTTAGAGAAAGGCTGCATATGTTACGGATCTTACAAATAACACAGTTGAGATCACTGGGATTATTAATTTTCTTTTATTTAATCCACCCTCCTATGCTTCTGGGATAATAGGAATGGTTAGATCATCCACTTTACCTGCTACTTGGTCTCCTCAGTCCCAAACAAACACAAGCCTCCCTAAACAATTTAGAGTCTCCTGGCTAATGAGATGAACAGAGAGCTGCTTACACTGGCAAGAGAAAAAGTCAGAGGAAATGGGCTCAGAAACCTGTCTCAGCCAACCAAACCAACAGGCATAATACATTGCCTTACAATTTATCACGTGGGCAACAACCGGTATGTATTTATAATGCACCTGGAGATCCTAGGGATCTCACATCTCAGCGGGAGGTACCGAGTAGGGCAGCCAAATGCTGTGTGATACCTGCAGATCTGTGGTGCTCTGATTCTTCACAGAAGGGTGTGTGAACTGCATCATTCCAAATGGATAGGGAAAAAAGACTTTAATATCCTATAGAATATAAAAGTTTTCCTTGGTTGAAGGTCTCTGGGGAGGGAAGAAAAAAGAAGGAAAAACGGGGGAAGGAGCTGTTAAGCTTTGCTGTCCAGCTTTTCATAGCTCTTCCAGAGATTCCAGCACTGTCCTTTATGGTTCTCCATTATTTTTGTCTAGGAAGCTTTCAGAAGTAGTGTCATTCATAACTACCATCTATGACTCTTTCTGAACTGCCTCACAGAGGTGCTAAATGCGTGGAGGCTACCTCTTCTGTAGCTGCTCAGCAGAGAATGTCACACGGATCTCAGCTCCCTAATACAAGGGTCATAAACCGGATTCCTCAGCTGGCTGTAGCTGGAGACACTGCTGCTGCCAGGAAAGCAGATCAGCTCACATCATTCAACAGTTATTTCAAGTGCTGTGTGCTATGTTTCCTAGCATGGATGTGTGTTAAAATAAGCATCAGTACCTGTGAAGAAGAGGAAATGCAACACGACTATAGACATGATAGCGGTCAATAAGACTCAAATGAGAATTAAAAAACTTTGAATGCAAGTCTGTCAAGTGGCAGGTGATCATCTCTTTAGAGTGTTTTATTCTGTAGGAACTGTGTAAGTATTTAGAAGGATGAAAAAAGTTATGTTCACAATGAGGTAACAGTTTTTTTAAGTAATGAAGTGGGCAGAAATGGAGGTTTAAGATAAAAACAGAAAGAACTGCAGAATTGTAGATGACTGGGAGTTGTAGAATGAGCTACTATCTTGCTATCCTCTAGTTAGGGGGGCATCACAACAAGTGGAGAGTATCCTATTTCCTATTGCTGTTCACCAGAACCGAGCCATCAACAGGATTACACCACGAAACTCACCTTGCGAAGTTGTGGGTGCTAAATCATTCCAGATGATTCAGAGCAGGAGGAAATGGATCGTATGAACATTTTTATAGATGAGTAACTGTTCTGCCAGGGTTGTCCCATTGATTTCAGCATGCCTGTTATGTAAGTGAACTGATGTGTATGTAAATGTTTGCAGGGACTAACATTAAATGAAGATTAAAATTTTCTCATGGCTGCTTATAACTCCAGGCAGCTGATGCAACAGCCAGGAACTGCTGGGGTAAGGGGCTGCAGGATTCTGTGACTACTTGCGCTTTATAGAAAGCGCTGTTGGAAGGAGAGGAGATGGACAGGAGCTGTAGAAGATAACCCTAGGCAGGGAACTTTGATATAGATCTCACAGCTGTTTTCTGCTGGGATAACGCAGCTGCTGTAAGGCGGATATAGAAAGAATCTCAGATGCACAACCAGATATTTTAAAATATATAGTCTGGAATATTTTTTTGCTTTCTGGGCTGATGAAAATAAATAGCATCACTTTAAAACTTTTAATATAAACAAGTGTTCAAACTTGCAAGATGCTTGAAAACATGGAGAGTTTGCATGGAACGATGCACTAAATTGCACTGTGAGGCACACACAGAAAACAGATGGATATGGTCTGGGTCTACAAACACGGTTTCAGTGGATGGGCCCCAATTCTTCAGTGGAGCTTCTTTGAACATGAAATTGCGATACTGAACACAAATGCAAACAAGCACTTCAATGATCTTGGTCTTGTTTATAAACGTCCCACAGCTGAGTACATCTATTATACAGTTGGGGAAAGAATTACAGTGTGATTTAGCAGGAGCCAAGCTGGCTTTAAGCAAGCTTACTCTGTTGTTGATAATCAAGTTCTAGTAGCACTAAATTCAGCAACGCTTATTTTCACAGGTCCAAAGTCAGTTCTTGGGGACACATAAGCTACTGTCTGTTGTGAGAGACTGTTACAATACATGTGTTGACTCAGAAACATTTTCAGTCTCTTTATATCTAAGTCTCTTTATATCTAAGGTCAATCAGTTCTATCTCCAGTGTCTAGGTACCTTTGAACACCAGCTAGGTTTTAGCTATGCCCAGCTGTGCAGACACTAAGCCCAAAGATAAGCTTTACACAGTAGACACATGCTGCTTTGAGCACAACCAAGATTTACACATTTCTTATGTGGGTCACGCCATTTTAATGATGTCAGAGGTGGTGTTACGCACACTTGCTTTTTAGGACAGGAAGTATCAAAAATAATAAATACCCAGTTCAGGTGATAAGACAATAATCCCAAGAATGCTTCTGACCTCATGCTACTCTTACTAACAAATACTCCTTTAATAGTGATGAGTTAATGATATCAAGCCCTATGTGATCTGACATGCAGCATGTGAGATGACAGTGTTTAGACAGAAATACTCTACCTCTGTCAAGCTGGCTGGCTCCTATTAGAGCATGGGTGTTACACCGTGCTGCTGAACGAGCTTTGGCAGCTATCATGCGAGCTTCTGAAGTGAATGAATCACGGCGGTAACGGGTGATTGAACAGGGATATATACAGCACGACTCCTTAGTTTCTTTCAGAGGTTCACACTTCAAATCAATTGCAGGAAAGCTCAAGCTATACGACATTGAAAACTGAGTTTGGTTTCTTTCAAAAAAAACCCCACCCCAACCTGATCTCCTGTGAAAGCAACAAAACTGTAGATGGAAGAGTCTGCATATTTCCAGGTAGAAATACGTCTTGGTATTTTATTTTGATTCTGGAATAGCTAGCTGCAATATCTACCTAAGAAAGAAATGGTGTCAGATTGTCATAGATATTAAATGCAGGTATTATTCATGTTTTACTCTGCATTGCATTCCAGAAGAGCAATTCTAACCTATAACCAGGAAAAAATATAAATTCTATCTTCAGCACATTTAACTTGATCTAGATAGCTATATCTAACAGGCTGCTTTCCAGTGTTTACTGCTGAAAGTGGGACTACGTCTAATTAACTTTGCTTTTACTTTTAAACAGCTTTTAGTGGAATTAAAATAAATAATTTATTGGAAGGAAAAACTAAATCTACAAAGCTGTTTTTGTTGAGAATTTCATTTTTGCATGTAGTTCAGAGTGAAGAACCATCCAATTACTACATTTCATTAACTGGCTAAAAAAAAAGAACAAGTTGTGCTTGTTATGCAGAACGTGAAATAAAAGTTTGGCCTTATGACGGGTACTGGGAGAAAAATTTTGAAAGATATTCTTATATTTAATTGCCTACATGGACCTAATCTCTCTTTTTCTTCATTAGTATTTTTTGGATAAAAAAAGAGCTGTAGTCTGATACTTGTGATGAAAGGAGAAGAATAGCAGAATCTATGTCCCAGCAGTAGATAGAAACGTAAAGGGTAGTTGCAGTAGAAATTAAAAACAAACTATTTGAAAGACCTATTTCTGTTACTAGAATTGTATTGTGATGTCTTAAATTTTTATTGCAAGTTCTAGGACTGCTGGTGTAATAAAAGGCATGGAATAAAAAGCAATTCCTAAGCAATCACAGTACCTGTACATGGTGGGTGAGAAAAAGAAGAAAATTTATCCTCAAACTTCAGAAAACAGAAGTTGAACTCAAAAACAGTTTGTCTACTTTGAAAATTGCCTGTTCTCTTTTTAAATATAGAATTTTTGGGATGATTTTGCAACATCAGGCAATAAAATCCATTAACATTACTAATATTTTTAACTCAATTTTCTGACAGTTTAAGACATAATTTATTGTGACATCTGTTTTAATTTTGTGCCTTCTTCTGCTCCAGTAGTGGAACCAGAGTGAACAATTTAATTTATCAATGGCCATGCACCTGTGCTCTGTTGATATATTTAGACTCAAAAACTGGCAGTCAGGGAGTCTTTGAAATAAAAACACATTTCTTAAGACAAAAATCATTAAAAGATTTTTTTGCATATCAATTTTTGTAAGACCTCTGCAACTGCTTTAAATCTTGTCTTTGCTAAGTATTATCTCTTTATAGGCTCTGACAGTCTTATGACACCTGCTTTTTCCAGTACTATCAGCCCCATATGTTGCTGCATCTCTTTTCCTTTCCTTCCAAGTTCTCTGTAGGCCATTCATAAACTCCTCCTCTTACAATTTTCTCCTTGAGACCAGGAGCTATGTTGCTCACTATGGCTTATTGCAGACAAAGAACTGCCATGGCATCAAACTTAGAGCCTTGCTTTGCTTGGCCAGTTATCTGTACTTTTAGCGTGCTCTCTATGGTATACCACAAGAACGTGATGCAACCCAATCTACTGGGTTGCCCTAAAGGGAAAGGGGAGGAGGCATGCAGGGAAGTTTGTTCTGGACCTCCTTGTTTGCCAGGCTGCAGTGAACCCCAATTTGCTTCAGTAAATCATCTTAACATTTACAGAAAGTAGTGGCAGCAGGCAGTCCCAATTTCCACCTTTGCCAAGGGTGCCTGGGATGTCTGCGCATCCACACCATCGTGCCATCACATCTGTGGCAAAAGGCAGTAGCAGGTACTTTCTTTCCTAGTTAATAAAAACTCTGGGCTTCTAACATACCACTACACTGATTGTTTTGATTGAAGAAGCAAAGAAGCTTAAAAATTTTGCTGTGATTGCTAAACATAAAGACTTCTCTGCCCTGCAAATACCTGAAGAGATGCTGTCAGATAACGATCCATAACATAGCTGAAAAGAATGCTAAAAGCCATTGCTATGCAATTATTTCATCAATGACATTAAGCCTTTGTTATCTGCAGCCATACTTCAAGAAGTGCACTGTGAAATAAGCAGCTTTGCTTTAGATTTAGAGAATTTGTGGTTTTATGGAGATGACAAGTGATTTATTAGGTTAGCACTTCAGAATTTCTGAAGTTGACTTTCTTCATCTATCGTTTCTATGTTTAGTTCACAGTAACAAATGAATAGGAATGTATTGCTTGTATCTGCCCTTAGAACTGCTTTTTTGGTTTTGGGCTCAAGTATTTGACCAAAAATCATTAATGTGCTAAATACTGCTTTTTTTTCCATTATGTGAGGTAATCTTAAGTAATAATTCTGCACATAAATACTGAATGTCTTGATGTTTAAATGTTTAAATGTCACGACCATCCGGGTTATGATGATACAGGTATTTTTCTTGACCTATAGAAAACAGGGAACTGGCTTCCTGGATAACGTTATTCACCTGATCCCACATTTTAATGCACTTATTTATTACGATGATAAATGTAGAATAGAAACATCTTCTGCACTTCAGCTTTTAAACTAAAAATCTCTTATTTCAAATGGCCTGTTAAAATCAATTTGTAGAAACTTCTTTTCTTAAACTTGGACAGGTACATGGACAACTTTATATCATGAACAGGGACTTTAAAACTGAACTTTAGTATAAGGCTAGAATCCCGTGTAAATTTCCTGTACAGTTAATTTAAGGAACTGCGCATAAAGCAGGATCTCGCACTGATTCCAGTCCAAGTTCAAATTTCACTCTTCAGAAATAACATACACTGTTTGTGTATGCATTACTGATGCCAGGGGTTGTTGCTCTGCTTCCAGCCCTATGGATGAGGCTCTCTCTCACCAATTGTAGCATTAAATAACTCATGGCACTTCTCTGCCTTTGAAGGGCGTAAACCCTGGTGCTCCAGCCAAGCTTACAGTTCAGGAAATTACATTTTTCCTCCCTGCATTTCCAAATGGATAACGCGGCTCCAGTTCTCCGTCCAAGGCCGATAACCAGCGCTGCTGGAAGCTTTAGAAAGTCTGGGATTACGAAATGAGGCAAGTTGCTCCCTGCGCTGCAGAACAAATGATGCCTGCCTGCTTATTTATTTATTTATTTATTGCCTGCAGAGCCATGAGCACCCCTGCTCATTCTTCCACCTCCCCCCCTGCCCAAGGGGACCTTGAGAGGGGCCTTTCATGCCTTTGGTCTCCTTGGGGGAGGCCGTGGTAGCCCCAGCCTCAGCAGGCACCGGCCACCAGGCAAGCGGGCTGCAGGGCGCCGGCACCTGCCCAGGTCACCACCTTCCTCTCAGTAATCAGCTGCTTCTTCTCCTATCCCTGGCTGCTCCAGTCGTGCGAACCTGCAGTTTTTGAGACACCCCCCCCGCCTCGGCACCCGCAGCGCACGGCGGTCGATAGCGGCGACCCGTCCTGTCGCGGCTGGGGAGGGAGCTCGGCGCCGGCCGTAGCGATGCTCCCGGCTTCGCTGCCCTGCGAGGCTGTTTTCAAGATGGCGGCCGCGCGGGCGGCTCTGCGCGGGCGAGTCCCTGCAGCTGGATAGAGACACCCCCCTCCTCCTTCTCCCCTTCTCCTCCGCCTCCTCGCTGCACCCCCGGCGCCGCAGCGGGCCAGGCCGGGCCGCGCACTGGGATCCGCCGCCATGGCGGCCTCGGTGCATGCATGAGAGACGTCGCCGCGCTGGTCTCTGCCGCCGCCATGGAGGAGCCGCCGCCGCCGGGGAGGTCAGTAGCCGGCGCTGCCAAATAGGGAGCTCGGTGCAGAGAGCGCCGCGGGCCGCCCGCTGCCGGGTGGTGGGGCGGG
>KZ506107.1:349847-361546 GCA_002844005.1 Limosa lapponica baueri
TTTACTTAAGCTTATAGCTTCTCTCAGAACAGGGAATTTTTAAAAGGTGATTAAAAAATAGGAGAGTGTGTTGTTTTCATAATGTTGGAATGTAGCACTAGGAGTTTACACCAGATAGCGGTCCTGTACTTCAGCAGAACTTCAGTTCATTTAAATCTTAACTTGCTTTCCTGGTCAGGTTGTCTAATCCTCAGTCTTAGTTTGTAGTCAGGTTGTCTAATCCTCAGTCTTAGTTTCCCAAAGTGCTACAGGTTGATAAATGGGGTTCCTTCCTTGTGCTGTTGGTCCATGAGTGCTGTCACCTTCTCCTGTGCTGTGCACGTACAACAAAACCCAGTGCTGCCCCACAGAAGTTTGGGCTGCTGACTCCAGAGCTGTGTTGTGCCTCGTGTTTAGCAGCTCTAACTGGACGCCAGTTTGTTTTTCAGTTTTTACAGATGCAGAGATGCTTACCTAGAAATCACGTTTGCTCTTTGCACTGCCAGCACCTGTGGGATGATGACAGTTTGCAATTATGTTCCTGTCCAGATAATGTTTATCTTTGAAATAGAATAGAATGTTTAGGAAAACCTCCTTTAGCTTTAAAAAGATTTTATTGGCAATCTGTGGTGCCTATGTTTTCTATTACTTTAGATAATTGACAATGTTAATAATTAAGAACAGACTTATGAAGCTTTGTCTTCCTACAAACTTTAATTATCAAGCTGAATGCCTGTTAAGGAGCATGTTTGAAAAATAGACACTTTGCCTTTAAAACAAAGGGAGTGAGTGTCAAGAACCAAGTGCTTGGTAGTTCAGCCGTGGACCTTGTACAGCTCTTGCAGTTCTCTGGCTGGAAATGGCAGGGTGCCGTGGGAAGCGTTGAGAAAGAGCCTTACTGGTGCGCGAGTGGTGTCGTGTCTTTGAAACTGGAGGAAGCCTCTGACGGCAGCAGCCTGTGGAGCGCGCAGCTTCGGAGCTGCACTGGTGGGTGGTTATCCCGGCTACTGCCTCCTAATTGCCTAACTCCCATTTGTTGCTGTGTGCTTGTAGTCCAGTCAGTTGACCTCTCCTGCTCTGATTCCCAGCAAGCTTCTCAGCTGCGTGCGGGGTGATAACCACTGGCCGAATCCCAGTTAATTATATAAGTGCCTAATACATGTGAACTCTTGCTTATGAGGGTCAAGGGTAGCCGATATAAAGGGAAGATTAAAAAAGTGTTTCCCCATACAGCTGTCATGGTTTTTAGTATTGCCTCTTACTGGTTGTTACAAACTTTGAAAATTTGAATAGTGCTTCAGTAAAGTGCAAAAAGTTTATACTGGTTAAAAATCATACTCTTCAGTGTGACTTTAGCCTACTGAATTTTAACATCCCCATGTGATCTTCAGTTATCTTTTCATGTGTTAATTTCTTTTTAATGATAAATGACTGTATTTTTGCAAAGGCTTATGGCCTTTATCAACAGCAACAGTTACCAGACTTTTTGCTCCCTGTCCTGCTGCTTCAAATGTCATACCTCACTTTTGCCCCTCTCCTGTTTTTGTTTTCAGACCTTTGAAAATCTAGATGATGTATCTCAGTTTTCATGACTGAGCTGGAATTGTAGATATATTGCCAACACTTTGACTCAGTTAAAAAAAAAATAGAAAAAATCTTGTTCTCATCTGCATATGAAAATTGAAGAAAGTCTGTATTCTGTCTTCAGATTCTGGTTCAAGTGCACCCTAATGTAACATACAGTAGTTATTTGTTGGAAACATTCTTGGTTATTCATTTTTTTGTTGCATTTCAGAGCTGTGAAGATGGTTTGTTTGTTTGTTTGTTTTTTACCATACTGCCTTTGTAACTTTCCAAATATTCCTGACTTATGCATCCTGGCTACGATCTCTTCTATATTCCTCTGGTAAAATTGATGAGAAGCATTTTGCTCATTTAAATTGAGGTTGGGAGCAGCCTGTAAATAGACTGGTGTGGAAACTATGCACCTCCAGTTTTTCTTGTAAGCATTGGGTTTAAACTGTCCTTGGCAAATAGTAACTTTAGTTGTCACATTTCTAGCTTTCACTTTTTGGATGTATGCCTAATTAAGATTAGGATGGTTTTCACTGGCTGTGGGGGAGAAAACCTGCCGTTCTTGGTAGCAAATGAGAAATTAGCTTTGATCAATGTTTCCCAACTCTGGTTGCAACGGTAGCTAGGAACCAACAATTCTGTGTAATAACCAGTACTGTAATCTGATTTAGGGTTGCCAGCAGAGCCTTTTATAGGTTTGCAGATTTAATTAGTCTTTGGTTATGTTGTGGCTGAGATACACTCTTTGCACACAAACCCTAAACTGAGCCTGCTGAATTTTTAAACTTGAGTTGCAACCTGTGCCTTCCTCCCTCTAAGCAGACCAGCCAGCTCTGTTTAGATCATATCATTAGCTACTAATAAGAGTGTTTCTGTAGAGCATGATTGCTGTTTTGTGATGGGACTTCTAGTGTTGCGTGTTTTGTGATAAACCTGCTATGGTTTTTAACGAATTAAAGAACAGTTTACTGAATTACCCAGAAAAAAAATCTGAATGTTAAGTCAGTCATACTGGATCCCACTGTATAGGTATGTATGTTATTCAGGTGTGACATTGGAGGTGTGTTTTGAATACTTTTGGACTTCATGCCCTCATCAGGTGTAGCAAGAAACAAACAAGGTAGTGACTGTTGAGGGAAGAACCAGTTTATGATCTTTAAAGATCAGTTCAGTCAGCCTGGTGTAGAGGTTTGATCATTATACTCTTAGAAGAGAATACTCAAAACCAAAAGGAAAACACTGTTTTCACTGGTCTTTTATAAGGAGGTAACTTGTCCTAGTTTAAAACTGCCTTGAAACCGAGACTTAACACGAGTGCTGAGGATCTGCTCTGCCAGGCCCCGCAAGAGCATCAGCACCCCACCCTGCGCCTTGCCAGGCCAGTGAGATCACTGAAAAAATAAATAGCTCCATAAGCACTGGAACTAATGACTTCTTGTTTCATGTGGTTTAGTCTCCTGTGGTTGATTTGCTTTTGGCAAAATCAGAAGGGTGTGCTCTTCCCAAAGATTTTTTCTGCAGTAGGGTTGTTTGAAGTAGTTCTCGGGAATAAAATGTTTCTGGTGTGCATAAAAGATGCACGCTTGTGTTCTTCTGCAGTTCAGCATTTACAAGATCCTTTTCTGTTACTTATCCACCTGTTTTCACACAATCTGTAGGAACAAATTAAGACATCTTTGTTATTTTTGGCAAATAGTGGTTAATTGAATCAGATTCTTAGAAGACGCACAAACAACGTGATTTCCCAAGGCAAGCAAACTAGGCTAAAGGTATTGGTAATTCTGTGTGGTTGTCATTGTGGCCAAATTCTCTGTAGGGCTCTCCTTAGACTACAGGTGGTGCTACGGTACCACCTGAGTTGTTTTTCTTAGGCAACTTCTAAAGTTTATCTGCGATAGTTGGTGAACTTGCCTGCCGCCTTCTCAAAGCTGTAATGTGAGAAGAGTAATTTCACACACTAAATGTTTCCATGACTTTGCAGAGAACGTAACTGTTCTGCATGTTAAGGTGTTTATTTCTGTTTATAGCTAAAGGCAAAGAAAAAGTACAGTATCTGATTTGTAATTTTTTGTGTGTGTGTGTTAGCCTTACTGCTTTTCTACTGCCTGGCAATATTCTGGCATATTTCTTTCTGCAAACACTCACACTCGCTCCACCAGAGCATGAGTAACATTCCTCGTCTGCTTCAAAAATAGTAGCAAGTAAAATGTGGTTTGTGATTCAAGTGAAATTGAAATTGAAGTTATCAGGTACTGATGCCAGTCTTGCACAGTGATGTAGGTCGAATGTTTCTTTGCTTCCATGTCTTTTACCAGAGTCAAGAAGGTGTTATTTGCAGGCTTGCTTCAGAAATATAATACGTGAGGAGATGGAGGCAAACTGCATTTTTTTCCCTTCTTCCAAGCTAAGAGTGGTGCATGTTCTTCTCCCACATATATGTTAAAGCAAGAGAGTTGCATGTATGGCACCAGTGGGGAGTGGGGGTGATGAGAGGACTCTGCTGGGGAATGGGCCCTATATTCTTGGAGATGGCAGAGGTCTTGGTGTCACTTTGAGCTCCAGCCTATCCATAGGCTTCAATCGGTTAGGGACTAGTTTTGGCCTAGGAGTCCTCTCCTCCCCCTTCCCTTTTTCTGCCTTCTCTCTATTTACCCTGCGTAAATAAACATCCCGTAGGTATAGAGGGATAGTGAGAGAAGTTAAAACCCTGTTCGGCTGCCACTACTTTCCCCTGAAGCCTGAATTGACCAGAGGATTTAATTATTTTGTGGAGCTTTTTTAACATTGTGAAGAATTCAAATGATATGCTATTGGTGGGGCAGTGATACAGTTCACAGATTGTCTTAAAATATTTTCTTTCCATGTATGAATTTGGAATTTCCTAGTATGTCAGTGAGCAGCATACAATGTACTGAAGTTCAGTTGTTCACAGTCTGAGAGTAATTTCATTGTGTGTCACTTAATCATGCAGAGGAGATCCAGCTATTAGTGGTATTGTGCCCAACTACCGCTCTAGTGAAGTAATCTTATTTGGTGGGACAGTGGGACAGAGCAAGTGCCCAGGATAAAGGAAAGGGTATCTGACATGATTACTCATTTACTTACTGTATTTGTCATATTCTATTTTTAAAGCAAGTCCTACTATAAGAGTGCATGCATGCCCCCCATTGTGGTTGTTTTACATCTGACCTCTTCTTATGAGAGGAAGCTGGCACTGGAAGTTGTCTTTGAGCTTACCCAGAGTTTACATAAAAAAAACCCTGTATCTTTTCTTCTCTTTTTTGCCACGTGAGTTTACAAATAGATCAGCTCCTGGAGTTGGCTTATTGGGCAATTGCGTGAGTGCCAGAACTGACTCAAAGGAAAGGCTATATAGGAGATTTTGGCTGGGAACAAGTGGGGGGACTGAAATCACAGCAGCCTGGACTTTGTCTTGTTCTTCAATGGAGTTGTGCCTTTGCTAGGGTTAACTGGGTAATAGCATGCAGTTGTTGTTTTGGGTTTCTTTTAAAAGGCCTATACTTCACTGAAGGAAAAAACTGTTGCTCTCTAGTTTTATCTTTGAACAATTTAAATCAAAATAGTTTAGAGTTTTGGAAAATTACGAAGACAAGTCAGCATTTTTTAAATAATGAAATGTTTTTTAATACTGTATGCAATGCTCATCTGCAGTGTTTGAGGATACTGCTAGATGTAATAGCAATGAAGGGTGGTACTTGGGGTTGGAAAGCTGTTGTGCTGGACTCCACTGACACAGGTGCTAATCCTGCAAAGATACATGCTTTCTGTTGAATTCAGTGATGGAATATCTAGTGGTTAAGCTGACCATCTGGATTTGAAGAACGTGTATACATTATCTTAATTTTGTTTTTGCATGAGCTCTGACTCCTTTTTGAGAATTACCAGTGTTTTTTCCAAAGCATCAAAGTAATCAAGGCTAATTAAAAAGTTACTATGGAAACCCTGTTATTTTTTTGCTATCCAAAAAAAAAAAGTTCTGAGGTTATACATACTTAATATTAAAATCAGTGGAAAATACATGAAATACATTCAGGTCTTCTATGCTAGATAAAAGTTTTGTGAAGGGTGGAGAGCCTTTTTTGTGAACTTAAAAGTTGCTGTCATGGTATGTACAAGTTAGGGGGTGAAGGATGAAAGGGAAGACCTCTGTTGTTGTCTCTGCCGCTGATTAGATTGACTGTCTTGCATTATGTTTGTATTTTTGAGCCTTTGTTTCAACTACTTCTTAGTTTAGGCTTGTCACAAGTTTTCTCACAAACAAATATATTATGTATACTGTATGTTTACATGGTGTTCTCCTCGTGACACTCTGGCTATACATCCTCTTTGTTGTATGTTGCTTTTACTTTGATTGATTTGAAAGTTGCCCCTATGGGAGTGAAAAAACTTGGGATAAATATATGGCTTGAAAATATAGAAGATTGGCTGTGGCTGGGATTTGTTGATGGATTAGCTTTCTAAACAGATACTGCAAGTAAAAATTCTTTATCTTTAACATCATGGTTTAATTTGTTCTCTACAGGAAGGAGTGCAAATCAGAAGATGCTACTTGCAAGATCTCTGAATCTGACCCTGAGGAATTATCAGATGAAGCAAGTACTGACACTTTCTATGGAACTTCTCCTCCTAGTACACCCCGCCAGATGAAGCGTATGTCAACAAAGCATCAGAAAAATAACGTTGGGAGACCTGCTAGCCGCTCCACTTTGAAAGGTAGGTGTGGTGTGTTGTTTTTTTCATAAAATGATCACGAAGTCATAGTAATAGCCCTTCATTACCTGACAGAGGATATATGCAGAAGATGGAGCCAGATACTGAGGGGGCGGTGAAAGGACAGGAGGCAGCTGTTTTAAGTTGTAACAAAGAAAAAATCTTTTGGGTATTAGAAGAAAAATTTTACCACGAGAGTGGTCAAATAGTGAGTGGTTTGTTGGAGAGGTTGTTGAATCTCCATCTTTGGAGATTTCCAAAACACAAGTGTATAAGATCATGAGCAGGCTAAACTAGTTTTGAAATAGTAAACCCTGCTTTGAGCAGTAGGTTGGAAAAAATGACCATCAGAGATATTTTCCAATTAATTTTTTTCTACGATTCTATGGTCTGTAGTAATGGAGTAGTTGGTTCTGCGCTGCAAATTCAGACTATGAAGTGCTTCAGAACATGTTTTATAGAAAAACAGAGTTTTCAGTGATTATTCTTTACTCTTTCATGTCACTGAAGCAATTAAATTGTAGTTACCACTGTTTACTTCTGTTGATGCGTTAGTCATAAAGTCATAACTGGGAAAAACAAAAGATCTTTGATACATGTTGAAAAGATCATTTTAAAAAACGTGCAGTAGCTACATCTTTTCAAGCTGTCCTTTCAAGAAAAAAAGGAGAAAATATGCAATTGTAGTGGTTTTGCTGAGCTTGAAATTTTTAAGATTAAATGTGCAGTATTTTCATATGGAATATACTGAGGTTTGGGGTTTTTTTGGGATGTGTGTTTTTTGTGGTGTGTTTTGTTTGTTTCTTTCTGGGTTTTTTTACTATGTAAGGCAAGGTTATTTGCCAGAGTTATTATGGCAGCTTCACTATTGCCAGTTAATATTTTGGAAGCAATTTTTTAAATTGCTTCACAGGAAATGTTATCACAGAGTGCATTTACTTGCAAGGATTACATTTTCAAGGTAAAGCATAGCGAGAAGGTATATGGTTTAGCATGAATAAGGGAATACAGTCTATTCTTCGGCTGCACAGAGTTGTGGAGTGCAAGTTCATAATAGAAGAAGGGCCCATGGAAACATCTTCCAAAGCTTTTGGTTCCCTTCCATTTCGTAAAGCCTCTGAATAATGTCACTGTGAAGAGAGCATTCACCAAAAGACACCTTCCTTAAACTAAATTGAAAAGAAATCTTGTTATACTTGCCAGTTAGCTATGGAGGCATTGGAATTATTAAAGCTTCTTTTACTGGCTTTTGATTGTGCCTTTTGGCTAAGTTAAACTCTTTTAATGCAACATTAACCTTATTTAGTTATGTAATAACTTTCCTTGCTTTATGTGATTTTTCTTGTTTCTTCCTGTGTTTTTTTTTTTAAAGTTAGTTTCTAAACAGAGAAATTGTGATACTAAAGAACTATAATGCATAATATTTCATAGTAACCCTTTGGTGTGCTGAGTATACATTGAGGATTGATAACCTTATGAGAACCTGCTAACAGGTTTTGAGTTTTTGGAGCAAGTTCTCTCTCTTTCTACTTGTGAAGGGAATGGTTCTTGCTTCTGGAATAATAATGTTACGTTCTTGGTTGCTGTGAGTGTATCTTTAAAATATGTTGTTGGATTTTATTATTTTTTTTATTAAATGGGTAGTGTAGTATTGTGTAAAATATCTTTCCTGGAAAGTTCATAGTTCATTTTGCTTAACTTTGGCTATATGTGCAATCTCAGAAAATGTAATCTGTATTGGAAAAAAAAAAACCCACCCCAAACCCGAAAAACCCCACCCTAAACCCAAGAACTCAACAACTTTGAAGTGGACTAGTTGATTGACCTTCAATGTGTATATGCATGTGCTGTTATTCAGAGTGAATTGGTTGTACTTCAGTAAGATAATTCATTCAGAGGTCAGTTTTTAGCTAATAAGTTTAAAAAATAAATTTGAAGTAACTTTTGAGACATTTGCTTATAGCACAGATTTAATATATCTTTCCTTTATTTAAACAACTGAAAGAATCTTGGGGACAAGGGGCTTTCTTACTTGCATCTCCAGTGTTTGTTTATTTAATTTCTGTCACACCAAGTTTCCTATAACTTGTATATAGTATCAGAAAATAAACTGATTTATCAGCAAATAAACTGTTTAAACTAGTTTCTGAATCGTTTCTCGTGTAGACCAAGACCCATGGGATTCATGTTTTCTAAGCTAAATGCATTTCAGGGTATTTTTTAGATATGGGGATTGGAAGGAGGAATGTGGGAGGTCACACCCTTTTAAATTGCTTATTGCTCATTAACAGTTGAAAACAGGGTTTGTAATTGAAACAAACAGAGGAAGGTGTTCTGACCACATACCTCTTCACTTTTGTTTCAGATGTCTCTGCAGCCTTAACACAGTGCCTTTGTGTGCCTACGTTCGATAGTCTTTATATTACAGCACTAATTCTTTTCCAGAGAACTGCTGTCTTACATGAGTAGAGATTGTTTGGAATTTTGTGATGAAGGAAACAGATTTCTGTATGACTGTACCTTCTTTTGTTGCAGATGCTGGAAGATATGTAGTGAATGAAACAAGAATGAAGGGCCATCTGATAATTAAGTCAGTGAAGTGTATCATATGATAACAGCATTATGTCAGGAAAATTTGTGTGGTGCTAGGCAAATAGCACAAATAAAAATCTTCTGTTTCTTGTTTTCCTAGGAGCAAGCTAGAGATTATGGGATGTGGTTTGCAAATTGTTGAGAACTCAAGGTGCAATTGGAAGTCAGGGAACGTTGAACACGCAGTGCTCAATGTTTTGAAATGCTGAGCAATAGCTCTTCCCATTTTTGGCAACTGAAAGTATGCTGGCTTGACGGATTTTTCTCTATCGTAATTTTCCAGATATAGAAAGGGAATAATACTATTCTTCTGCTGAGCAGGCCTGTTTTGCAAATAAGCTTATTAGTATTTCTGCTATTAATGGATGTTACAGTGAGGAGCACAGTAGCAAAGACTGTAAGGAAATTACTACATCTGGAGTGGGGAATGAGCCACATGCAGCAGATAATCCTTAGAGTCATGGTGAAAAGAAGACAAAGTATTCAGCCATCACTCTGAAAGTCTCTTCTGTTCTTGAATAATCTGAGAGAGAAAGAATTGGGAGAGTGGGGAAGTAGACTCCTGGTGTTAAGGCAGTGTATTAAGACTATGGAGGGGTTCCCAGAACTAAGATCAAGAACCCCGAGAGCCAGTAACAGATCACTCAAGCTAAATTTCAGAATCTGTACATGCTGCAGTTTTTATGAAATCTCATGTGCAATGGAGTCTCTTTAATTCTGTTTGACTTGGAAACCTTAATAATGCTCTATTGCATTTTGAGTTTTTGTTTGGGAGGTTGTATGGATTGAATGATGCTTTTTCTTGTTGCTGCAGTCACATTCTTGGTTTTTTTCCTTCTTTTCTTACAGAAAAAATGAGTGTGCCAACTCAGTCTGTGCATAAAGACAATGGGAAAACCGTTGAGAACGTGGAGGAGCACAGCTATAAGCAAGGAAAAAAGATCCGAGACACCCTAAGGACAACAGAACGAGATCACAAGAAAAATGTGCAGTGTTCATTTATGTTAGACTCAGTTGGTGGGTCTCTGCCAAAAAAACCAATCCCAGATGTTGATCTCAATAAGCCTTACCTCAGCCTTGGCTGTAGCAATGCTAAGCTTCCAGTCTCTGTGCCCATGCCAATACCCAGAACTGCTCGCCAGACTTCTAGGACTGATTGCCCAGCAGACCGCTTAAAATTCTTTGAAACCCTGCGGCTTTTGTTAAAACTTACCTCAGTCTCAAAGAAAAAGGACAGGGAGCAAAGAGGGCAGGAAAACACCTCTTCTGTCTGGCTGAACCGATCCAATGAACTGATCTGGCTGGAGCTGCAAGCTTGGCATGCTGGCCGGAGCATTAATGACCAAGACCTCTATCTCTATGCAGCCCGTCAAGCTATCCCTGATATCATCAATGAAATCCTCACCTTCAAAGTGAACTATGGAAGCTTCTCCTGTGTAAAAAATGGAGCCAGTCTCAATGGTACTTCAGAAGGAGTTTGCAAAGCAACACATGGAACTAGTGCTTTGGGTTACTCAAGTTACCATGAACACCTCCATCGCCAGCGGGTCTCATTTGAGCAAGTAAAGCGGATAATGGAGCTGCTAGAGTATATAGAAGCACTTTATCCATCTCTGCAGGCTCTTCAAAAGGACTATGAAAAGTATGCTGCAAAGGATTTCCAAGACAGAGTGCAGGCACTCTGTCTATGGTTAAATATTACAAAAGACTTAAATCAAAAACTAAGGATTATGGGAACTGTATTGGGCATCAAAAATCTTTCTGACATTGGCTGGCCAGTGTTTGAAATTCCTTCTCCTCGACCATCTAAGGACAACGATCCAGAGGATGACGAAGTTGATAGGGAAACAGAAGTAAAGGAATCCTCAGGAACATGCACAGAGGAGAGCGATGGTGATGAACAAATCTCTGAGGAAAATGTTGAGGAACTTAGACAAGCCATCAAGAACAATTTTAGTAATAAGCCAAATTTTGACTTTCAGGACCATTTTTCAAGAAGGCTTGATAGGCTTGAATCCGAGGATGACTCTGCCTCTTGGGTTATTCCAGAATGCAGTGCTGAGGCAAGCTGCAGCCAACACTGTTTGACCTCTATTTACAGGCCCTTTGTAGATAAAGCACTGAAGCAAATGGGGTTAAGGAAACTAATTTTAAGACTGCACAAGCTAATGCATGGTTCATTGCAAAGGGCCCGCATGGCGTTGGTAAGGAGTGATCACCAGCTGGAGGTAGGTTGCGTAGGTTGCTACTAGTGTAAATGGGTAACAGGAGTATCTCCCCTGCTGTGTTGTTTTGAACTGAAAGTGGAGGAACTGGGTTCTTACAAAAGTTTTGGTTGCCTTGCTGGTTTTTGAAACAGTGTATGTTACGATTAAGAGCCCAGTTCTGCTTCTGCTGAAGTGAATCTGTCATTTGACCTGAATCAGAATTATTTATGCGAAGCACAAGCTAGTTCTCTGTCTTGTTTGTAATTGAAATGACAGTTTTATGATAACGTCTTTGCTCCTTACGTTTTCTAATGTCTAAAGCCACAAATCAGAAAAATTACAATGGAAAATGAAGCACAAAAGTTGAATAATGAGAAAAATTAGTGATGGAAGTGGTCATTTTCCTTTTCTTGTCTTCAAGACTGGATATCTCTGCAAGACATCCTTTATGAAAACGTCATTATTGTTTTGGGGTTTTCCTCATCTAAGGGAATGAAGGACTGTGGTGGCATGTTATGCTTGAGGCCAGATTGGATAAACGAATGGACTCTCTTAACCTATCTATGAAAGCAAGTCACATTGGCATGTTGCACTCTTCAGCTGGCTCTTAGTCTA
>KZ506107.1:362811-382317 GCA_002844005.1 Limosa lapponica baueri
TCGACGAGGCCCTGGGCAACCTGGTCTAGTTGGGGGTGTCCCTGCTGACTGCGAGGAGGTCGGACTAGATGACCTTTGGAGGTCCCTTCCGGCCTGGACCAATCTATGAATCTATGTGGTCTTTGACATGTTGCCGATCTCTTAGTGTTGGCTGCCACATTTGCAAAAAGAACAAGAGTTGTTTATCTCCCCTGGAGGTTATTTTTTTAGGATGAATAAATATATTTAAAAAGTTATTTGATTTTGAAAAAGTTTTTATTTGTACTGTTGCTAATGTAGATACCACTGTAAAAAATGAAGCTTTTACTTCAATTTTTATTTATTTTCTAATTGGTTTCAACTTGTGTTCTAGGAAGTTTTGAATTAAGAAAATTTTTGTGAATTTCTAGAGTCACATGCCCAAGCAAAACTTGCAGGTGTCTGTTACAGTAACCAAAAGTACCCCCAAAACATATATATGTAGACAGAAAGTTCAGTTTAATATGCAGGTGGAAATATCTTAAAAAAAAAAAACCAACAACAACAAAAGAATTAAAACATAATTTAGGGGTATTGAAAATGACTTTGAATGTATTTTTGAGATCGCTAAGTGCCTCAAATGTTTTGACTTCATAAGCGTTTTTAAAACAAGTTAATGAAACACTAGTACCTAGAGTCTTTGCTGCAGCTTCACTGAATTAAACTTTTTGGTAATTTAGCATTGGATGACTTGTATAAGATGTAAGGTTAATCTTTTCTCCCTCCTCCTCTACCGTTGCGACTTCTTTGAATGTTCATTTTCAGTAGTTACTACGTTTTCTTTGGAATATTGTCTCTTAAGAGATGCCTTTATGACTGAAAGTGAATATTAATAAAACTGTAAACTTCTTTCCTGCCCCAAAATCAAAAGAATGCTGTCAAAAAAAGAAAATAGTTTGTCAGAAGTGTGATACCTGCTGCAGCAAAAGGTGACATCAGGCTCAAATAGAAGAGACCGTTTTGAATTGTTAGGTCTTTGCATCTAACAGTGCTTTGAATGTCTTGGGTTCTTTTAATGCAGTTCAGTTTGATATTTGTAGGCAGCCAGAGCTGTTAGTGTTCTGTTAATTTTGGTACTTCTGTTATTTTTGTATCTTGACTCTGTGTTTATGTGTGTACATACATTTTAAATCTCTGGGCATACTTTAATTTCTATTGTTACTTAACCACTCTTTCATCTAAAATGTACCTTCTGGATTCTTCCACTGTATCCATTTTAATGCTTATTTCATCTTAAATATATATGTAAATGTTTTTACAGACAGCTGGTTTTAGTGGTTTTTAAAGTACAAGTTTCATTCATCGTAGGCTCTGATAGAAGGCTCTAGGCACTATAGAGTCTGTTTTGTATAGAAGTATGATTTGATTATTAAAGAAAATGGCTAATATTTCTCATCTTTAGTGCAGAAAATCAGATATATTATTTTAGTAGAACAGTATTTAAGCTGCTTGTTGGTTATTCAACTGGCTGCACTTTTGGGTATGGATTTTATGTATGATCTCAATAAATGTCTTGGACTTTGTTTTCTTGGGGTTTTTTTAAGAAGTATTTGGTAGTCACTTGAAACATTTCAGACTGGGCCCTCTGAAGATTAAGATTAGTCAGACTGAACAATAGAAGTTTAGTTATCTAATGCTAAGCCCTAATGTCATGTGCTGTTATCCTTAATGTTAGGAAATGAAATAACACGTTTATTCAATTTCATTGTGTCATTTTTGCTCATAGACTAGTTCTTTAATACTTTTGTAAGAACTAAATTTTCCAACACTGTACTTGTGTCACAATGAGGATTGTATTTCTTAAATATTTTGTTGTACTGTAGAAGTGTAGTATTTTCATAATCTGTTACTAATGCAAACCTCTTGTATAAAAGCATTTAGCTCTGGTGCTATACGTTTCTTTAAAAGAGAGTTAGTAAAAAGAAGACATATCATCTAAGAAGATAAGTTCTTATACTGTAGATCAACTAGTGATTAAACTTCAACTAAACTAGGTATAAAGGAAATCCCCACTCATGCATGTTTGCTGTCTCTGCATAACAAGCTCGTGGTTTTATAAACCACTTAAGAATCTGCAGTGCATAATATGTTTTGTGCCAACGTTAGACAGTATTGAATATGCTATCCTGTCCCCCATGACAGTTGAGAAACATCACAATATTAAAAAATAAAAACACGGAAAAAACTGACTTTGTCAGTAGCTGTAATTCTGTGTGGCTCTTCTGAGAAAGCAGAGCTTGTACAGAACTGTAGGCACAAATGTCAGAAATGTATGTGTAGGTGTTAAGGAATAAACAATTTCTTTATTTTTTTTAATTTTCTGCTAGATAATAAGCTTAAAAGTGGCTTAATTTTTATTTAGCTTTCTAGGTAGCACTTAATCATTTGATCTAATTTCTGGTAATGTTTTCCCCTCCTTTGAAGGGGTGCTCTTTAAATTTGGCACTGAAGAAAAACCTAAAAAATGCTAGTGATGTCTAATATACGAGTCAAGAATATTCAGGTGTCATAGCAGCTGTGAAATCAGAATTAGAATAAAGCAAACTTTATCAGAACCAAATCTTGTCCTTAGGAGATATACAGTGTGTTTTTATCTTTAAGAGCTGCACACTTACTGCAGTCTGGATTTTCTTCCTAAATTAAATCTCAGTCCCTCCGTGTACAGCTTTGTCTATTTCAGATAATTTGAATTATTTTCTCTAATTAGAAAGATAATTTCATTTGTATGTAATTGTAATTTAAATGAAAAATAAGTTTATTAATTGACAAAACGAGCTTGATCTCTGTATATTTTATCTTCCTTTTTTAATTTCAGTTTCAATTTCTTAACATCTACCAAAATTCCTAAGTTATTTTTTCAATAGTTTTGTTCAATTTAGCTAGTGACACTTTCTTGAATGTTGCATTACTTTACAGTATGGAGTATTATATAATATATGCACTATTTATTTGAAAAGAGACAAGGTTACTTGCCTGACATATCCAAGTGCAAACTTGTTTTTCTAGATATAGTCAGTAGTGTAAGACCTTTTTATTTATTTAATTTTCTAAGATATGTTGAAATTCTCAAGTATTGTATCTTACAATGTCCTGAATATATGTTCCTATATATTATGTTAGGCTTAACTTGTATGTTCATCATAAACAGCAGTTTCTTCCTATAGTGAACTCCAACTTTAATGGATGCTTTACTCATTTTAAAACTGAAACATAAAGTAAGAGATGTTTTGTTCTCTTCCAAGGGTCCATAATTGTTTTCCTCAGCCTGCTGATCCTCAAAGAAAAAAAAAATTAAAAGTTAGCTTTAAAAAAAAAAAAAGATAATTTGAAACTTCTGTGGTTGATTTGCCAGTTAATAGGATTTGAATTTAAAAATAGACTGTTGTGCATGCTACTTAAACAAATGCTAATTCCTAAAGAATTCCTTTTCATGATACCTATTTCTTGTTACAGTTTTCCGAATTTCCAGATCCCATGTTGTGTTCAGATTATGTGCAGTTATTAAATTCCCCACCTTGTTGTGAGCAAAAATGCAGCACTGTATCATGGGAGGAGCTGAAATCCATGGATTTACCATCTTTTGAACCTGCATTCTTGGTCCTCTGCCGAGTTCTGCTCAATGTTATCCATGAATGTCTAAAGCTAAGGTTGGAACAAAGACCTGCTGGGGAGCCATCTCTTTTGAGTATTAAACAGGTTTGCTTCAAGTCTTTTTTTTTTTTTTTAAAACTTCCTATTTGAAATAACTTTGTCATTTCATAATCATAAAGTTGTCAATTTAAAGAGGAATAGTTTAAAACATGGCAGTGTGTAATTATGTAATAACTTTTATAAATAGTCTTGTATTTCATATGGAGATCTGTTTTTTGCATAGTAAACAATTGGTCATAGATACCTCTCTGATTTAGACTTCCAGGAATCAAAACTGGTGATTAAAGAATTATCAGCCAGCGAAGGTAAACAGTATTTGTTCCATTTGCATTATAAGATATATAACCTTCTCCAGCACAGTCTTCCTCCATTTGGGTTTCTTAAGCAGCGTAACCAGTTTTAAGGGTCTGTATATTTCTTTTTTCTTTCCAAATGTAAGACCTCTGCCAACATATGGTAGACACATAGTGAAAGTTGATTAAGAAGAAAAACAAAATGGAAAAAAAGAATCTACTTTCCCAGCATATTGTTTTATATAAATATCTGATATTTCCTGTGGGTATTGATCCAAGATTCTCAGTCCTGTCACTAGTTGAGAATGTTGTATGAGGATTTCTTTTCTGGTGGTTATCTGATACAATGAAGACTGTTTTGATCAATGCCATTTTTCGAAGTCTAGTCCAGGGCACACCAAAATTGTCTGAAGTCATCTCCCTGCTCCCTGGCAAGCATAACCAGATCAGGGTTTTATCAGGTGGTCTTTAAGGGTAAACAGTTAAATAAGGTCTTGGGCCGATTATGGTTTCACATTCTAGTTATCTGCTGCTCCAAAATAAATTGCTAAGATGCTTTATGGTCCCAAATAAATTTCAGTCCTCTCTTTTCCCCTCACCTCCCCCTGACTTTACTTCCCCCCACTTTTAATTTCCTTGGTATGCTAGGATTTTGGATGCCCTTATATCCAAAAGCACAGTACCTACAATTTCAGTCTTAAGAGTCGTAGTTATAGTAAAATATACAATATAGCATACTGTATTGTAAAGCACAATATATCCTTTTTCCCCAGAGACTGAGGCTATTTTTTTGCTGTTATATTTTGTGTTCTCCTTGTGGACTTTGAATTAAGTAAAAATGACACTTTTTTCCTGGAAAACAATGTGTTTGTTACAGACTGTTTTAATGGTGTATGCTGTCTTGCTAATTACATTGAAAAAAATGAATTCAACTCAGCAAATGCTTGCTATCCCACGCAATATTTCTGAGCAGGCAAAGGAGCTGTGGAGGGTGTTTCACAAACAGATGTATTTGTTTCCTGAAGAATTAGAATTCCTAAAATCTTGGGCAAGCTCAAAACAGAGTCTAGGGGTCTGTTTGGTTCTTCAAGTTCACAGAATATTACAGAATTACAGTGAAGTCTGTGTTGGAGATACTCTGGTCCAACCTTCTGTGGTGGAAGCTGGGCCCTGTATCAGGTTATCCAGGGACTTAGGTCAACACTGCTAGAAGACTTTTAGTTTGAGATTATAGGCTACTGTAATAGGAAGTGCAATTTACAAATAAGTAATTTCTTCTTCATCAACACCTCTCTAAATCTACAGCTAGAAGCACAATAGCGTATTGTATGTTAATGCAGGTGCTGATTCCTTAATTACCAATTCTGTTATCCACACACCTGTTAACCAGGTAGTATTTGAACACATGTTTTAATGCTTAAAGAAGCAGCCACCTAAAGGATGTGTGTTTGGATAGGGAAAAAGCATATCTGTTGATCAGCACTCTGTCTAGATGATCTTAGATGATCTTAACAGTATGTCCTACCTCCTGGAATTTTTGGGTCAACAGTCCTTGTGTCAGCCATCAACGTTTTGTGCAGACTGCTTATGGTCTGTTATTGGCATGTGGCATATGCATTAACTTGAAGGTAGTCTCACCTAGTTGAAAAGTGAGAAGTCACACCTTCCTGGGTTCTGGTAAGTGACTGACACCCCTGGGACCGGGGCCACAATGTACTGGTTAGTTACTGTGTTCTGCTTATTCAGGTTTTGTGTGTTGGGTATATAGGCCGCTTAGAGTAGGTAGGATGTAAATTTTGGAAATTACTGGAACAGAAAAATTTAACTGTTTGATGGCACGTTGTTATTTTGTAGGTCAAGTAAAGGGTGCAAGGGGAAACAAAAAACCAGACCTCCAAAACCCAGAAAACTTAATATAAACTTTTTTGCTCTAAACTACAGTACCATGGAGGCTGTGACCTGCCCCACCTGCTTTGCAGAAAATAATTTATTATAAAACTACCTGAACAAAAAGCAACCCATCAAACAAACCAGTAATAGTGATAAGATTTTCAGTTTAAGCTGCACATTCTTTAGTGTGCTCATTATAGACCATATTTTTGTTTGCCTTATTGCCTTGTGAGTTTCAGTTCCAAAAACTGACTCTTACAAAATAAACTGTAGTGCTTATTTTAAATCCTATATTATGTTATTCACTGCATGTCACTGTATGGCAGTATTATTTAAACAAAATACCTCTATTTTTAATGAAGTTTTGAGAGTATTTTATTTTGGAATAGACAAATTTACTCTCTGCAAATTTTAGAAGTGAACTTTGCTTGTACGGCTTGTAAGATATGCCGTACTATATAGTAAATGTTTTATGGATAAGTGATATCACCAAGCCCCATCTGTCTCTGTGATGGGTAGTTAAATACCAATTTTAAATTCATTTTTTTCTTTGTGGATGCAGGGGCAAAAAACCCTGATAGGTTAACACAGAGTACACTAAATGTGATTGAGTGGAGAGTGAAGAATGCACATTCATTTTTAAATATATGACATGTTAGGGATATAAATGTGTAACTATTGGATTTCCGCCTTATTACAAAAAAAATTTTTTTTTCCTTTTTTCAGAGTATTATCCTTGTTCCCCTTCATGTGGGGGAACACAGCATAACATGGTCTGGCCTGTAAAAGGTTCCAAAGACTCTTGTCATATCAATAACATTATTGTACCATTTTTGTACCATTATAATTTCTCATACATTGAGTCCACTATATCGAGATATCATTGTGCCAGGATAGCCATTATAGAAGATTTTTAAAAGCAGATTAACCAACAATTCCATTCCCTGGCCCTCCAAATGAACCCCTCTCTTCCTCTCAGACTCTAGATTTAATGAAGTTGTTGCTCTGAAAAGGTCAGAGGTTGTCAAACCTGGAGACTGATAATTTCAGAAGAATATGCACTTTAGCACTGGAAGGACTTCTGAAAGAAAGAGATTTGTTAGTGTAGGTCTTGTTGTTTGTGGACTCCTATGTCTGTGGTTGTGCATGTTTCTCCAAATAAATAAAAGCTGGAAGCTTTCAGGGAGGGGTGGCAGCTGTTTGGCCAAAAGTGACCGCTTCTGCAGTTGAAAACAGCTCTTCTCATGTTAGCCTTGCCCAGGGGACCAACAAAAGAAACACTAACTATTTTCAGGTCTGATACTGGTTTTAGAGTTGTGGACACCTGCCCGATAAATTGACGGTGAATTCCCTGCAGTAAAACATTTCTCATAAAACACATTGCATATTATTCCTGACTTGATTCCATTTAAACTGGTGAGTTGATAATTGTGAGCCTTCTTGCCTGCTTCTAAACTTTTTAACTCTCCAGTAAGTTCCTAGCTGTGGCCCTGTGCGGGGACTGAAGTCTGAAACATCTTTATTTGCCGTTGTGTGGCAAATCATGGCAATTAAATAATCCTTGAAAACCGGTCACATCTTTCCTGCAGACATGTAGAGCGACTGTATTCATTTCTAAAAACTGTTGAATCTAGTGATAAACTGACTTATTTAGACAAACAACTGACAAATTTGGTGGGAGAATTTAAGAGTAATGCTTTGACTGATGGCAGTTTTTGGATTTTTCTCTTGCAGCTAGTGAGAGAGTGTAAAGAGGTTCTGAAAGGTGGCCTGTTAATGAAGCAATATTACCAGTTTATGTTACGGGAGGTGTTAGATGACTTACAAAAGATTGATTGCAACATCGATTCTTTTGAAGAGGACCTGCATAAAATGTTAATGGTAAGCCTCAAAAGGAGAAAATATTTGGAGTTCTAGTAAGTGTATATTAATCTGACTACTGCTAATAGAAATCTATTGCCCCTGTTGGATATAGGTCTTGCTAATTTTTTTGTTGTTTTGCTACTTTAACTAATTTTATTGTTGTAATGAACTTGTAAAGGTACCACAGTAGCCATTGCCATTTTAGTAGTGATTTTAGCAATAATGATTTTTGTTTACTGGACTGTGGTACAGTATACTTGTAAACTGCCTGTATTTACAATTAAATGGTCATAAATAGAACTGTAAATTTCATACATTTAAAATAAACTTTGAATAGCTTTTTCATGTCTTAATCTCTTGATACTGCATTCATCCATTGATACCTTATTTTTAACGTGTATTCATTATTGCAATAAGTTAAACACAAAGAAGTATTTTCAAGACAAACACTTGACCTCTGAAAGATCTTAAATGAAGTATTCTATAGTAAATTTAGTTTAAATTACTTTTCCCTTGGATGTGAATGATTTTTATTCTTTGGGTTGTTTGAGTTTTGTCCTCACTATTCTGGGGGAAAAAAAACCCAAGATACACCTCAATAGCTCATCATTAGTGTTTTGTCAGCAGAGCTGTTGGTACCATCTCTTGTTGAGTATGCATGGATTTTCCTATTACATGCTTTTCATTGCCTATAGTGGTGAAAATATAATGTTTTATGTTAAGTTTCTTATGTTGCGTGCCTGCCTTACTCTCCATCTGAAATTTCTAGAAAATTCCAGCAGAAATGACCTGGCTAGATGAAAGGAAAATGGTTCATCTTGACCATTTTGAAATTCCTTACCTCTTTTTTTTTTTTTAGGTAACTGTAGTGTTTTTGTGCTTTGAGGCAAGAGCTAGAACTTTGGCAGCAGTTATAATTGTATAAGGATTTTGCTTTTTCTAGGTCTTGAAAGGGATGGTAACAAGACTGTGTAAACAGGAGTAAGTATATCAGACTTCAAAGAATCACAGTTTGTGCCTATTCAGAGTCTCAGGTTACTGTAGCTCCAGGAGCAGGGAAGAAAGATTGATGAATGGTCGAGATTGTCAGAAGATTGGGACAGCTGGGCAAAGAGAGCTGAAGAGATGATCTGGACTGAAAATAGGGATAGGGAAAACTTGTAGGAAATGAGAAGGTTAAGGCAGGGTTGATGAGGGGTGGGAGGTCGAACTTACTCTGTCTTTTTCTGTGGAGTCCTTGTATAGGCAGGCAATGTAGCTAAGAAGAATACTGGAAGAGGACTTAGACTGAGAGTGAAAAGCAAATAAAATAAAGTCAAGAATAGGGCTACAGCCTGATAGAAGAACACAGTACCTACCTAACGCAGAGTAGGATTTTATGGTTTTCCATATCTACTCTGCTCTTGTGAGACCCCACTTCAAGTACTGTGTTCAACTCTGGAGCCCTCAGCATAAGAAAGCTCATGGAGCTGTTGGAGCGAGTCCAGAGGAGGGTCATGAAGATGATCAGAGGGCTGGAGCACCTCTCCTATGAAGACAGGCTGACAGAGTTGGGGTTGTTCAGCCTGGAGAAGAGAAAGCTCTGGGGAGACCTTGTTAGGTGCCTTCCAGTACCTAAAGAGGGCCTACAGGAGAGGTGGGGAGGGACTCTTTATCAGGGAGTGTAGCGGTAGGATGAAGGATAATGGTTTTATACTGAAAAAGGATAAATTTAGAGTAGATACTAGGAAGAAATTCTTTGCTGTGAGGGAGGAGAGACACTGGAACAGGTTGCCCAGGGAAGTTGTGGATGCCCCATCCCTGGGTGTGTTCAAGACCAGGCTGGATGGGGCTGTGAACAACCAGGTCTAGTGGAGGTGTCCCTGCCCATGGCAGGGGGGTTGGAACTCGATGATCTTTAAGGTCCCTTCCAACCCAAACCATTCTATGATTCTATGATCTTCTTGTTATTACAGTGTGGTCCGAAAATACCTGAAAACAAGAGGAATCACAGAATCACAGAATCACCTAGGTTGGAAGGGACCTTTTAAGATCATCTAGTCCAACCGATTAAACCAAAACAAAAAAACAAACCACCAAACCCAACAAAAAAACCAAACAAAAAAACACACAAAACACCACCCAACACTAATCCATATCCCTGAGCACCATGTCAACTCCTCTCTTGAATACCTCCAGGGATGGTGCCTCAACCACTTTCCTGGGCAGCCCATTCCAATGTCTGACAACCCTAAGGAAGTGTCTTAACGTTTCTAAGGAGGGACATTAGTTGATGTTTTGGATTACTGAACTAAAATATTGTAAAATTGCAGCTAATTTTTTGCATTCAGTATGATCCTGAAGGGCAGATGCTTGAAGAAAAATTGTACTTACCTGGATTTTTATGTTGTTTTAAAACAATAATAATTAAATAAAGATGAGAGATAAGACTTCATATAAATGAAAACAAGGTGTAATGTAGAATCTGATGAGGCTGTTCACTGCATTTATCCATATCCAGGAGGGCATGTTCAGATAAAACCTTTTGGAGTAATTCAGCTAATAAAAGACTTAGAAACCATTCAGTAGTTCAGCTTTAAAAACTCTGGCCACTGTGGGTATTCACTGACACAATGGTGAATGGCAGCACAGCAAGCAAGGTGGTGATACTGTCAATATTTTCAGACAAAGATCGTGAAGACATAGTATTTGACGCTTGAGTAGCACTTTCTACTTCCCAAACCACCTTTCTACTTCCCAGTGCACCTTTTGGGTGGAAACATGTAGCTCATTTTCAGTCATAGCAAACAAAAAACGTTGTAGAAATATTTTCTACTAATTGTATAATATTGAGATTGGTTGTTGATTTGAGAAGTTGTAGTCCTTAGTTATGTGTTGTATAAAAATTTGTGTTTAATTTATCTCTTTCCATGTACAGGTGTACTTTGATTATATGCGAAGCTGGATCCAAATGCTACAGCAGTTACCTCAAGCGTCTCATAGTTTAAAAAATCTGTTGGAGGAAGAATGGAATTTCACCAAAGAGATAACTCCTTATATAAGAGGAGGTGAAGCTCAAGCTGGAAAACTATTCTGGTAGGTTTTTTTTAATTACTCTGCTTATGGTGTTGACTTGTACCAGATCTGTCATTCGTCTCAGTGGCCAGTCTGGCCCGAACCACGACAGTATTCAAGTCAGCACTTGTTCAGGGTTCCTAAATTGTGCTTCTTGAGGCCTCAGTAGGCAGTTGATAGTCTTTGGGAGTTTATCAATTATTACAGTGACTGTTGCTATAGGATGCAGTACGTGCAGGTTGCTCTTACTCTAGCTATAACAGGAATGACTACTTCTGTGGAAAGTCCCCGTTCCTGCTAGCCCTGTGCGCGTAGAGTAACTGAGGGCCCCCAAGATGCTGCTTGTTTCTGCAGGCGGACTTGGCAACACGGCTCTCTTGCGTTGGACAGAGTAGGAAGAAGTTTAAGGTGCCGTGCTACCCGAATAAGACTCTGAAGTTCCACCATTTCTGTTGCTACAGTGATATTGCAGGAATGCTGCTGAAATCTACAGGAATATTTTTAGATTCTGGACTACAAGACAGTTGTGATGAATTTTGGGCCAGTGCCGATGACAGTACTGCATCAGATGAAATCAGGTATTAAGCTCTTCAGCTTAATAATTAACACACTCATCTTTCTGTACCCCTGACAGGCTGACAGGTGCATACTGCTTCTTATGTCTTAGAATGAAAATTTCGTAAATTCAAGACTCCATAGGCTTTATTGCTGATATTTCTGTATGCAGTAGTAATGAAACATCATTTTGTTTGTTTGAAGACTAGTAACCTTCTTTTTAGTTCAGGGTATGAGAGATTGTTTATGTAACATTCTTTAAATTAAATTTTTTTATCCTTATCAAAACGGTGTCTGTGTAAGTTCAAATTATTTCACTCAACTGCTTGTAAATATTTATATTTTCTATGCTCTTTCTGTTGACGTACATGTAAATAATTCTTATTTTCTGATAGCTATAAAAGTGCAATACGATTTATTAAAACATTGTCACTTCATTCTTACCAATGTTTCAGGAGGTCTGTTATAGAGACGAGCCGAGCACTCAAAGAACTGTTTCATGAAGCTAGAGAAAGGGCCTCCAAAGCTCTTGGTTTTGCTAAAATGCTGAGGAAGGTAAGTTAATAGTAGAGTTTCATGTTATTTATATGCTTTAAAGAAACTTAGTCTGAAAGCAAATTCTTTTGTTTTGTCACTACTTGTAGGACCTTGAAATAGCAGCAGAATTTGCATTGTCAGCCCCTGTGCGAGATCTTCTGAACGCTCTGAAAACAAAAGAGTATGTGAAGGTAAATTCAGTTTAGAAGCATGAAAGTAGAGTGGGGATGCTAAGCAAAATGTCAAAGGATATTTATTGACGTACTTTCAGTTTTTTAATGTGGCATCTATATCTCAGCATTTGGGGGTTAGACTAGATGATCTTCAAGGGTCCCTTCCATCCCAGACCATTATATGATTCTATGATTTAAAATGTCATGTATTTAATATTGAATCGTGACAGTCAGATTATTTCCTGTACCTGTGTTTGCGTGAGTGAGAATACTAGTCTGTGTTTTGGGAAATCAGTGTCAATCAGTGACAATTCCTCGTCTTCCCAAAGATTCTCTTGGTGACTTGGGAAAAGCCATTTTGCTTCAATAATACTTATTCATTTCTGAGACGGGAGCAATAACACTTAGTAGGGAGTGTTATGAAAAATAACTGTTTTAAAGTTTATGAGGTAAACCGATACATCAGTAAATGGACATGTTTAAGCATATAATCTCAGATTACGGACCTGTGATTTGTGTGCTTTTATAAAGCAAAAATATTATAGTGGTCTGCTCTAGCGAGCTTCCTTGAGAGTATTAAGGATGTGAGAAATGTAGGAACTGTGTTCGGTTCCAGAATAACTGTTGCTGGGAAACTGTTGTACAGCAAAAGTAGGTTAAACTCTCGGTGATCAATATTTACTGCATTATAAATTCTCGCATTTATGGTTTTGCACTTCATTCCTTAAAAATTCCTAGGTCAACAAGTCTTTATTGTAGTTTGAATTTAAGTAAATCAATTGCTTCAACAGATTAAATTTATTTGGATCTGCTGATCTTTTTTGACCTTCCATACATTTAGTATATATGATTCCCATTTGGAAAATAATCTATTAATTTTTGCATGACAAAATTCTTGTTAGATTTATATAAATGATTGCTAAAAGTAGAAATTGGTTCAAGGGGAGACGAACAAGTTATTAGGAGAAAAGATCACAAAGGATTGTTAAATACATGGATGAAACATCTGGCTCAGCAGGAACCCTGGTCTGTAAATTGTTTAAGAGTGGGAGAATAGTCAGGGAAATCAGTATACGTTTACTTTTCAAAAATATTTTTCCCCAGGTATCCACTCTTGGCTGCTTTAAGACACAGTATTAAATTTGGTAGCCCTTTTAGTTAAAGATAGTATCATTGTTCTTACGCACATGTTTTGAAGAAAAAACTGAATCTTGAGTGTGAAAAAATCTGTGTAAACACATAGATTATTTGGATCTCAAGATTCATCCCTCTTTATGTATTACCACTCCTCTTTTTTTCACCACTCAAAATGACACACGTTTGTGATCAACACTTCATATATATTGGCCCTCTACCATCACGTAGGGAGTTTAAATTTGTAATGGCCTTTTCAATTGGATGCTCATTGGTTTGGGGAAACTTTTAGCTTTCAGTAACAACCATCTAGTTTTTCAATTACCTATAGATTATAATAGTTTTAACTATAAAATATGTCTGCCTGATGGTGAAAATGTTGAGTGCAGTGTTTTGTCTTAGCTTGATGACATCAAACTCTGAAAAAAGAGAATTAAATTTCACTGTAAGTCAGTTACCTCGTGTCAAATCACAGTTATCAACTATTTTACTGTTTTCACAGTCTGATTCTGATGCCTGATTTTGTTTAAGTATTGCAACCAATGTGACAGATATAATCGAGAAGTAGTTTTTAAGTAGTATAAGTAGTATTTTACTAAAAAAGAACACTCTTATTGGACTTAATCTCTCTTTCATGAATAGTGAAAGAGTAACTGATTTTTTAGCCATATTTTTGCTTAGTCTTATCTTTTGTAGCCATTGAGAAATGTTACATGGATTCTTAGAGACCCTGAAGGAATCTTTCTTCTTTTACTATTCCAGTCTCTAAAATGTGTGCTTCATAAGTCTTATATTAGTCTTGACCAATTTACTTTTTAAAATACGTGTATATATATTTTATACATACATATACACACATATAGAGTATATATGTCAAATCGGACCGTTTGTAAGAGGATTCCTTTAAAAGAGTATGTTGAAGGGTCAATTGAAGGTGCAAGGAAAGATGTCACTGAAAGTTGGTGATCTAGTGGATTTCAAGACAAATAGTTAATTATAATGCATTTTGACTTTTAGTACCAGATGGCTGAATGTATTGTTTTAATATGTATATTGTACAGCTGTTTAAGATGGAAACTCTCCCTGTTGCTTCGATGAGGTGACATGTATCTATTTTATCTTTTTTATGTATCATAGGAAACAGTGAGATTCATTAATTTGGTATATCTGTAATTTTTTTCTACAGGTACAAATCCCTGGACTCGAGAATTTACAAGTATTTGTACCAAATAGTATTGCAGGTGAAAAATCTGTGATTTTGCAGCTCCTCAATGCAGCTGCTGGAAAGGATTGCTCAAAGGATTCGGATGAGGTTGCGTATGAAGCCTACTTACTAATGACCAAACACAGTGATAAAACCCATGAACTGGATGACAGCTGGAGTTCGTGGGAGGGCCACCCAGTCAAAGTAGTGCCACAAGTAGAAACTGTTGATACACTGCGAACCATGCAGGTGGGGTTTGGGTTTGGTTTTTTTCCCGTTAATGTGTTCTCCACACTTCTATGAATTCTTACCCTTTCAGGTTACCCACAGTAATTTAAGGGAGGCATGTGTCCTTTCTTAGGTAATAAAAAGTTAAATTCAAGGATAGGATTGATTCTTACTTGTGTAAATGCAAGTATTAAACTAAATGGATTTGTTAGAAGGATTAATCTCTACAATGTGCGTTTTTCAAGATTGGATTTTTATAATAAAGAGATACTTTCAGTATCTCGCTGGGCGTTCAGTATCAGAAGTGTGGCTAGGACTTGAAAACTGCGTTTTATTGACAAGTCACCTGTCTCCAAGAATGTGTGGCCGTTGTGTGCTTTCCACACACTGAGGCATAAAAGCAGTTACTTTCGATCTTGGACGAATCGTGACATTTTACAATTAAATTTGTGTGGAAGCTACTGGATGTTCAGCAGTTCTGCAGGGAGAAATCTTTCCAGTCATACTTTCCTTCATCCCAAGCCAACAGGGGTTCCCTGCCAGCAGTTCTGCTACTCTCTGGCAGCTGAGCCAGCTGCAGCTCCTCCTCTTCTCATATCTTTATGTTAAGCTAAGTGAATTTTCCTTTTGGTATGTCATGCAGTTCCTTGGATCCCAACCATAAATGGGCTCTACTGTCCACAGAGTGACTTTCCATGTCACTGTGCCTGGCCTCTAGCATTCAGAGGGCTGTAGCAATTACAGGCAGTTGAAAAAGTCACTCCTGTACATATTGCTATTTTTAACATGCAAGCATGTTACTTCTTGTTTGTCCATTGTCCAGACTGAACAATAAAAAAAAATAGCCTTTGATTAAGTGCCTAGAATTTCATTGGACTTCTAGCAAAGTTAGCGTTTCATTCAGAAAAAGGAAACAGTAAAAGATGGAATTTGGTTTGCAAATGGTGTTCTGTCTGACATATATAGGTACACGTAAAACACTGTGTGTTTGGGTATGTGTTTTTATGTGTATTTGTATAACACCATTTATTAATTTTGTAAAATCCAATATTGAAAGATTAGGAAGTAAAAAGTCCCTCAGAAAGATTGTGTCCTGTGTTTTTAAAAAAGGTATTTTGATTGCAAACTAGAGAAAATGTAAGGTGTTATTTAAAAAACAATCATAAAAGAGAAGAATCCCATCAACATTTAAAGAATTTTGAGCATGAAAATAATGAGGTATTGAAAATCTAGATGAGTAACTTGTTGGAGATTCGTTGTCTGTAGTTTGAAATCAACAGAGCTTAAGTATGTGACTCATAGTGCCACAGCAAAGGCAACACCATCTGTGACTCGGTACTTTTATAGACTTCTGCAATATCAGAGCTCTGGTTTCCAAAACATATTCTTACATTTTAATAATTTTCAAAATTTGAGCAAATACTGCATGGTACATCTATGGTTTTCCCTATTCAATAGTAGGTTTTGTCCTGAGGTCAATTACATTACTTGGATAAAATCTGCTTATTTATGTGATGGTTGTTACCTCCATTTGCTTAGGTGCTGCCTTTCTGTGTATAACTATTCTGAAGATAATTTTAATACGGTGTTTCCCAAACCTTTCCATAAATGAATCGGAGTATATTCGCCTTGAAACCTTGCTGTGGCGTTTGCCCTAACAGAGCTCTGCTCATAACATGAGAGTTTATCAAGTTCAGTTACCAGCATGAAGATTTTCAGTGTGAATTGAAGTTTTTTGTGAATAGCTACAACAGAGGTCTTTCATATTTTAGAATTTAAAAAAGAAAAACAGTTGGAATTTGCTGTTATGGGACATGTTTTTATAGAGAGGGTTTAGTTAATAAGAACTATTGGTATTTTGTATTCCTAGGTTGATAACCTTCTCCTTGTAGTCATTCAATCTGCCCACCTTGTGAGTCAGAGGAAAGCTTTCCAGCAGTCTATTGAAGGGCTCATATCTCTGCACCAGGAACAGACATCCAGCCAACCGATCATCGCCAAAGCTCTACAACAGCTAAAGGTAAGCAGCTTTCAAGATGATCTCGGTCAAAATTGATTATGCTTTGCTTGCTGATAAGTAAAACTGTGTAAGGAGACTTGATTGCAGTGCTAATGACATATTATGCAACTGTGGTGCATGGAACCTCTATGGACTTTATTTTACAGTACAATTTTCATTTTGTTTTTGCAAAGGATTTGAGAGTGTATTTTTGAGCAATATTGGTGCAATCATTTTTACACTGGGTAAGTGGGAAAGAAGTCCATAATGCAATAGAAATATTAATAGCAACAGAATAAATACATCTTTGTATGAGAGCATTATTGAATTGAAAGATATTGTTTGATTTCATAAAAATAAATTCTATCAAAACCCATGATCTGCAAGAAACAGTTGTTTTTTCCCCATGTTTGGAGGAGATGGCTACTTTGTGATATAAAAAGGTCTCTTTTTTGTGTGTGTGTTTAGTGTGTTGTTTGGTGTGGTTTTTTGTTTTGGTGTTCTTTTGTTGGATGAGAGTTTTCTTGGGTGGGTTTTTTGTTTGTTTGTTTTGGAGGACCCAAAAAAGCAAAGATTTGATAGGCTGAAGTAGCAGTATCAGGTCCCTACATTTTCCTCCTGAGTTGAATGGAAGCTGTGCTTATGTACCAGGGTGAAAATACAGCTAAATGCTTGGTCACATTACAGATAGTAAAACTCATTTTCTCTTTTCTTGTCTGTCTGATTTTGGTTGGGTGTTTTTGTTCGAGTAGTTTTTTGGGTTTTGTTTTTTCTTTCCCTTTGCTGTCTTTGTTATAAAAGTTAATCTCACTCAAGCAAACAAACTTAATTCTAATATTTCAGTTAATTATAAGACTTGTGTCAGATAGTGCAACTACTGCAGAGTGCTTGTTTTTCCAAGACTGAATGAACTGTAATGGCATTAAAATACATTTCCTTTTAAAATAATGTAATTTTTAGATTTATTTTTGCCTTAGTCTTGTCAACTGTAGAATATAAATAATAACTTGGTGCCCCCCCATCCCTTTTTGTTGTTGTTGCTCAGAGTGATGCATTACAGCTATGCAATAAGATAAGCAGTGCCATTGACAGAGTTGATCACATGTTCACGTCTGAGTTTGATGCCGAAGTGGATGAATCTGAATCTGCCACTTTGCAACAGTACTACCGGGAAGCCATGATTCAGGGTTATAATTTTGGTTTTGAGGTAAGGAAACAAAAACTTCATGACACATTCGTTTTGTAATTTTGGTAAGAACCAATTGAAATGTCTGGGTTTGTGTTAGTGCAACTGTAACTCCAGAAATGCCACAGAAATCTTATGTGAAAATGATTGAAAAATAACAGATAGATCTATTAAATTCAGACTCCAATTAGCAATGCCTGGAACTCTAAAAAGCTTTAAGACCTTGATGAATTCAGGTGTAGTTTCGTAGGCTTTGCTACTTGGCAGCATTTTAGATAAGATCCGAAAAATCCTTTGATACTGAATGTTATTACGTAACTCAGCTTCTCAGTTTTTCAGCCTAGAATAGCGTAATACTGTAATACGAGCCATTCTTTCAGAGTTTGTGGTGGTTCTTTGATGCAGTGAATGTAGCCTTTGAGTGCCTTCCTTAGAGTGCTGATGAAGAAATGTCACCTTTGGATGCTTCTAGTATACTGTTTCACTACTGGATTTCTGTGAGCCCTGTAAATTTTTTTAAGATTGTATCATATCCTACCTTACTTCTAAGGATAGTCTTCTAAAAATCAGCTGGTGTTTCTGTTTAATTTTTTAAATGTACATACATAACTCCTTTATCCCCTAGTATTATCTGCAATATAGCTAAAAGTAAACACTGCTTCACAATTTAAACTCTGATTACAGAACTGAGCATTTATTCATGTAGGATGGTTCTTAAAATGTTACAGTGTTAAACAGTCTTAAATGTTACCTTGTTAAACACCAGCACATGCCCTATACATGCAAGAATGCAATGTGTCTCAAGTGCTGCCTCTCACTAAAACATATTTTGTATCATATGCTTTTTCATGATTTTTTTTCTATATATATACAACTGCTCGCATAAAATCATTTTGTCTAAGAATAGGATGTGACTGTTACCATACTGCAGAGTTTTGTTAGCCTGCCGATATTCCAGTGGATATTGCAAATGGTATTTTTGTTCTTTTTCCTAATACGTGAAAAGTAATCTTTAGTTTCTTACAGTACCATAAAGAAGTTGTTCGTCTGATGTCTGGAGAATTCAGGCAGAAAATTGGAGACAAGTATATCAGCTTTGCCAGAAAATGGATGAATTATGTGCTAACAAAATGTGAGAGTGGCCGAGGCACACGACCCAGGTAAGAGCCAACTTGTTACTGCCATAGTAGTTTGTGTTTAAATACCATGCAGGTCTTTTCACACTGTGAAGAAAGCCTTATTGTTTAGAAGTAGCTCTTCTGAACTATTGATACTTCTGACTCTTAAATTTTGAAAGTAATTTGAATAGTAAAGGCATAAAGCCAGATAACACTCCAACTGCTTAGAAATTTTTGTGGAACATTTTGCCTCATGTTAGCTGACAGAAAATGGGAAGAAAAAGTGGGGATTGTTGAACCCAGACAATTAAAAGACTTTAGATAAGGGTCATTAGGTTGGAACAAAAGTGCTGTGTGATCAGGAGTCAATAAAGATTGCAGAATATGCAACACTTATTCTCTGGGTATTCTACAGAGAAAGCAGTATTCTTTTGCGCTAGTTGCAGAAATGATGTATGTATTGAAGCTTTAGCCTCCTGTAGAAGTCCTTCGATTAGTCCTTTCTGAAGGCATCTAAAGTATGGCCACAGATAAGGAAGAACTGTTTCCACTCTGGTGAAAATTCTTCAGTTTTATGATCGCCGTAACAGATGCATTTGTGGA